>VWYH01002407.1:170772-340114 GCA_013399365.1 Pampusana beccarii | reverse complement strand
GGGGTGAGAGCGCCGGCTCAGGCGGGCTCCCGGCCCCCCATGGGCAGCTCCGCTCCTCGCCCCGCGGCCGCTCGGTCCCGCTCGCGGGGCCGCCGAGGCGCCGAGCGACCGCTGCGAAGGACGGTGAAGCGGGGGGAGCCGAGGCGCTTCACAGGTGGCGGCCAGGCGGTGCCCGGCCGCGCCGGGGAGCTGCCGGTCCAACAAGTCGTGCCGGCCCAAGCGGGTCCATCGCCGGNGGGGCCGGAGTGGCGGATGTCATGACGCAGCGGCTAACGCACGGCGCTGTCACGGCCCCGGCCCCCGCAGCCCCGCCGGCTCCCCCCGGTGCCGGTTCCCCCCGTGCCCGTCTCCCCCAGCCCTCCCGCGCCGCGCAGGGCGACATGGCGAGCGCGGCCCCTCCGCAGCACGGCTGCAAAGGTGCCTGTGGGGGCGGCCGGGCCGGGGCTTGCAGATGGGGGCAGCGGGAGGCAGGGGAGGGGGGCGCGCTCGGGGCTTGCGGGAGGCGGTTGAGTTGCAGCAGCAGGTGCCCGGGGATGCGAGCGGGGGGTGCTGGTTTGGAAATGCGAAGACAGAGTGTGAAATAACTATCGGGGAGCTGTGGCGTAGCTCTTTCTGCTGAAGATGTTCTTGGTTTGTCTTTATGTGACACGGGGAGATACTGCAAAAGCTCCGCAAACGCACTGTAAATTGCTGCACGTCCTAAGAACATTCCTGAAATTAACCCTTAGAAATATAAATAGCAATTTAAAATGCCTCGCTGGAGGAGGGTGGAATCCAGTAAGAAAATCTGGATAGTTGTCACCTTTTTTTTTTCAGATTCCCATTGAAAAGCAAATTTGTATATGTATTTGTATCTTTCTTTATATAAAAAGTTAAAATCTCCATTTGGCATGGTCTGCTCACCTGGTTGTCTGTACAAAGTAGTTATGCAGGTCCTCTTGACGTCTTTCCAAAGGAAAAATACAACAGCCTATGTGTGCATGACATTTCCCCATCTGATCTAGTCACTATACATGCACAGAGCCACCATTGTGAAATAGTAATCTCTTAACATTTACTAGGAGTAGTTCCTGTTTCTGCATTGGCCATGGGTTTGTTTATTTTTGTTTTCTACTTAAGTGATGGTAATGAGATTTTATCAGTTCTCAAAGCTTTTTATGGGGCTCTCTAACCCTCTCACCTCCACTTTTTTGTGCAATAACACTACCGTTTGTCTAACTTCATGAGTTTATCATTATGTCTCGCTCCAGTCTGTTCTTCCAGTCGGTTCCTTCAAGAGAGGGCTTCCATTTTCAAGAAGCAATTAATAGAGGCCTCTGAATAGAGAAAGCCTTAGACAATAATATGGAGGTATATACAAGTGAGAAAATACTACTTTACTGGATCCTGGAAGAAAACTGATAGTTACATAGTGCACCTGAGGCAGCCTGTTCTCAGGAGACTGTTCCAAGAGAAAATTAAGTAGAGGATTCCTAGATGCAGAAAACAAGTCCGGTTGAAAAGAAACTGCGTGCCACAGCTGCGACACACAACCCCAGACTGCGCTGCTGTAGCTGCTCCCCCTTCCCATGTCTTTCATTATCAACCCTCCCCACAGGTAGAAAGCCACCTGGGCCACAAAGTGTTGTTGTGACAGGATCACACACCTTGGGACCTGGGCCCACAACCTAGTCCTGATGATCATTTGGTCTGTATTCCTGGGTTGGTGTTCAAGGAGCACCCTTTTCACAGCTGCACACATACCTACACATCCTTTTATCCATCAGGAAATGCCAGGAGTGGAACAAGCCAGAAGCATCATAACACAGCCACTAGATGTCTGATCTTCAGAAGCACCAGGTACTTACAGATGCTTTTATAGCTAATGGAAACCACAAGCCCTGTGCACCTTGGAAGACCTGGCCAATAAAGAGCAGTAGCACAGCATAGCCCAGGGAAGGCTTTTGCAGGGCGAGGTTTCTTCTGTATTCTGGTCTGGTAAATAACAAGGGCTGGGTCTCTGAAGCTGTGGACGTATGGAGTACATCTTCTCTTGCTGTTGTTTGAGAGGGCCCAGAAGATTTGACCGTGAGGCTGCAGTCTGAAAATCTGTTTTCTTACTATATACATTCAGAAGGTATAAGCTTAAAAGTATTTGTTTGACCCTGGGTACTGTTACAGCTGAGTGGTGCAGACACTGTTTTCACTCCAGGTACAAACAGGACCATTAGGCACTTCTAAAATAGCATCCCCACAATACTGTACCCAGAAATACAAAGTATGGTCCTAAAGAAAAAAATCAGACTAAAGCAAAACAAGTGCACCACAGGATATAGACTGTACTTTAAAATAATTTGATTTGAACACGTTTATACAACATTTACACACAGATTATGACAGGGGTAGGAGATTTATTGAAACCACTTGTAAAAAGCTGATTTTAAGTTCTACTCAAAAACTATTCATAAACCAACCAACACATACACTATGGGTTCTAGCTTGTAAATTTCACACTATATACCCAGGGGAAAAGCTTTCCTGTTATCTGTATAAACAAAACTTCTGTTTATACAAATAGGTCTCAGTTCTACAAATATTTATGATGAAACTCACATACAAAGGTAAACTCGTTGATATCAACTGGTGAAACTTTGCTGAAGAGGAATTATCTGCTAAAGACAAAGCATATATAAAGTAGGTAACTTTGTATTCACTGATTCGGAGGCAGAGATACAAATGATACTTGAATGAGAGCCACTCAAGTACCATTTGAGCTTAGTCCTTTATGAATAAGAAAAGGTCTGCTGTCTAATACAGGTTTTATAAAAAGGAGTTTGAAAAGGCACAATGGGGCTGCATGCTTCATTTGTTGAGGCAACAACTGCATTTCATGTTGCCTTCAGATCAAACAAGGTTTTCCAGCTCTGTTTCTTGGAGAGATCTATTCCAAGCAAACACAAAACTTAGGTGGATTAGTTTTCAGATTCGTTTTCTATTTAATAGTTCAATAGGAGAGCTCAAAATTGACTTATTTAACTGAGTACTGTTTACATAACATAAAAACCACTATCTGTACCTGTGTTTTTCCTGTTGCTGCCATATAGCATAGTCTAGGACATCATCATGCCAGCTGAACCTAAATCCAGAGGGTTGGGTTCCAGAAAGCAGTATTTTAGCAGCAATGAAATGACTCCTCTTTATGTAAAACAGTTCCCTCTTGTGGATATTCTGTGTACAGTACTACAGACAGAAAGTATTCAAAATATTCATCAAACCTGGATCTTTGCAATTAAAGGCCCCAGCCCCTCCCCTCCCAGTTCAGCAATGATCTCAACACACAGGACAATCTTGGTTTTAGCAATTAAATAAATTAAATATACAAGTAAGGAAGAATGAGTTATTGCAATAAATCATATAATTTACCTGCAAAATTGCTTATTATCAATCACAAATTATTTAATTAGGTGCAATAAACACAAAGCTAAAGAAAGGTTGCATAACTGTACCTGTATGAATTAAGTATAAATCACAGTTGTTTTTTTAGTTTACTTATATGAGAAAGCCTTTTGCACATTCCATGAAAGAAATCCATTATTAAAAATGAAGGAAAACATACACTATATAAAGAAAGGAGACAATAACAGCAAACCAGTCCATATTTCCAAGGATCCATGTGCTAAGCAGTGAAGACAGAGGAACTCTTTGGAATGATAAATTTTTCAATTAAAACTAAAGAGTCCAAGCAAGTAAGTGGCACAGCTTCACTGGTGACACAATATTAATTTAGCATGACAGTTTAAAAAAAATGTGAACGGATTAACAGTGTAAGATTTATATGCTCCTTAAATGCTGACTACATTAAACAAAGAGTATTTTTTTCCTTAAGAAATGAAATGTGGGTTAATAAACATGTGCTCCCTAGTTTTGCCAAAAGGCATTTAGTCTATCTGAGTGTGGGGAAATAATAGAAAATGATCACGTTATTATCTTGAAGGAAATGTAACAACAACTACAACAACAACAACAACAAGGAAAAAAGCCTCTGATAAAATCCAATACACCAAGAACTTGTTTGCCACAACTTGTTTCTTTAATGGTTATATATAAAACCTTCTCATTTGATTAAAGGTACAGAGTAAATGTTGAACAAGCAACTTAAACTTCTCTAAAGGTAAATACTTCTCCAAGTTAAAAAAGTCAAAGTTCCAACTTATCCTCTGCAACACCAGGCTGCAGGTTGCTACATGAACAATCCCTTATAGGATGTGCTGCTGTCACCTTATGTGATAGGTTAGCCAACATAAGTAATTACTATTTGTGACCAGTGGCCTTGTTCTTTACATTTTTATTGTCACCATAGAACATGCTGTTAGCTTTTATATCGTTTCAGTAGCTATGGCAGAGCAAGAACTTGCACACAGAAGTACAATAAAATAATAATAAAAATTGTTTACTTGTCAACGGGCTAGATCTGTATTGCTGGGGTCAGTGGGGCACTTGGTCTTAACATCAAATGATGGAGACAAAATATCAACCAGACTTCATGTATAATCACAGATGTCTTGCGTAATTAACTCTGAGCCTTGCTTTAATACTGTTCTTCACTATTCCTACTTTGTCATGGGAGAAAGGTGAAAAATAATACACTTGTAGTGATTAGACAGGTACAGGAAACAAAAACTTATCATGAAATAATTCTGAGCAATTTTTGAGTTTATGCAAAATATTTGCCCTCTGAGACACTGAAGAAGATCCCACACTGATGTAAAACACATGTAAAACATACTCTAAAGAGGAAATATTTGCAGGAGGTAATACTAATATGCATGTAAGACTACCATGGCTGCATATAACTGTATATTTGCATATAACAAATTATTATCTTTGGCATTTGTTCTTTTCATAGAGTTTAGTCAAACTAATTCAGTGCATATTAACTGGAAATCCTGTTTAGCTTATTTTGCATCTACCCAATCCCTGTTCAAAGACTGAACTACATATTTAGCATGATAATGTATTGCACTCTATAACACCTTTTTATCAAAGCACTTTGCAAATATGAATAAATTCAACTTCATCACATCTCTCTGTAACAGTATACGTGAGCACTATTCTTGGCAGCAAGGTTGCGTAATGATTTCCTTGAATTACTTAAAACTTTTGTATTGAGACCTATTTTGGCACTTAACCCTGGCAGAAATCCTCCAGCTGGCGGGACAAAGACGTATCTCAGCAGAATGCTTTAATGGGTCATCCAGTGATTCAGAGTGATCATCTCCAGAGCACTGGAACCCTTGCATTCAATCCAGCCAAATAAAATATTAAAGCAAATCCCTTGTTCATGTTAATCCATATGGTATGAATAGAAATTTAATACAAATTGGTATTGCAAAGACATTTTCCATGGACTTTCGTTTCAAATATATATATATATATATATACTGGGCACTTCTTGGATATCCTTGTATTTTGCTTATTAGACATAAGCATACATCCTTGTCCTCATTTTCCTCTTATCAGATGTCCTGGATCATATAGTATTTGGTTAGATCTGTTATTTCTTGCCAGTAGGACACTTGGAAATTTTCCCATTGGAAAATTAGTATTGTTTGTGTATTAATGGAATGTTAAGAAGACATAGCTAGCATCTGAAAAAAGGTGACAGCAGAAATGATGACTTCAGGAGCTATATTAATTAAGCCATATTATATCCTCTGAGGTCCATAAGTGCATTTAATAAATATCAATCCACACACTTAAAAGCACTCTTGACTCCTGCAAATCAGAGCCTGTTTATTACTGTTTCTACTAATGATCTTCTCTTCCAGTCAGGGATTTTGCCACAGGAGAGAAGAAAGTAGAAAGATATGGGGGACGTTTTGAAGACAAAATAGTAACAACCACTAATAAAACGCAGGTAGGCTAACAAAGGAGATACAGAACTAGCAGTTAAACAACGCATCAAAACAATACCCAAAACAAATCAAATTTTTAAAAAGACCTTTGAAACGTCTCTCCTAAACCACCAGTTCCTCTTTTTCTGAGTGGGCCTTGACATCCATCCCAACCATAGAGAGAAGCAGCAAAGCCTTCACCCTGTGCTGAATGATAATGAGAGAACAGAGAAACAAGTTACGTGGAGTGGTGGACAAAGATCCATGCCAGAAGTGGGGTAAAAGTTCTCTAACTTTGCTTTGTGTTGATTTTGTTGGGTTGTAGCAAATCCATCACCCTGCAAACATATCACTGCAATGCCAGGATTCCATTCTGTACCACTTTGCAACTTTGGTTTGTGGAAGCAGCTCTCCAGTGCGTTGTATAAATACTGGCATCTTCTGGTCCTTCCAGATAGGCCCAGCAACTTCAGAGTAATACAGCAAATATTATAGTAGTACAGCAAACACTTAAGTCCTCTCTATGTCACTGTCATGAGAACACAAAGCAGCGTGTCTCCCATACCTTTGTGCAGTTTCCGACAGCATTTCCACTGTGGCTATGACTACTAGCTACAAACCAAGCATTCCAGAACTGCTCAGGTATTGGCCTAGTGATTGCAAAGACTGATACTAATTTATTTAAATGTAATTAATTTTGAGAACTAAATGGTTATGGTCTCATCATTTAGTATTTTGCCATTCATTTTACTTGATATCCTGCATATTGAAAATGGATAGGCCAGGTAGCTTTATTTAATTGCTTCTAGGACACATTTGGCTTTGACTCTAGGGGAAGGGAAGGGAAGGGAAGGGAAGGGAAGGGAAGGGAAGGGAAGGGAAGGGGAGGGAAGGGAGGGGAAGGGAAGGGAAGGGAAGGGAAGGGAAGGGAAGGGAAGGGAAGGGAAGGGAAGGGAAGGGAAGGGAGTTTCATTGCAAAATACGATATTTCTAAAGATACCTGTTTGCACTGGGCAATTCTCTTTTAAGTCTAGCAGCCAACTTTGCCACGTGTCACTTGTAGAGATGCTGCTCTTGGAGTCAGAGCCCCTGCAATGGAAACCAGCTGTCAGCCTTAATGTACTGTAGGGCGCCAAAGTCTGTGGTGTATAGTTTTCAACAATCACTTGGGAAGCAAAGAAATAGTAGCAGGACTGTATTGCTGCTCTACTCTGTTTAGGCCAATGGACATTTTCATAAAAGTCAACTAATTGTGAAAAACAAAGAAAAATGGGAATATGTATGTGTACTGAAACCAGGCCTGAGAAAAACAGCTCCGAACACTAATTTAATGTCCACCAGGTGTAAATCTGCGTAACACTGAAAAATCAGACATCAAGCATCCAAAACCATAAAGGAGAGACCATATGTTTATAAGCAGCCCCTCCATTTATTTGCAGCTTATTGTAGCACACTTCGTTCTCTTCAGCATATATTCACATTTAGGAACCTGTTATTTATTTTCGAGGATAGCTTCAACATAATTTCAGGAAGA
This sequence comes from Pampusana beccarii, assembly GCA_013399365.1. NCBI lineage: Eukaryota > Metazoa > Chordata > Aves > Columbiformes > Columbidae > Pampusana > Pampusana beccarii. Next base: position 332,707 of record VWYH01002407.1, on the reverse strand, counting down.
GCAGTATTTGCAATGATCTGCTTTGCTTTCTTGTCTCTCACTCTTGTATGAAACAGAATAGCTGGCAACCAGAAATTTGCAACTGAAAATAAATTAGAACAGAAATAAATCAGGACCATTTTCACTATTGAAACATCATCCCATACAGTAGGTTTTGAAATGCTGAATCTCAACAGTGGAAGATGCTCTTTCTCATCCCACTATGTAAGTACATATCCACCAAAGAGTTTTTGCAATAGGAGGAAGAGCTAAAATCCATTTAACACGCAATGCTGCAAAATGCTGAGCATTCCTGCTTTGATCCAGCAAAGCATTTAAACAGGTGTCTAATGTTATGCACAAGCAATCTCACAGAATCCTGTAACTGAGTCACATGTTTAAAATTAAGCATCTGGTTTAGGTCCAGAGTGACAAGGCTCAGCACCTTGTATGATTAAGTGACTAGTAAGCTGAAGAGGTTGTGTAGGAGTCATGTCCTTGATTGCTTGCTGACTTCATCAGCACTCATGTCTTACTGAGGTTGTATTTGCTAGTGTGACCTTTAATTCCAGCATGAATATAGCTTTAGGATTCCCTTTCCGATTTGGAACTGTATGTTCTTCAATTAACAAAATGATGAAATAATAATACTAGGCTTAGTCTCGATTTTGGAAGGATCAGTAATTAACTGACTTTATTTTTTGTAGTCTTGATATAAGATGAACTTCTGGAGTACTATTCTAAAGGCATGAATTTCTGTTTTCTCAACAATAAATCCAAATGTGTCCTCTCACACGTTAATGGTGCTGCTAAGGATCAAACACATACCAGTACTCACAGATATGTGTCAAATGTCATAACTCTGCTAATGCAGCAGTCTTATATGTGGTACTAAGCCTGCAGCGGGCTATGAAACAAAATACTGAATTCAGACTAATTGAAGTCAAGGTCACAATGAAAGGCAGTATTTTCAAACAGAGCTTATAGTTTTTTTACTATGCTAAATCCAGTGGAATGGTGGGATATTTAATGACAACCAACAAAACGAAACTCCAGTTATGACCTCCAGTTGCAGCCTCTGGGCAACGCAGTAATGGTGGAATGAAACTTTCTTAACTGAATAGTCTCATATGCTGCATCTACTCATATTCATGGCTTTAATTTAAAATGGTCTGCAGGCAGATGTTAATTTCTGTTTCCTGCCGTAAGCTAGTTGTAAATTCAACCTATGGTCAGAATATAGATAAATTATTTGGGAAGAGGCATGGATTGTCTGAGTCCTATGCAGTGGGTGCAGTTTTGCCTTCGAATACAGCTCCATAGCTGCATCAATTAAAGATCCATGTGGATATCTAAAAATAATTTACATGTGCATATCTAATAATAGACACAAGATAATTTATAATCAGTGAATCAATATCTTAGATGATTTATTATGCTTTTCCTCTGTTTTCATAAATGTTCACAGGTGGATATCCTGCAGATAATTTTTAATTATTAATTAACATGCAGTTTTAGGCAATGAAATACTGAATTGTATTTAAATATGAGATATGTTAATCACAAACCTTCCACCTAGTCACCATCTCAGTCAAGTCTTAGTCAAAGACTCTGTCAATAAACTCCTGTGTTATATTACCTTATCTCACACAACAGGTTTTCCCAGTGCCTCCTTTAGTAGAAGGAAGTTCACTGCTATACATGCTATACAATACATTACAATTGCTCATGGAATAGTGCTCTCATTTGTGAGAAACAAATATATACAGTCTATTGACAACTGTGTTAGAATATTTTTCATTTTTACATAGGTTGGGGTTTTTTTCAAGTTTTTTTAAACAATCTGTTTTTCATAAATTATGCCTATTGCTAAATGCATGTTATAAAGTATTATTTGGTATTATTGACACTAAGCTGGTAATCATCACCTTTTTTCCCCCCCTCTGAATTTCCACAGTGTCATATTTCAAGTGTTGGGGTTTTTTTTGTTTGGTTCGGTTGTTGTTGTTGTTGTTGTTGTTGTAGTTGGTTTGGGGGTTTGTTTTGTTGGTTTTTTTTTTAATCCAGAAATGGTTAACCTAGAACTTTTTAAGGTCTACAAACTGATGAAGCTCTATAAGCGTATATGTGTCTTAGGATCAAGACAGGTGAAATGCCAAGATGTGTAAGATGCTTATCACCCACTATTAAAAAGACATTTTAAGTGCTAGAGAACCCTACAACCATATTAAGATTCTGTAAGACAGAATCATCAGTACTTTAGTGGTCTTAGTGTGTTCCTGGAGGAGCCCTAGCAGTATGATACTCATTCTAATTTAAAAAAGAAAAATGAATTTAGAATTTCAGGGATGCTTATACTCACTCACATAGACAGAAAAGGCTCACTACTAGCTTGCTTACCTGGAAGGAAACTCACCCTTCTTCTCCCAAACAAAAAGTTCATAAAACAATTTCTCTTCTGTTTGCGGAAAGATTCAGCTATTGAGAGGCAAGCAATCATGAGCAAATTATTTACTAACTGCAACAGAGCAATAGGACAATGAAAGTTTGTCAAGGGCAGGTTAACAATAATATAAATCAATACCGGTTTAATAGACAGTATTTAGACAATATACTTCGTTCTTTGTGCATCAGATTAGTGCCCTTTCGGTGACAGGCACTGTCAACTAATTGTGATGGTTTAAATTGTGATTGATGTGTCAATGCAACACACTTCTGTATGCATTGCAAGAATCACAAAGCAATAAATTCAACCAGTTTTTTTAATCACCATCAATAAAGTGAAAGACATAACCTAGATTGCGTTTTGTTTTGTCTTTCTTAAATGGTTTCCACTGCCTTTTTTCCCAGATGGTACAATAACTGCTAGCGCCAACTAAAACATACAGCCAGCCTTCTTCAGTGGTTTACCTTCTCTTCTGCAAAAGTGTTCCTGCCCTCCTAATAAATTCAGTATTAAACATTTTGAAACATGGGGTGTCATCCCTTTAGTCTTCTCTGGATTCATATCAGGTTTCAGGAAATACTGAAGACAGATCTATTTGTTCTTTGAACAATCAGATCGGATTTGCTTTATCTTCTTCAACTTGCTCCACTTTTTCAAAACTTCCCTGTTACCCGGTTCTCAGCTTAGACTGATACTTCTGCAAAACAGAAACACCTCTTCTAATCATCCCACTCTGCGTATAATGAAAATATCCTGGTTCTGTAGCTTGTTAAACCCCTCCTAGATGAAATAGGAGATCTTTAGGAAGTCAAGATACTGAGGATAAAATGTCCCATACTGAGGATAACCTTATGTTAGGAGTCAGCGCTTTTCAGTGCTTTTAAAATGTGACAGAAGCCAGTGCTGGACTTGGCCCTCCTGAGTGGTAATATGCCAGGCAACATCCAAACAAGGGCTTGATGATGGAGATGGAGACTGAAGGCAAAAAAGATATTCAAGTCTGAGATAAATGTTTCACGTATCTGTTTACAAAGGAAATGCATGGTGCAGGTTCAGTTATATACAGATATTTTTTCCAGTTAACAGTTTGAATATTCAGACTGGCATTCTATCAAACTTAGATCTGTTGGATGTGGGTCAGTGCACACAACCTTCCCGTTATATTTTCCTCACGATGCCCAATAACTCTTTTATAATGTGTACGTGTTCTTGAAAACTAGAGAGAGGCATTTAAATATCTTCTAAACCAGGCAATGTATCTATTACTAGAAAGTACTACAGATGGCTGACTAATTGAACCATGGAAAGCATTATCACACCATTTCTCAATTTAGAACTCATTATTCATTTGAGTTCAATCTCATTTGATTACTGTTCTAATTCCATACAAAATTAAAGTCAGTTTCAAATTTACACACCTGCATGAGGTTATTTTGCAGTCTTCTGAACTACACCTCATTTTCAGCCAGTCCTACCAGATCACTGAAAATGATTTTTTTTATTATGTATTTGCTTATTTTCTGAGGGTTTAGGCTTGTAGCTTACTTGTTAGAGCAGAAGCCCTAAAGCCAAGAGGCACATGCAACCTTGGTTTTGTGACCTTGAGCAACTCTTGTTCACTCCATGGGTTTCATGTTTACTTCTGTGCAAAGGGTATTGTGTGGGTTAATATTTCTACAAGGCTTTTAGATCTTCAAATGAAAGGTACTGTAAAAGCTCAAAGCACTACTTATTTATTTTATGTATATGTATTTTGTATACATGTATCTTTCCAGTTCATGGCTCAGGTATCCGGTGTGGGGATTTGTATTTCTACAAAACTGAGGGTCCTCTCCAATAAAACAGACTACAGCAGCTACTTATTTAAAGTTCTTTTGCACCAGATTAACTGAATGCCTGAGAGAGTGATACCAGGTCACCTTCTTAAAATGGCATGAATACCAGCAGAAGATTAAGAAATGGTGGGAGAGACTATATTTTGTTACACAGAAAGCATTACAAGCAAAGTGTATATGAGCAAAGTGACATTCAGTAACAGATTGAATTGCATTATGAAAAACTAAAAATGGAAGAGAGACTCAGTCCTTTGGAAATAACTCTTGAAGATTTTCCATTTTGATAATCAGTTGATTGACAGGGGGGTTACAATAAGAAAATGGCTATGACTTCTAGCTATGAAAAAAGCCACCTAACATAGTTTCACCCTTACAACAGCAGCATTACGATCTGCAGCTCTGCTTGTTTTCATGAATCCTGGACCACTCTTTAAAAAATTCTCTAATCCTTAACTTTCCCAGCAGTGACACAACAGCAGCTGTAACTGAATACTCATAATACCAGATCATACGTGACATAGGAACATGAGCTACCTCTCATCTGGCCAGGATACTTAGTAGTGCTACCCTATAATTAACTGTTGCTGTGACTTTATTTAAGATCATGTGTGTTAAAATATAGTTGGAGTTCCGAGGTTCTCAAGGCCTTAATGCCACCCATTTATGCAGATTATCTTTCCTCCTGCTGTATTGTAATGCAGAGCCTAAGAATGTGGGTTATTTAACAGTATTTGTAGAAACATGCAGAGAGCCATCTTTTGTGCTACAGGTGAAACAAGGAGAGGAACAGAAAATACCCAGGAGCAGACAAAGCTGCTAGTGGCAGCTTTAGATGTAGAGAAACAAACACGAGACAACACAGTCCAAAGAGAGACAGGCTGAAAAGACAAAAAACTTCACTGATTTTTTATGTTTGTACAGCAGGTTACTTTCCCGTATTTTTTGGCTGGTTTCCTACATGAACAAAAATGTTTGCAAAGTATAATCTCAAGGGTTTCTTTAGTCAAGGTTAAGGAAGTACCTGATTGTTGATAATGTATCAGTTTGAGTGATGTGTCTAAATGATATAGCGTAAGTGATATTACTGGACTATTAAGCATGAGAATTTGCACTCTATATTAAATTTCTAATATGCCTATATAAGTGTGTGTATTTTATGGGGTTTTTTAATAAAAGGCATGAATACAATTAAATTTTCACTTAATGTGTTGCAGTTTTAATATATTACAGGATCGGTTTCCAGCATTATATTACAGATTAAATGGCAGCTTTTAATTTTTTTTTATAAATTTGGCTTTTGTGAAAGAAAGGTGTGGGGGGAGATTAACCTGCGAACTGGCCAATATCAATGTAGAAAGGGAAATATTTTTTCTCCAGGCCTAGTAACATCCAGCTGAGAAGGAAATCTACTTTTTCAGTACACCATGAGCTAAGTCAGTCAGTCACTGACAATCAGAAACCAGGTCACTGTGGTCTATAGCGATCCTGCTGCTGGATTGTATTCTCTAACAGAGAAAGTACACGGACAAAGGTATAAATTGCATCAGCAGCAACAGCTGGGTGAAATAAGATTTAACTACTTATTGGAGCCAGATGGTGGGCTATTAGAAGCAGTCTAAAGCTGCCCTGGAGGAGCAGGGACAGGCTTGAGAGATGCTGCAGCAGGCAGGAACTGAAAGCATTAGTGTAAAGACTTTGCAGGATGAACATGTTGAGGCACTCATTCCTAATGTCTCCCTACCTCTATTACAAATTTTAAGGGCCACGAGCAGATGAGAAAGATACAAATTATAGAAACAGATGGAGAGTCAGTGAGGCATAGAAATACAGGTGCTATATGAACAGATGGAGTGAGGGCGAAAAAAGGAAAGGAAGAGTGCTAAGTCTGAGAGTCAGTGGACTCTGCCTGTCTCTGGATGCACAAAATTCTGCAGGTGTATAACACTTCAGTCTTGGACAGGGATTCAGAAATTAATTATATCACTTTTTTTCAGATAGCTCACTCCTTCCCACTAGGGACACTAGTTTCTTCCTTCCTCCACGTGCATTAAAACAAGGTGCCTTAGAATCATAGTATGCCCTGACTGCCAGAAGTTTTTTTAAAAGTTTTTAAAGCACAGAACTAAATCAATATCACTAACTAAGAGCCCTTATCTCCTTAATATCATGGCAATGCCTTTTTTCCAACTCTAGCCCACATTAGTTTACAGATCGATGTCAAACACAATGGCAAAGCTGGAATGCACTTCCTTTCAAACCCAAGGCTGATAGTATCACTATACTAAAAGATGGTGTAGGTAGAAGTATTCAATCTGGTTGACAATCTGATAAACTTAGATTGCATTCACCAAATGCCAAATTCAACATCACCTTCCCATTACACAGCAAAGCACCATCTCACTGTCTGATGTTAATTACATCAATTTCCCTTTTGTAGTAAAAGGACAAAATATGGCTCTTATTTATCCCCAAAAGAGTTGTTTGATGACTTAGAAAACTGTGAGGTAACTCTTAAATTCAAAATTAGAGTACATTTCCTCCCCAACTTTGCTGATTAAGCATAGGAAAATGTCGTTATGAATGGCAGTATTCTGCAGCAGAACCGGCTCTGTGAAACCTGCAAGGTTTAGCTTAACAGGACTCCTCACTCGTAACAGTCTGGGTTTCTGAACCTGGTTGGCTGGAAATCTTCTGATCGACAGATTCAAAAGATACACCCGCCCACGCCCAGGCTTAGCTAGGGAGGCAGCCTGTCATCAGCAGATGGATGCAGGGTTGAGGCCTTTAACCTCTGAGGACCAGTTCTGTGATTAACTATTCGACTCTTATTAAAATGCACACGTGCCTGCCATCCTAAAGGCTCACTTGTGAAATATCCTGTTTGAAGGAATTTACATTTGCAAGCAAGGCATGGCACTTCCTTCCGTTTGTCATTATGCTTTCTTCCATTACATTTCGGAAAATGAGGACTTAGTATTCCAGGCATTACTTGCCGGATGTCATTGATCACAAAGCTCTCAACTCCTCTATCTTTGAAGAGAGTCTCTGGTTCTTTCCCGCAGCAGTGTGTCTATTTGAAAAATAGGATTGCTGGGAAACATTATTTATCATTTTCTCATTAAATCCAGAAGTTAGAAGGGAAAATATCTGTTAAGTCAACTAGTCTATTTCTCTTTCAAGAACAAGACTTCTCCCTTTCACACATTTTACAATGTAAGCCTTGCAGGACATACACAGTTTGGGCTGGTTGAGAGCATCCTTTGTGGGAGGACTGGGTTCCATTTCAAAAGACTACTTCTAGAGCACCAGAGACATTGCAGTCTGAGTTCATAATTTCAACTTCCATGCCTTGTCCACAGGAACCCTTCCATGCAAATCCCAGATACCACCCTAAACACTGACATCAAGCAATGTCAATGCTCAAGCCTTTTCTGGCAGAACGAATGGGAATGTACACAAATGCAGCAGAATAAACTGGGATCCCAAAGTGGCATCCTCATGAGTGCCATCACATTCATTTTCTGCATGTTTTTGTGTCACTCTGTATTAACCTTTGCATGGCCTTTGATTCTTTGATTCAGTTTTGTTATGTCAGTTTAGTTAGCTCTAGTTATCATTGATTTATATCAGTGTTTTGTCATAAAATCAGAATGATATCTCAAAGGTCTGCCAATTGGCTGAGGAATGAAGTTGAATGCTTATTACATTTTGAAGGCAATTTGCCATAGACTACCATTTTAGTAGATTTATGCAAGTCATGTAGCCCTACTACAATAAGATATAAACTATTAGCTTTGGAAGCACTGCAGGATAAGGCATACATTAAGCAGATTAAAACCAAATAGGAGGTGGCAAAAGACAAAAGCATCCATTAAAAGAAGGATCACAAGATCTGTTGGACAGGGTCAACACTCTTAATGTGGAATCACTCCTGCACAAAACTGACCATTTGAAATTGCTGCAGTGATACCCAGAGCAGTAGTGGGAAGAAAGCTGTCACCAGCTACCTTGAAAACCAGTGAATAACTACATGCAAGCAACCACAGAGCACTCCTGTCCTGAAGACACCTTTCTAACGAAGTGTCTGAAAGGCATTCGTATACTGAGATAGTAAAATAAAAGGTCCTGACAATCTGCACTACTTTTTTTTTTTTACAGTTGCAAAATCCTTTTTTTTCTTGGCTAGTATATATAAAGAAATTTGTTCTTTGACTTATCCAATACATACAAGAGCTGAAATCTTATTCAGAGAAAAAACTGACTTGCAATATTAACACAATTATTAGAAAAGTTCCTGTAGATAGGAGAAGAGATCTTACCATCTAACCTGTTTTTAAGAAGTGTTTTGGCCTGATTACAGATGCTTGTTCTTATATGATCCAAGAAGCAAAGGGAGTAAACTCACAAGAACAAAATTGTTCAGCAATTTTTTGCACTCGTGCACAATTAGACACAAAAATATATCAAGTCTACAGTCACTGGCATGACAGATGCACCCAAGGTCTTGCTGACATTGGCAGCCTTACAGGGCCAATCTGTATATAAGGACAACATGTTCTTGAGCAATTCCTCCTAATGAGGTAGGCGTACAGATTAGTTCCTTTAATCTCTCTGGCACGAAGTCTTGTCTAAGTCAGTCTTTTTTGCTTATGAACTGAGCACTGCAGAATCATTGGAGGACAATACTGAATAATAATAATAATAAAACTTTGTAGCAGGTTGACGACAGACCCTGAAATAGATCCCTGGAATCTTTCTATCCATACGGTACTTTTTTTCTTTTTCCCCCCAAGTGGAGACAAAGCAGCTTAATAAAAGGCTCAAAAAACCCCACCTCATAAGCATTTTACCATTTTCTGTAAGCATGAAATTGCAAAAGGGGAGTCACACAGACTGTGAAAAGTAGTTCAAAAACTATTATAATTTAAGCATGCCATATAAAACACTGAAACATGCACCTACTACTTTTAGGAAGGGATGTTCACTAGAAAAAAAGCGTATTTCAATCCAGGCCTGTCCATTCTTTGTATATATAATCCAAGAAATGGTGGGTTTCTTTCAATAGGTAAAATTAATAGTACATTGTAATACATGAAAGCAAGGACACACTAAACATCCTTCATTTACTTAGGAAGTGGTTGAATGCATCACAGATGATATGTCATCAGAAAAAATGCAATCATGTATTAGAGTATGTGGGGCAAATAGCCCCTTTATGATACTATGACAGCAGTAGGAACTCTAAATCCTGCAGAATAACCCCGAGAGGAAGAGCCATGCAATATAAAAGAAATGGCTTTTGAATAGCTCATGGGAACCCCTGACTACAAATTCAAGAAAAGCCAGGGCAATTTTTCCCCTACTTAAAAAAAAAAAAAGACTTAAAATGCTTTCTGGGCCATGATTAACCAATTCTTCGTCCCTGGGGTTCTTACACATGCTTACCTCTGTTTTTGTGAATGGAACAATTACCCAAGAAAATGACACCTACTTCTCTCTTCTCTGCCCTTCTCCTCAAAAGCTCTTATTAACCTTAACAATTCTTTATCCTATCACTATATAGCTGAACACCGCATTCTTCTAGCACTGTATTTTGTTGGCCAAGTGAACTCATGAAGTGTGAATTGCTGGCATGGAAGATGCTGTTTCATACTTAATTGTAGTAATTTCCTTTAAAACAAGATTTTAAAAGAATGTTGTTTAATACTTCCTTTATGGCCTCTCTCTGAGGAAACCGATGAGGATTTCTTCATAGAATCTTTATTGAAAAGGTGCTTTAAACATAACATATACAGATATAGTATCTATATAGATATCTATTTGTGTTATTATGGGACTTGGATATTCTAATCAGGATCAGTCTCATTGAACTATGTGCTCTATTTTTCATCTCCTTTTCTTTTTACAAGGTTACTTAAAAGTGGATACCTTGAAAATGCTTGATGGATGTGATGAAGTAGCAAGAAGTCAGATAGGTTTGTAACATTTTCTATGATGTTCATCATTGTGATATGCATGCCTTCCATAAGCACTTAAGGTACAGGCTCTAATTGTGTATCTGCAGTGTTTGTAGTTACTTATATACCCACAATGAGTTTCAAATGAACCTGATATGGTAGCATTATTTTCAGTAGTGGCAATAAAAGTGACACCTGAAAAGGCAGTTTTACCTCATGTAGCCTTCTAAATAATTAATTGAATAAGGAAGAATAACCATCCCCATTGTACAGGCCAAGAACTCGGCCAGAGAGATGACATTACATGTCCAAAGACTCCTTGTAAGGCAAAGTTAAAACCAGAAACAGAACAAATAAGCCTATTTACAACTGCAATGCTTGTGCAATTCTATTCAAACAGAGCCTAGAGCCTGGAGATCAGCTGCAGAAGGAAAAGACTGGCAGAAGTATGTGTGCCCAAAATCTTTCTGGAACTCAGTTCTACCTAACAAATACGTACTGTAGTAATGCAGTGGATCTTCTGTGTTTTGACACCAAAACAGGATATGGACACCTCAGGTTAGCCTTTCCATTGTCAAGCATCCTATTTAGAGCTGGAAAAGTAAAGCTCAATTATAAGTTAATTCATGGAAAAAATTTATTCTATTTTTATTTTGGTGATTTTGGTTGCTAATAACAGTAAAGACATTGGTTATCTTTCAGCAGTATAGAGTAAACTTGGCATTTCTTTTCATAATGTGCAGCAGAATCAGCTCAGCTGCATTAAGCTTATTCTTTCTACAACTCATGAATCAGCCATTCTTATTTTCATAATGTCATATGACTTAAAATATCATAATTTTAATTGCTTTTAGCAGTTATTTCCTTTTCAATACCCATTGCATCCAGCTCAAAACTTCACTGTTACAGTTTCTTTGAAGACAATTCTTCCACATGCATCTCCTTCCACTTAATCATTGGTTTAGTTCAACCCTTCAACCACATTTCTGAACGTACAGGAGAGCCCCATTGGGATGACCTGTGTTAACACTACAATGACTTACATTGTGTTATCCAACTGCTTTTTAGCATTAAGAGAGGCATTACCACGTGCTCAGGGCAGTCATATGGTTAATAAGATCAACTAGGTACTTCAATCTATGTGACATGAATAGGCGTCACCAAAATTAGAAAAATGCCAGAGTTATGAAAGGCTGAGCATATATGTCATGTTTATTTTGTGCTTCTGTTCATTAGCTCCAATTAGCTGTCAAGCCAATTAGCCTGAACAGACATGCCAAAATCCTCCCTGTAAGAGCAGCTGAAGTACGTGAGCCAGGGACTGGGGAACTGCAGGTCTGCTGGGTGCTGCCAGTCATTGTCACCTCCTTAGTGCAGCAGCAGGAACAGTAACCTGAACACCCGTTTTTGCAAATGGGTGAGGAAAGGAAACAACATACTGCAGTGACAACTTGAACTTCATGTAATACAGAGAGAGCCCTTGCTGAGTCAGCCTTCGTGATCTGCAAATTGCTATATATTGCATTTCCTTTTATTACCTCCTATTTATTGCAAGGCATCCTGGTTGCTACAGGAAAGGGACAGAATTTACTCTGCATTTATTCTTCAGCTGAGAACGAGAACAGGATTTATGTTTCCTTTAAACCCTCAAAACAAGGATTAAGTGTGACTTGACTGCTGTTGGCCCAGCCAGTTCTTTTACAGAGAGGTGTGAAATTCATCTAGTCTGATCACAGCAAAAATATTTTAGTCTCATTTTCCAACTGGTATTAAAACTAACTTTTGCAGAATGAAGCTTTTGTAGGAACAGCTGCAGTAGCAGTAGATGGGGAGACAGGAGGAGAACCCTTGCATTTTACAAGCTGTTTTAAGCTCTCCTGAGGATTTGAACTGGTTTAGGGTGATTGTGCTTGTCCCATTTTTAAAGCTGCTCTGCTTTTTGCCCTTTATTAGGATTTGTATTGTGCATTTTCTTATATGTGTTATGACTATATTTCAATTATATTTCCCTACCTGAAAAACTAAAATTCTAAAATTAAAATTATTAACTCTATATGCTTAAGTATAACATCTTTCTAAATAAGAATGTTGTACTCAGATATTTATAATAGAAGTAGCTAGTCATATCTTTTGCAGGGCATGAACATACAAATATTCTTTTTTAGATGGTGTTTGTTTATTCCCTAAAGCTAAGAAAACATAGTTGGAGGCTAGGTCTTGAAGTCCTTATTTAATATTTCAGGTAACATCAGAACAGTAACATAAATAACCCTGAAGATGAAAAGTAACCACCTAAAGATGACTCAAGAGGAAGTTGCTATGACAATAGCTTCTGAACAGAGCAAAAAAACAAACCAAAACAACCAACCAACCAACCACACACACACAAAATACCCAACACACTTGCTTATCAGAAGGAAAGTATGACACAGGATCTGAGATCGTTCTGGAATTAGACTCCCTACATCAAAGCTTTCCATCAGATCCCCTGTGCCAGAGCTTTCAGTAAAGTTTTGACAGCTTTTGTGAATCCAAACCACACTGTGAACCCCAACATCTGTAGAAAAGTATGAGAAATATTCTCTCTCACTCATAGTTGGAAAATAATGAGACAGCTAAGTAACCTACACAAAACAACAGAATCAAACATGAGCTAACCAGTTTAAGAATGACAATTCTCTCAATTCCATTCATAGATACTCAATTTGAACATCTTTCTATGTGCTGCATAACTATATTTTACTATGTAGATGAGGTACACACATACTGTTCTACACTCATTACTGAAGCAAGGCAACATTCCATGTCAGGGCTCCTCTAACATCTCAACCAGCATAACATGCCTGGTATGCATCACTCCAAACATGTGAGCTGTTAATTGCCACAGCGCAAGATTTCCCTTGGAGGAGAATTCCCATGGTGAGACATGTCTGCAGGGCCCATTCTGTGTTACTTCGGAGACAGCTGTTACAGCAGATGACAAAATCTGAAAACAAATTGAGACAAGCACGGCTTTGATATGTGGAACTGCTGTTTTAGAAATGCCAAGAGGCTTACGTTACAGCATGGCTGTAGAGGTGGAGTTCCTACGAGACTTCAAGGTCTTCATTTGGCACACAGTATGTACTACTGCAAAGAGATACAGCTGGGAGGAAGTGGTTGTTTGGATGTTCAACATATACAACAAATATGTTTGTAATGAAGGTGATTTATGTCACCCAAAATATCCATTTATGAAGGTAAACAAGAGGCTATCTTTGGTCACCATCTGAAAAGGGGACAAAGATTCTACAAATTTAACACTGAAGGTTGCCATAAGATTTCCCAGAGTGCCTTTGGATGCCTTCACTTCAGGATGCCAAATCTGAGACATTGTTAGAGAGGACTGCTCTTCCAGTAAATTCCTCTGAAATCAGTTTGAGGGGTCTTGTACTAAATGCCCAAAATAAAAAGCAACCCAACCGATTGGTCGTTTCTATATTTCTTGACTTTTATCGTTACTGATTTGTGCATTTTCTTTTGGGGTAAAGAGAAGTCAACACATCTCTACTAGAAAGAATAATCAGTTGAGGCACTGGGCCATCAACCTGTTCCCTACAGGCAAGATCTGCTGCCTGCTGCAGCCATACGGAATTAAATTGTGTAATAATAAGCATAAAGATGGTAATATATCTTAGCTGATTGAGTTAAAGAAAAAAGAATATTCTAAAATGACATGTTATTCCAAGAAAATGAGAGTATCAAATTACAGCCTGTCTGCTGAAAAATAAAAAAAAAATCATATAGTTAAAGATAACATACTTTACCACATGAAAGCCATTGTAACTATTAAACTACGATGTAGGGTTTTTTAAATAAGAGTTATGCTTCTACTAACTTTGTCATCAATTCTTTGTCTCAACTTACCTTTAAACCTCACTGTAGAAGTTCAGATTAGGCTAAATATCAAATTAAGATAAATATTCATGTATTTTGAATATGTCATAACATAACTAAAAATTGTATTCAACTACTGAAAGGCTCTACATCAACACCATTTTTACCACCTTTTCAATAAATTAAAACTGGCATATGGTATTTCTGTACGAAGTACCTTCTAACAACTGGACAAATGTTCTTGGACATTTTAGTAAGAAAATGTAACATTTTCTATTGTAATGTCTATAGATTGATTGATTTTGACAGCATATTTGACGTTCTCTACGTTTCACTCACCTAAAACAAAATGTATTAATACGAAGGAAGTTTTGAATATTGCCAACAATGTGTGAATTTCTCTTTCATCCAAGACAAAAATTAAGGACTTGGTTGTAAAAGGTGTGTTTTTCTGTGTGGTTTCCTATGCTTCAGCCTATGGAAACACTGCAATATTTCAAACAGCCATTTGTCACTATGCAGCTGTACCGGGATTAATGTCTGTTAGTCTTTACCATAAAGCACACTAGTATCTTGAATTAGAAAAAGACAATAATGACCTTATCTTTGTTTTGCTCTTTTTTTTAGTTAAAACAAACAAACAAAAATAAAACCCAACCAAACAAAACAACAACAAAAAAGCAACTGAACAAAATAAACCCTACAATTATCCTTTGGCTAAATTTTACAGCATACATGATTTTTATACACTGAATAGTTTTTACACTGAAGAGAAACGTGTCATCTCATGACAACTTTTTCAGGAAACAGATTATTTACCTGCAGGGTTATATGTAATACTATAATATAATAAATATATAAAATAATAATATCTGATATATAATATATTTCCATAGAATATATTGCTGTGAGGTTTTCTCAGATTTCTATTTTTTTGATCAATAGTGGAAAAGCCACACCTGATATTAAACTTTGAATTGGGGAACACCTAAAAAGATTTCTAACTTCTTAGTAGACAGTATCAGAAAATAGAAGTGTTTCTCTAAGCAGCATAGAATTCCTCTGCTACTCTTAAAACATATCCTCACATTTGCTTGTCTTTGGATCTTCTGCTCCCAGAGCTGGCTCCAAAAATGTAAAAAAGAAATCATTTGTACTCTTTAAGATTTCATAGTGAATGAAGTTAAGCTTTGATAGCCCATTTCTAAATAGACAAAATTCTTAATGAATAAAACGGGTATTGATTTTTCTTGCAAGTGGGCTGTTAGATTTGTCGTTTATTCAGTAGTGACTTATTTAGGAAAAGGAAACCACAAACTGTTTTCATCACAATTTTCAGAAGTTCAACCATAATAATATGGTAGTGTACACATTCCCACAGGAACTACCTCTGATTCAAAGACAAAATTTTCAACAGAGCTTGGACTGCAGCATCTCCCACTGAAAACAAGTTCGGTGCCAATTCTACGAGCACTATTATTTTATATTTTCACCAAATAACTTAAGTCATATGAATGAGATACCTTAGGCGCCAATATGAGTCAAACACATGAACACGATCAATAGTAATTTCAAGTTGCAAAAATGAATTTTTGTATTTAACATATTCTGTAATTGTCAGTTAATTTTTATAGTGGTATAGTGATTTTAAACGCTTATGGTGAGAAATTGTTTCTCTTGCAGTGTCTAGCATATTTTGGTCACAAATGCAACAAGGCAATAACAGTACTGCTAACACAAGAAAGAAAATAAACTTTTTTTAGCTCTCTTGTTTCTTTAAGCCCTGAAAAACACTGCTATCTTTTTCTTGAGAAGAGGAAATATTTTTCATCACTTATAACTATAGGTAATGCTTACAAGTGAAGTGCAGACATTTGCCTATTTCTTTTTAACCATTCAATTTTGATATGAAAGTGTTTTGCTGCAAAACTAAAAATATCACAGAGAATCTCATGCAAACCCTTAGCCTAATATACCTTTTAACATTGCTTTAGATCGAAACAAAACTAAAAAGAAAAAAAAAAGTACTTTGTATTTAAAAGATGACTGCCTTCATGGAACCGTCTGTCAGACTAGAATCGGCTTCTGCCAAATGAAATGCTGAACAAGATATTCAATGTCCACAGAATAAGATAAAATGCAGCCCAAACCAGAGCCTTAATCAGCTAGACTGTGCTCACAGTGGTCTTAGTAGCCCACATATAAAAAAATGCTTTCACTTATTTTAGACAGTTTTCAGATCTTGATCCATTGATTTAATTTCCATTAAACACTGATTACTTTCGTTGTTTAATAGGAATGGAAATAATCTCCTGGGTTCCTCTTCTTCTGGCTTTCAAATTTTGCTAGCCTAAGGCTCCAGATCTTTGCTAAAAGACAGGTTTTGTTGTTGACTCAGCCTGTGCAGTTTCACAGTCAAGGCAAAAGAAGCTTTTGATGGATTATACCTGGTGTATAACTTACGTTTAATCCATGCAGATTTAGGGATCGCATTTCCCTGCTAGTCCTTCTGTGTTAAGTAGGGGGTGACAGATCAGCTGTTAACACATGGCATAAGCAGTGGTGACAGGCCTGTTCTGAATAGAGAAGGGGGATGGCCCTCAACCTTTTTGATCCATTACTCTCCACTTGTGCATCACTCTACCCCATGAGCAAGGCTCTGAGGGGGAGCAGCAGGCCTCCTCAGATGCTGGCATCATTTATTCTCCCTTCAGCTGCGCGTTTGGGAAAAAATGTAGCTATAGCACTGACACGTTACCCAACCAGGCGGGATAAAGAAAAGGCAGCTCCAGCCTGGCTTTAGCTGGCCAGAGTCACTACGAGCTCTCTCAGGAGAAGATCTTGCCTTTGGCTACTTTATCTCTTACTCTCTGCGGTCTGCTTCCTCTTCCCTGCGTGCCTCTAACCAAAGGAGAGACAATATTTCTCTGCAGGCAAGGCAATTACTGCTCTCCAGCCACATGGCTTTCTCCCAGCTATCGACTGCTTTACGTTCAAAACAGGGTAGTGTCAGAAAATTTATGTACTGAGTTTAGGCTTAGTCTTCCATCCACAACATAAGCCATAACAGACAGAGTATGTCTCAGTTTAATGACAAAGAGCTCCACTTCGAGCACTTGCTCAAAATATGCTCCTGAGGACTTTATTTGACAGCCTATATCACAAAATTAGAATATTTATCTTAATCGCTGCCTATAAAGAATGGTTCCCTATTGTAAATATAAAGCATTTCCCTATTTTTTCAAGAGAATTTGTGAATCAATCCTCCTTTACCTTCATTCCTTCTGTAATGAGTACTAGAAATAGTATCTGAAGCAGATAATTTATATTTCTTGCATTAATTTTCTCAACTGATTGTCAAGAAAGGTTGTTCTCAGTTCTTAATGTAAATAAAATATTACTATATCTAGACAACAGAAAATATGACCAGATAGCAGACAGAAAGCTATTGCTTTATAAAGGCATCTGCTACTCGAAAGACATTTGAACAGTTTAACACTTTAAATATCTCAGTAATGCAGTGACATCTGACCGATGTGGTTCCTATTACTTAACATACCGCAGTATAAAATATAACAGCAAATGATGAAGTATAGTGCTGAGTAGAAAAGACAACCCATGTGCCGTAGGAAGAGTCTGGAGCACTTTGACTCACTCAAATTCATCCTATTACAAGCTTTTCAATCAGGAACCAGCTGTTACAACGGCGAAACATTCACAGTCTGACAGCCACTTTCTACTAACTGACCAAAATCCCAAACTTACAAGCTTGAAGTGATTTCACATAGAAGTTCTCATACTGTTCTCAGTAGCAGTAATGTTGCCCACTGACACAGGTTTTTTTAAGAAAAACTTAGAAGTTATTAGCGTTATTGGCATGAATGTTTTAATTTCTGCCTTCCTTATTATTTTAAATTTTACTGCAGTATAGGAAAAACTTCTCAAATACAGTTTTCAAGCAAACGGCTTTCTAAAGTGACTTGCAACAAATGTGAACGCGCTGTTTGATATCTCTTGTAAATGAACTCTTTTGTTTAACTACTGAAAAGATGCAGCGCTGGTAGCCCTGGAGAGATATTCCCTATAAAAAAAGGCAGTCCTCTAAGACCTTTTCACTCATTTCCTCTATTGAAATAGGCAACACAGTGTCATTTTTATTCCTTTCATTAGGAAATAAGCTTTAACTACGTCATCATCATCTCACAGAGCACCCCAGACTTTAAACTACTGAATCAGTGATAGTAAATCTTCAGAAATAACAGTTAGGCCAGAGTAGAAGCAATGATTGAAAGTGACAGTTTCTACATCCCATCACCAAATCCCTTCAGGTCAGCAATGCAAGCTTATGTCCTGAACCATCTGCTGCAGGAGAAAAGCCTGCTTACTTATAGGTCTCATTCTCTCACTCCAAAGGGGTACCTGAAATGGGCCTTGGCAGCCAGCACTGCGCTTCTGTGGAAAAGACACAAAAACCTTCCATGTTTACCTAAAAGGTGATGACAGAGTAAAGCCGCCTGTTTATCTGCAGCAGTAGGAGCTGTGTGCCGTGGTCATACTCAGTCTTGAGTTTTTACCGCATACTTGCAGCTGACAGTTCAGCTCTGGTGCTCTTCCAGAGGAGAGGCTTTAATCCTGTTATCCCGGGGAGCCAACTACTTTCTAGCAAGACTCATTACGGTGTTAGCTGTGATTAGCGAGCTCCTTCTCCACTGAACCTGCATAACCTTCCTAAAGCAAAACAAAGATTTTTCTCTCTCAGGGCTTCTTGTGTCATAAAAAACAGAGCTGAAAACACCCTACTCAGTCATTTTGTCCATTCGGGTAGTGTTCTGGGCAGCGTGCTTTAGCTCTTTGCACAATGCAATTTCAAACTCTAAGGCATCTGTTCCTCAAGTAATGGATCTAATTGAAAAAAAAGTTTCTCCTTTCATCTTTACAAGGACATTTGAGTGCATTCCTCCTCTAGAAAATAAAAGTTAATGGTCCTCTGTTTTCAGAGCTACATTTTATATGTTTGAAAATGGTTGTGTGTGTAGTCTGAGATGCAATATTTGATTTCTAGGCCCCTGTCAGAAACAGCAGTTAAGACCGTTAGACATTTTCATATAATGAAGGCTAAAAAGGGATAGCCCTAATGGACACCCTGTCACATCTTATCCATCTTAAAAAGATACATCTGCCATAGAAAACACAGAGCCTCTAAAATACAGCAAGATGCCTCACTGCCCTTAGTTTTCCTTTCAGCTGAGCAAACTGAAGTAATTCAGATTCTACAGACACTATTCATGATACCTTAAAAAGCAAAATCTCAGCCTTGGAACACCTGCCAAAAAAAGAGAACAAAATAATACGAGGGAAGACTGTGTAAAAGGGATTCAAAAGCTTCAGATCCCTGAGAGAGCTATTATTAGCTGACAGATTTAGACTTCATTTCTGCTAGAAAAATTTCAGACGTTAGGGACACTTCATCATTAGCAACAGAGCAGAAAATAAAACATAGTGACTTTTACCATATAACCTATTTGAACCAAAACAGATACTTTAACAAAAAACTGTTCTAAAATTAGAAGTACAAATCAATATAGTCAAGATAGATTACTGGAGAGTTTGCCAATTTATGTCTCAGTAAAATTTTTAACCTTTCCTAGTGATAGTCATTCCTCATGAAGAAGCTAGGCTGGCCAAGGAGGTGTCCCAAAATTCAATGTTTTGAACTATGAGAGGAGACAAACCACGGTAACACTAAAGGTTCTTCTATACATGACTGGAAAAGGAACATTTTGAGGGGAACATTTAAATGAAAATGGCAGAAACTAATAAATTAACTTTGGGTTTTTTTCTGTTTCTTTTCACCTTTTCTATTTATTTAACCTTTCCCCTCATAGAAAAGAAGCATGTAGAAAAAGAAAGCGGCTTTAAAAACCTAAGTGACAAAATGTTTAAGCTCTAAAAAGCTGAAAAGATTTTCAGGAAAACAAATAAATACATAAAATCAGTGTCTGAGAAAAATTGTGTCCACTCTGTAGCAGTCCGTATATGGAATCCAGCAACATGTCAAATGAGGATGAAATCAGACAACAGTTTTAAAAGTGATTTGAGAGAGACAGCAATTGCAGGAGACAGAAAGCATAGTAAGTCTTCTTTCTTTAGGGAACCAGACTATAAAAAACTCGGTGCATGGTGAATGACAGTACATTTTCTGCAAACCAGAAGTCTGTGAGACACCAATAACTGCTTATATATGGAGCTTTGAAATGAAAATGCACAAGGAAAAGTTTGATGGCTAATGAAACATTTTCCAAAATACATACAAAGAATTCTATAGAAGAGTTCACATTCTGACACTCTCTCCTGCTGACAGTAACTTTAAATTGAATACATGGCAAAAAATTCATTTCATTGTTCAACACCAACTATTCAGCAGCCAGAAGCAAAGAGGGCACACATGTAAGGGACTGAGCTACAAGGGTTATAGGCTCAGGCTTGTGTTCTCTTTCTGGCCTTCACGTTGTCCTGTAGCAAAATCTTCAAGAAACAGCGCTTTTCCTGCCTCTTTCTCTGGCCCCTTAACCTTCTTGGCCATTTAGACTGTAAAGTCTAAAGATGCTAAAGCTACAGGCACACTTCAGGATTTGTGCTCTATGTGCTGTGTCTCATACTTCCTTCTAATTAGGCAAGGTTTTTAACAGAGAGTTACAACTCTGTAAGTCTTAAAGTTCTCCTTAGATTTCCACGTTTTAGTAAAAATAAATAAATAAAAGGCTTAAGACTTTACAAACAGTTCTTTTACATGAAAGTAAAAGTGATGAATAATTCAAAAGCAGAATTCAAGCAGTGGTCATACTCTGGTTGCACTTAGTAATAGCTAGGAATAGCAGTAATCAGTAAGGATCTTTGAAAATGCCTGCAGGTTTTTTCTCCTTGAATCCTATAAAACTTACATTGATATTTTATTTTCTATTCTCCACATTCTACTTCTTTGTTTTTCACGAGCCTCATTATACAACAAAGAAATTAAGATATTTCTTGTTTCTTCTTTTTCCTCTTCCACTAGAAAATAGGACAAAATACAGAGAAGGAAGGGTTTTTTATTTACTTTGGGGTTAGACCAGAACATGTTTCTCTGGCTGCCCGCTTGGAAGGTACATCTTAAGGAAATAGGATTGTCTTGTTCTTTTTTCTTCATGTTTCCATTTGTAAGGTATTCCCCAAGCTTTACTTTCTACTCATTTTTTTCTGTCTGGTGCTTTCTTCCCTTCTCTGCACTTCTCACAGACAGAAGATGCTAATTTATTCTGGAAGAGTTATCAAACAGGTTCAAACTTAGGCGGCAGTATGGTGAAGCTGAATAAAAAAGCAATAGCATACTTTAGAAGGGACACATTAGCTGAAAGGTAATGAAGGATACTTCTTTGGTTATAAGAAACCCACTCCTAAGATCTCATACATATAAGAAAAGACTGCCAAAAGATAGAGTGCCGTATGACAAATGGATATATAGGACAGGACTACAGCATAGCTCAGTCTCTGATATGTCATTTTAATCAAACCTCACTTAAGGAAAAAATGCTTAAATGCCTGCACAAATGTTGCTAGCATCATGGAATAAAGAGAGAGGGTCTGAAAATAGAGGCTATGGAAGGAGCTGGTTGAGTAAAACATCCAGGCCACAGAGATTCAAGGCAGGATGTCAAGCTGGTATAAGACCCTACCCTACAAAGCTACCAGTCATATCACCAGCTGTTAATATATATTTAAAAAAAAAAAAAGGCGGGGGGTAGGTTTTACAATACAGGCCACTTCTGTGGCTAAGATCCTCTATAACACGTTTTTCTTCTCCCTCTCAGCTTGATTTGCTAAATAAATGAATAATTTGACCGTGAAACATGGCAGAAGGATACTAAAGGCTATTAGCACGTGAAATGAGCTGTCTGCTGGTGTTGTTCTAACCCCGTGTAGTGAAATTCTACGTAATTCATATGGAACTGATAGATAATTAGTCCTCAGTGCTGCCGGAAGTCTCTGATGTGTGAGAAATTAAACAAACCTTCAACAAGCTTTCTTCTGCCACTTCCTTCCCAGTCACACCAATATGTTCCAGTTATGTATAGATATATGTTGCAAGGTTAAAAGCTAGTCCCAAGGCAGACACAAGTAGGGCAGCAACCCAAACAGCTCCCTGTACTGCTGGTTATCAGCCTGGCTCTGGCCTCAGCTCCACTCTACACATTCTGCTGGGAAGAGCTCTGGATACCTGCTGACAGATTGTGCTGCACACAGCTCATCCAGATCAAACAGAGAAAAGTTAAACTTCTCAAAAAGCCACCAAACATGAATGAACTTTGTCTTTGAGGGCTCTCTGCTGCTTGGCATAAGTCTAGCAAAGCTTACCCTTTCACACTGCTACCGCAGCTGCGTTTAGTTTCAAGATCAAGCTAAGACTAACACAATTAAGCAGAAGTAACATAATGGTAGAGTTCTGTGCTTCCCCTTTCATAGCTCTGAATGGTTGTGCCTGGATCCAAGGATATCCAGATTCAAAATTTCCTACCTGACTTGGTTCCTGGTTACCAGGTTCCCCCTTCCTTCCTTTGATTCTGAGGCCAAGGCAGGCAGAAAGCCAGAAGTGCTCCACACAATCTGAATAGCACTTTGCACTTTTTTGTAACATTTTAGTGCTTCATAAACTTCCGTACAGATTTAAAAGAAAATTCAAAATGAAATTAATTAATAAAAAAGGCCCTTTTTTTTTTCTGTAGAATTATTATTTTCTTTCTAGCTTCTTTACTCTGGGGACTTGCTCCTTCCCAGAGAACAGTATCTCTTCAATTCTATACTGTGAGAATAATACTAATTCAGACTAAAACAAGAGTTTATGCTTTCTAGACTGTGGCAAAATCTATGTGAGAAACGTTCCTGCTGATAGATTCTGTTGCTATGCCAGCACAGGAGACCACACTACAGCTCTTCACATTCTACCATCTAGCAACAATACTTCATTCTATGCCCTTACTGCAATAGAGAAAGCTCTTGAGTCTCTACAGATTCAAGTTGATAAGAAGCCCATCCAGATGTACATGCTATTCCAAAACTTTCCATTTGTCCTGCAGTCAAAATATATAATCCAGCACTCCCTGAAGCCCCTTGGAATACATGAACTGCTCACTGTATAGACAGCACTGTTTTACCTTTCTGGCTAGTATTTCGCATTCTACTTAAGTCTCTGAGAAGTCAGTATGTAAAAGCATCAAAACACAAACTGCTTACGTGGAAAACAGGGTTATAAATTCAAACAGAATACACGTACAGATTTACGTGAACCAAAAGCACCTCACAAAATACTAATTGAGCAAGAAGATGACCATGGTGAATTGCAAGAGTTCTAGAAAAACTGAAAGTCAAAGAGGAAGGCAGTTTACTTTCTGAAGTCAGCTAAAGAACTAGCAATACAGCTTGTTTCATGCTAACCCCTCTGGTTTTCATTTCACGTTATTTTTGTTGATATATGTGTGTGTATATATGTGTACACACACATACACGCATTGGTGAAGCAGCTGACATTTTCCAGATTCAGTTGGACAATGTTTCTTTTTTTATTTAATCATTCTAATCTCTTGAACTGTGTAAATATTTGCTATTGGAATATCTGGAAGGAACATCAACAAAACTTTGCAATCCTAACACTGATAAATATTGTGTGGTGTATCTATGGAACAAAAGGCATCAGTGTTCTTCATCCTCTTGCATGAACATTTACTTCCTGAATTTGAAGAAGATGAGAAGAAAGAAGAGCACAACTGATGAAAGGAAGATTTCAACTGAATTTGCAGCCCATTGGAGATCCTGATTGCCCTAAAGGCTGCTTTGGCCTTTCCTCTGGGCATCAGAAATCAAATGGCTGCATGGGTCAGGTCTTGCCTTCTGTAATTTGTAACACAGTGTATTTGATAGCTACCCAGCACTGCACTGCTACCATCCTGTAAGATTTATGGAGTCTACCACCATCTACAAGCTGCTCATTCGTACATCTCTCTTGCTTATCACTTTCCTTTTTATTAGGATGCACCAGGCTTTTTTTCTTTAGATATGATATATTTTAACACTTGTGATAGTCATAGGTGATTATATATTTCTTTCTTCCCCTCTCCTGGAATACAGCTGCTTTGGGAGTTAGTATCTTTGCCTGAAGTTGCAAGATTTAGTATAATTCATATTCTCATGTTTTATTGTGGATATAAGCTGTGTACCTTACCTTGTGCATGACAGAAATACAGAATTGTGGAGGAATAGAATCATCAGAGTAAATCAAAAGTTGCACCATACCACCAATCTACCATATTGCTTTAATCTCTTCACTTTGATTGAAACTTATTCCTTCTAACTCATCAGACTAGTGTATGCAGTAAGTCACTAAAGAGCACCTTATGGGTGGCATTATCCAAAAGCATCCAACACTCCTGTGTTCATGCCAGTCATCTCTGTTCTACACGCCCTGCAGCTCATTTAGAAGCATTAAGCTTATACTGTAGGTTAATACAAACATTCACCCAGCTAAATTCAGCTTCTGCTAGCCGTGTAGTTGCTGCAGACCAATTGAGCTAGAAAACTTGCCCAGGAAGCTAAATATAATAAATATTCAGGCAGTAAGCCCACACTGAGCTGCAGTCTGCCACAGCTATGTTGATAGCAATCTTTGTCTAGTTTCAAGCTAGTTTCTTCATCTGTGTGTTAGATGCAGTCATGGCAGTGTTGATAATGTTCTCAGGGACATATGGATCATACAAGTACAGGACTGTTGGGCAGCGTCTGCAAGACCCAAGCCAAGAATGCAACACATGTCTGCCTAGTTCAGAAGGAGTCACATACCATCTATCCCATGCCCATGGCACAAGTCACAGAACAGCGCCATAAAGGTACCATAGCAAGGGAAATGACACCTAGAACTTAATAAATAAAATCTGGGAATGGCTTTAGGTGGTGACTGTGCAGAGAGGGAGGTAGAAACCTACACTGAAGCTCATCAGCTTGATCTGGGCCTTGCCTTGATAGAAGAAAATTACTTGAAATAAGGAAGGGGTTCTTGCCTACAAATAAGAGTACAGTTTACTATGAAAGAAATTTGAGTTAGGTGTCTACTTTCTTAGTTCTTGGGGCTGAAAGTGTTTGACAGTTTTCTGGGAAACTGAGTCCACATCTCCCTGCCAAGATGATCTGGGATAAAGCAAAATCTTGATGAGTTTCAGGACCTCCATTTATTTCAGTATTGGGTGTGGCTATATTTAGTACAGATACGCTAGTTTAATAATAACAGTTTTTTTAAAATCTCTACTTACTAAAGAAAGTTTGTGTCCATATATGTGATCTGGTGTCATAATCGCTCAGGCTCTGCTCTGAGTCTTAATGAAGCTCATGTGATATCAGTTATAAATGGGAACTGTGCAGAGCAAGTGACACAGTATATTTGAGATGGAGTTATAAAAAACCATGCTAATTCTGAAAAAAGTTTCTTGGAAGGAAACGTGAATATGTTGATGGAACTCTACAGAAAGGAACATATTCCTCCACAAAGGCCTTGCTGTTGCCAAGAACTCCTTTTTACTCATCTTAAATGATTTCTTTATATAAATGCAGAACTGCTATGTGTTTTTACAAAAGAAAGAAAATTCTCCCGTAGCAGTGTTCACATGCTCTTGGGGATGTAGAATCTTTAATCAGCCATTATGTTAAACAGCTTTTCAGATGTCTCTATCTCCCGAATTCTGATGACTGAAACTTGTTTAGAAGAAGAACAGCTATAACTGTAAAGACGTGCCTTTTTGAAAAAACAGCTTCTCATTTCTCTGCATCTAGAGGGCTGGTGGGAGGATGAGATTACATGCATTTCTCGTTGCTCCCTTTGGTTCCTCATTCTACTTCTGAAATCTCTTCCATACCTTGCTGAACTAGCTGTTGTGGAAACAAACAAACAAACAAAAACAGACAAACCACACACACAAAACAAACCCCATACAACAGAGAATTGAAACCCTTTGTGCATTTATCTGTCACATATTCACCCATTCACAAAACTAGTATATTTTGTATATTTTGGAGGCCACTCATCCAAATAGTTCCTGTGAACATAGGTTCTGTCCATTTTTCACTTGTTTTTCTCAGGTGTCTTTTCCCTAACTTGACTGAAAATAGAGGAGTGGTTGAAATTTTTCAATTCAAACAATTTCATTAGGAAATTTTAGCTAATAATTTAAACAGATTTTTTTCAAGAATGCTGATTTTACACAGGTTGGTCTGGGTTTATCTGAAAATGGAGTACCTTTTGTTATTCATTTGAATGTCTTTCAAAAGCATTGATCTAGTGTTTTATACTACGTACAGTTTGTGTTCTTTGACTTCTTCCCCATGAGCTAGGATTCCTCACTGAACTATCTGTCTATGCAACAGCCAAGACTTCCTATCAAGAGAAGACTATGGTGTGCAGCCACAGATTTATTTATCCAATACAGGCTATACAAAAAGAGCACCAACCCATTTCAAGATGGAAATAGAGCTGTTTTCATTCAAAATATTGCATGGGTTATTGCCTGTGGTTTTCATTAACACCCACAAATTTTCTCATTGTTCATATGCTGTGGTATGTAACCTAATTCATGTGATTTCAGCTCTTTGATAAAACAAGTACAAACCTTGAAACACGCTACAGACCAATGACTAATAACTGTTAATGAGCTAAGGCACATGTCTAATTCATGTAGTTGTTAAAATTATGGTAGCAGCTTATATCTTTCTATTCTAGGGCTTTCAGATTTGCAGAATTGAAGCAGGGTCAGTACTGTTGCCCCTAGAGACATTACGTTATACACTGCAGAGAAAGTAGAATATAAAACGGAAAAAAATCCAGAAATCAATACAAAACCCAGAAACGACCTTGTTAATTTCTTTAGCTGCTTTAGCAGCTAACATATTTCTGCCAGAAATGAAGCCTCCCCCACTTTTTCTGCACGAAGATACTGATAATTAATGTCAGAGCGACACAGGGAACGTGCATTTCTATTACCGAAAATATTTGACCAGAAATACTTCCTACTCCTTTTAACTCTAAATCCACCATCAAAATGTATTGGATTTCTTTCCTTTATACTGTTCAGATGAAGAATAACATCAACTGCAAACACAGAGTGGGGAATAATCCCACCACGTCAACTAAATTGACAGTGTATGGAAAAATGCTAGTGAATTCAGTATATATTTCATTTTACAACCATTTCAGCTGGAACACTATATCTGGGAAAGCTTCTTATGTCTATGAGAGGTTTTTCCAGAAGGGAACATTTATTATAGTTGTCTTGGCAACATGAGCTCTGTAGAAATACAAATCAATGCTTAAGAAGGTTTTGTTTTTAAACTCTGAAGTAAAACAGAAGAAAAATAAGGCGACTAGGTGAGCAGAACTTTATGATCTGGTCTCTGCTAAATGTATAAAATGACCAGATCCATTACACATTAAATTATTGCACCTTGGTTTGTGCTGATGAAGCTCTGAGTGAAGTACAGTCTTAAACAGGAGCCAGAAGCAATGCACTGCGCAAGATGGAAGCAAGCTGCATTGAGCCCACCTTAAAAGATCGAAGAGGATAATAGGCTTAGAGGAACATGACCCTTGACAAAGTTAGAAGGAAGTCAGAGTACAAATAAAAGACTGAAGGGGCTCATGATTCTGATTTTTCAAAACCTTAAATGTTGTTATAAAAAGAACAGTTACTAATTGTTCTACATGGCCATCGGGATCTCAGCCTTGAGAAGCAATGCAGGAAAAGACTAAAAGATTCAGCTTGAAGGAAGCAAAATTTTAAGCTGTAATTAATGAATGTTTTTAAACAACGTAACAAGTTACAGAGAAAACCTCTCAATATCGTTAGTAATTTTAAAGCACAGACTGAGAAGAGATTTTGATTATTTGTTCTTGTACAGTTGTAAAGAAATTGCCTCAAAGGTTTAAAAAAAAATATAAAATATTCCATATCACCACATTTTTTTTTACTAGAATAAACTGTCCCACACTGGCTGAGCCTGGCACAAAGCTGTTTGCAGTGCTGCCACTCATGTGACAGATGGGCCTGGATACAGCTCCACCTGAGCAGGCACATGGCCTGTCCTACAGAAGGTGCTGCTGCCATCATTACCTTCATATTGACAGTTATTGAGAACTGTGGACTTCAAATTGGGAATTAAAGTCTAATAACCTTTCTTCTCCTGTTACTTTAACTAAAAGGCTCATCTAGCAGCAATTACAAAGGGAGAGCAGAGATGATGCAAGACCCTGCAGAAATAGCTTAGCCTTCAAAAGCTACCCCTGCTCTCATCACTAGTTTTGGTCCAATACCACAGAGGAAATATGTTGTAAAATTCAAAGGGTTAGCTGAAACATCTGTAGCTAAACAGCGTGTAAACCCAATTCCAACAGGAGACAGAGAAGAAAGCACTGAACTAGCCAAAAGACAAATTCACTAAGCAGTGATTTCAGCCCGGATCCAGATTTCAAGTAAGTTTTGTCTGTGCTTTCCCTAGATCACAGTCATGGCATGTGATGTAAAGATCTTATTTTCTGTCCAGCTTTCTGGATAGTAGCTATAGTGCGTTCCTAGCTTGGCACCAGTCTAACAAGGCCAAATATGTTTCTTTCTTCAGTCAGCAATCACTAGTAAAATGACGCAGGAAATAATCAACTAAAACTAACCCAACACCAACCAGAAATCAACCAGATTGGACAAGATAAATGCCATTTTTGTGATCTTATTGATCCTGTCACATTTTAAAATAAACCGTGATCTAAGAGGAACAAAAAGAGGTACTCAAAGACTGAAGTTACTCACAGTGTGAATTTGAAAAAATTAAGTAGCATGATTTTCAGAACTTTTGTCCTTTCTTAATCTCATGAACTAATCTCATTATAGCTAATGTTTTCAAAACACTCCCAAGGACATTAATAGATGAAGCTTAACACAGAAGCAGTGTGTCTGAATAGAAATAATTCAATGTCCCAGTAAGACATTTCTGCTATATCTCGAAGAAAGGCTCAAAACCTTCTGATCTTCAGAAACTCTTGCTTCTGTAAAGGTTTTAGAAAAAAAATTAAAAATTAAAAAGTCAGTGTCTCCCTGCACTTTTAGTTATTTTTCTTTCTCCCTTACCACGTGTTAACACAGGATGTAATAAATCACCTCTGTGCAGGAGGGCAGATATGCAATGCACACCTGTGATCTTGAAACTTGCTCTTCATTTCAGACGTAACACCAGCTACAGGAAACGTTTTAAATTTTCACTTGTGCTACATATCACACTGTACCACTGTGTAAAGAGAAAACTGCTCCCCGGTACAGCCCACTTGACAGAATGTCGAAGTATAAAGGCGCAAATGATGTAAGGGCACTTACTGAAGCTCTGTAAGGCAAGAAAGAGATCTCCTACTCTAAAATATTTTTTTCAGAAAGCTGGTATGCTTTAAGATCATCCACCAATGTAAGCTGAATGTTGTCTACTCACTGGTTAAGAATTTGCCTTGGCTAAACTTGTTAAACTTCATCTTTCTTGAGGCAGCCTGTTATCTTGGATTTGTCTGTGCTGCCTGTTACTAAAGCATCTGTGGAACTTAGAATCTTATTTCCAATGCATTCCAGTGAAACAAAAAAAGTACAATTTTCCCATTTTATTGATGGGTAACAGAGACAAAAAGCACTTAAGGTTGTACCTAGAACCTCAAAAGAACTGGCAGAGTGAAGAAAACAGCTCTACTCTTCCAAATGTCAATCTGTCATCTGAAACCTCACTGCGTAAAAAGCTTTTTCTCTCTTTTTTTTCCTTCTTTACTATGCTGATTTACAGTCTGTGAGTGACTCTTGATAGCAACAGTAAAAGAGTAGAGGAAATCAAACCAAAGATATGCTTATACGTTCTTTATATACGAGAACCTTCCTCCTTATTTGTAATGGGATGGTTTGCAGTGCCAGCAATGTTATTATGTTGAATCAAATTGGATGGTGGAGCAGGTGTTTTGACTAGCTTCAATATCTTATTAAGTGTGATACTGTGCATCACGGGAACGATCCTATTTGACTTCAAACTAAGAAGAAAAAATCAGCTACTTGTGGCTGGATCATGCAGATATTCTAGAACAGGTTGCAAAGCTTTGTTTTGTTTCTCATTTCAATGGTGGAAGTGTACCCTTAGGTGTAGAAGTAAGAAGAAAATATTGTTTAACTCAGCTGGAGAAGACAGAGGATGAATTTTCACAATTGAGTGCAATAATGTGTTTTCAGAAGATTCTAGTCTGAGAGCTGCTCTTTTGCGTTCCATGTTGTTCTCAGAGGCAGGTTTTGCTCATGTCAAGATTGAGCGATCTCAATATCTGAAATGGCAGCACGATGACAAGCACAGAAGAGAATGAGAAATAAAGTACTTGTTCTCTCAGTCCTTTTTCATCTGGTGCTTGCTGCTGATGCCACTGTGGCTGAAAGCATTATATTTCTGGTGCAGAACCTCTGGTTGGAGCCTCAGAGCTGGTAGATTTAAGAAATAAAATGATGTTGTTCAGTATTCTGAGTGTCAAGAGATACTTTTACTTTACTAATGGGATCCAGTGCAAGCTTGTTGAAGGATTTTCCACGCATTGGAGAACATGGAAACTATCAAAGGAACTTTTCCTTCTTTAGACCAAAACTGGTTTCCTGGCCTCCAGCTGTTAAAACAAACAAACAAACTGCAGAATGTGTATGCATTCTGGATCATCAAAACAACTGCAGGGGTATAAGCCCAGATCCTATATTGATATTAAGGTTGTGAAGCAAGCATCAGCTAGCTATGAGAACATCAAAGAAGAGGCAGAAGAAGAAACCAGTTGTTGTAACAAGATTATTACAAACACTTTGGCTGGCTGGGGTCTCGCTCCTATTATTATACCTCAGTTAATATTGTTTTTCTTTCAAAACTCGTTTAAACATCACGCTATAATGCATGATAAAAAATTCAGGTCTCACAAGTAGAAAATATCATTGGAAGTGCTGTTTTCATAATGCTCTTATAATCAGAAGCAGAATAAAAGCTGCATTAGTTACTATTTGGGGTTAGTGCAGAGACATTAGTTCTGTAATTCAAGTAGTGTTTTCTGAATGTTTTGTGCTCTTACCAAGTGGGAACTTATTCTTGAAGGCATTAGTAAAGTATAGTGTGGCATGACAGTTAAAATCTACTGGAATTAAAACCTAAAAGTATGATGCTCTCGGCTGGGCAAATGTGTGTTTGATTTCACCATTCTTTCTTTTTCTGAATTTTCTCTACAGAGTTCTTTCCTTAAGTCTTAAAGATTCTATAAACCTCACTGACAGCATTTCAGAGTGCAGGCACATTAAGAGCTGGGGTTTTTAATTCTTTACATCTGATGATTGACCTCCTTTCCAAGTGAGTACTCTAAAAGCCGGAGATATTTTCATCTAGAACTTAACATATTGTGGTCTGAAGTCCACATTTCATTTGTCTGCTGTGTCAACACATGAAGTGCTACGTAACATTAAGTGCTCTGGAAAAAAAAAAACAACCTCTGTTCCTGTATATATAAAATAGATTGTCAGAACTAGAGAACAGCTGCATTTCTCAGATCTGCATCTATAAATTATGAGCCGTAGCATTCATTTTATGTCATAGTGACAGTAGTAAGACAATTTAATATTAACACATCATTGATATATTTTGAAGAATGAGTCCATAGAAAAGACCATGGATATGTTGCTACTTTGCCATCAAAATAAGGTCACGTCAAACTGAGCTCTTCAAACCTGTTAAAGGTACTACTTCATATGGTTAATTAACAGTGTGTGTGTGTGGAGGGGGGAAATCTAACCTTTTCCCTCTGCAAAGATATTAATAAAAAGATCACAGAAATTGTTTTTAATGATCAGATACCCCTCACCCCCTCAAACCCTATCAGAATTATTCTTGCTCCACCTACCTTTTGGAGTTAATGTTCATAAAGCCTGTAGTCCTGGAAAACAGCTGACAATTTAATATTTGAGCCAGTTATCATGAAAAGTTAAAAAACCTTAACTATCATTGTTCTAGATCCTTCAGCAGTGGCATCTGATTATGCCATAACAAGATTTCAAAATAATGCAGCATCACACCTACTGGGAATAATGCTTTCCTCTTCATTATGCTATGGTTTACATAGCACAAAATGATGAATTACAGGGCTTGTTAATACTTTGTAAAACAATAGTATCTTTGAATGAGAAATGAACTCAAAATTAAAATTAAAAATAAAATATTAATATCTTAACAGCATTCAAATCTTCAAATGTATTCTGAATATATTGTAAACTACATAATAATTACCCCTTACATTCTAATACATACTATATTCTGATACATCCCAAATACAACTAAGACATGTCCCTAGCTCATAATGGGAAATTTTGTTCACCAAGTAAGAGTCTGTCTTGATAAAAACACACATGCTGCTATCCATATAAACCTCTCGTTAAAATACTGTTGGAATAATAATGTACCCCAAAACCTTATAGCATTTGTGCTTTTTCTCATTGCCCATGGCAAAACCTCATTGATCACAACAGGAGCTCTTTTCAGTGAGTGTTTCTGCTTACTTTTACTGCAGACCAAATTATACCTCTGTAATGTCTGGAACCCTCAGTATTTTCCATTGGCACATCAACAGCTGCTAGCAAGTGCTCAGCCTTTTTTCAAGCGCATGAGTCTCCGCCAATGTCCCCAGTCAGCTCACTCCACGAGGTCATATCTGAAATACACACGTTCCACTGTTTGAATTGTCATTTCTCTCCCATCTAATAATTAATCTCAGCACAGATTTATACCAACTCAAATGAAAGATGCATGTAATGTGGATATTTAGGTGTAAATCTCTCTGCATGTATTCATTTTGGGGCAGTAGATCAATTTAATAAGGATCAGTGACAAGTCTGTTTTAGTTAAATAGATATTAATTACAGACATGCAAAATAATAACATAGTCACCAGTTTAAACCAAACAATGTTTGTTTTAAACCATGCTTTCTGATAATTTGATCCAAATCTGTTTTGATTAGGTATCATGTAAAGTCATGAAAGAACAGCAGATGACTTTTTTCTACACGTAGATAAACAATGTATGCTGTTTGCCATTTGTCATATTTTTTTAATGAAAGATGCTTAAATTATTGCTCATTATTTTTGCTTTCTGTGAGTACAAAGAATAAGATTTTGGTTTGTTCACATGCAGATACTGAATTCCAAACCCTATCTGTCACCATCAGTTCCTTTCCAAAAGCACGAATTTTCCACTTTTCATGGTCACTCAGGGAAGAAACTCACAATATCATAGTTCATGTAACCTAACATTCTGTACACAAAATAGTTCGGGTTTGTTTTATCTCTTTTTACATTATAATATATCGGGGGGGGCAAGGGGGAAGAAAAAAAAAAGTAAAAATCTTTTTTAAAAATCACTGCCCTTAAGGTGTTCCTGAATTGAAATGCTCCTAAGCTTCTAAATAAAAACATGCAATAAATATTTACGTAAGTTTACAAGGGAACTGCCTTTTGGGATCTCATCCAAACTGTCATCTGATGGATAGAGATGTGCACACACATGTCCTGTTTCGGATTGTGGCCTGGGTTAACTGCTTTAAAGGAAGACACATAGAGCTATCTACATACATGGAAAGTTGTGAAGAAAAAAAAAAATTTCTATAATGCTAATTACTTACTAGACCCTGACAAACTCTTGGCCGTGAAGATCAGTACTTCTCATTTGGTTAGTCCGGTCACAGGAAGGCCCTGATTATGACAAGTTCCTCCTGTCCTCAAGTTATTTCATCCATTTCTGTGCTAAAGTTTATGTACTCGTCATTCGTTATACTGAGCGAAATAGCTAAATTTTTGCCTTTTGCTGGCACTTCACCTTCTTCCCTTTCTCTGTTGATAAAGACAACAGAGTTCATTATTACAATGAAGTGATAAAGTCTATGGTCCTTCTTCAGCCCATGCCATCTGCAGATATGGGTCATCATTTACAATGATGCCAGCAGCGGATGCCGGAGGTACTATTAACCAAAGAGGAGAAAAACTCAAAGCAGCTGTAAAACACAACCATAAAGATACACTGATTACCATTATTCAGTCTCTTTTTGTGAGGTATGTGTTCAGTGTGCCAAACCAGAACAGGTAATATCAACAAACTTCAGCTACCTTGGAAAGAATCTATTATCATTAACAAAGACATTTACAGCTTTACCAATGAAGTCTTTAATGACAATGTACATTGTGCAAAGACTTAGCTTCAACTCTTTATCTGGTTAGAACATATTATCAAATTGACATGGCTACTGACAAAGTATGCAGGCAATTATTGTAGTACCTTGATGGCTATATTTCTCACATATAGTATTTAAACACAACATCTTTTTCATGCCCATGTGTAATACTCATAAGTATTATCAGTAACTATGTAGCATATAGACTTGTTGGATTCACTGTGCAAAGGGCTGTGCTCATAGTGTTCTGTCATTATTAAGGGATATACTTTGTACAAACTCATGTTTACTTGCCTGGTTTTCTTCCCATTCCATTATGTGTTTCTGCAGAACCTGGAAAACTGTGCTCAGTTATCTGCTGTCTCATTGAAATAAGAGCAAGAATTCTTTGGGATACATGATACGGGAAGCCCACTTGTGAAGTTTACTAGTTCCACTGGGCTGGCAGAAATGTTGGCATGTACTGACATGGACATGTATGAAATTGATAGGAGAAGAATTCTGTGACCAGAACCAAAGTGGGAAGGAAGTTTGTCACCGAAGCAGTTTTCCTGTCAGAAATGTTGCATTGAGAAGTGATTAATGAGATAAATCCACATCAGTTCCCACTACAAAAAAGTTAAAGAACTGAATTATTCCAGGAAACAATGGTTAATGTTTTTTTCCATAGTGGAACGTGTCTCTTAATTTTTAACGTGCTCTAGTGTTTTATATTATTTCCTTATATTTGTTGTAGAAGTATTAACCTGAGGATGGCTATACTGGCCGAGAGCTGTCGCCAGACCCTCTAGACTGTATCTTCCCTCCCAAACGGGTAACTAGTGGGTGCTCATGAAAGAATACCACCCAGAAAGGGGCTCCCTTTCCCGCCAATATCTTGCAAGTATCAACAGCTTAAGATCTGCTTGATTTGGAGGCACATGCAGTTCACATTCAACAATCACTAATGGCCTCCTGCTCCAAAGATCCATTTGCAAAACCAAGCATGCTCTTTGCCCCCACAAATTCTGTAGTAACTAATACATAAATGTAACTTTTTTCGCTATACCAAAAAAAAAATTTCTTTACTTGAAACTCAATCTCTGAGGATGTCTCGTCTTTTTTATTTTGACACATGGGATAATTTTTTTCTGTTCGTCTTCTCTACATCATAAATGAATTCAAAGAGCTCAATATTCTCTTACAGATTTCTTCTCTGTTTTGTGTCTCAGTAGTTACACATCATCCTTATTAGAACTAGAAAATTTGTATGTATCTGTTTGTGAGGCTGAGGGCCTCTGACAAGGCACACAGTACTGAAGACTGTTCAATGGATTCGTACAGTAAATATTTTCTATTTTATGTCCTACTTCTTTTCCAAGAATTCCCAACATCTTATTTAGCTTTTTAACTACAATAAACATTACACTGTTTAAAAAGTATTCATAAAGGTGGTGATAGTTTATAGTTCAGTTAAATTGTTATTTACTGTTGTTTATTAATCACATTAGCTACACACACATATATGTATTTTCCCTTTTGTTATTGCTTTGCATTTACCATCCTACAATCCTCTGTAGTTGGCTTTTGATTTATTTGATGACTTCAAATAACTTGGGTCACCCCACTTTTTCCTCTCTTTTGTAGATAACAAAGGAATATGCTACTGGTATCCATCCTCCTGGTGGAAAACCACTTAGTCCTCTCCTTTGTTTTCTCGTATTTCGCTCTTAATTCAGAAGTCAACTATTCCACTCATCCCAGAGTTACTAACAGACCTTACAAAGGACCTTTGTTGATGTTTTCTGAAAACCCTGGTATGCCCTAATGATCCTTATCTCATGAGGCCTCTTGACAGTGTTAACAAACACAGAGGTGTGAGGTATTGACATCCCTGTTACAAAGGTTCTCTCACCTTTTCTCTAGTATATTATAGCTACCTGCGTGGCCACTAATTGTATTCTTTATTACAGTTCCTACTAACTTGCCTAGTATGCCAGTCAAACTTACAGTCAATCTGCAACCATCCCTGGATCCAAGTTGTAGACATCCCGGCTTCTGTGCCTCTGGTAACATTTTGAGGAACACACCACATTACTACATAAGCAATTTCATATTTGAACATTTTGAACATTAAGGTAAATAATCTCAGATCCTGGCACTTTTTACTGCTGAGACTGGCAGTTTTCTGTAAAAAACACCTCACTTATAGCTCCTTCAGTTTAACATTTCTCAAATTAATGGCTGTGGTTTAGGTTTGTTTGGATTGGGGTTTTGGGGGGTTTGTTTGTACTGCTGGAAGAACATCTTTGATCACTTTCTCCCTGAACAATGGTGCAACCAATACATTTAGCTTTTCAGCAACAGCTTTAATCTTCACAGACTGCTCCTCTTATACCTGGATCACCGGTCTGCTCCAAACAACACTCAAAAATTTTCCTAGGTTTTGGTATGATAAGACCAAATTTTGTTACTAGTTTTCATATTTCTAACAGGATGCTCCAGTTTTATCTGCAGCTAGCAAAAGTTTAGGCTCATTCATGGATGCTTGCTTAGAAATAATTCCTTAATTACTTCCTTTACACTGCTGTGCAATCATGTTGGCTTTCAAAGGTCATTAAAATAAAATGCTATTACAATGGATTTGTTTCAACATTTCTTCTTAAAAGAAATGCTGTTCTCTATAGAGTATTTCTGCTACCGTTAGATCTTGAAGCAGTACATTTCACTTTAAAATGGCAAGTCACAGCATAGTATGGAATGCCATAGCCCACATTATACTCATCATGCTATTTATGTAAAATGTCATAGTATGGAATGAAATAGTGCATTGTATAATATATAAATCATATCATTTTATTAAAAAGACTAAGACTAGCCAGTATGTGATACAGGTTGACATCTCTTATCTCATTTATTGGATAGCTTGCAATACAGATGAACACCAAATACAATGAAAACATTTAGTACTAGGAAGATGACAAACAAGCATTCAGCATACTAATTAGAGGAGCAGCTATTTTCTGGATATGTCTCATAGCCTGGAATCATTTTTCTAGGATATTGAATACAGATGCTCTTTTAATTAGAAGCAGAAAATCTGAGTTTCAGCTAGCAACACCCAGGAGTACGCTTGACTGTATTGGAGATAAACCACAAATTTTACATGAGTTCTACCACCTTCTGTTACATAAATGCCTGCTTGTGTACGCATCTGCTAGACAGCATCAGATTGGCCAAGCATGTGCATCTCCATGTGGCCGTGATAGTCTCCAATTCACGGAGGAGGGACCACTAGTCAACAAAATAGCATGAGCTGCTCTTTAAAATCAGTGGTCAAGACCTGCAGCTTTTTAAACAGAGGATCCTGGATTCTATCCTCAGTGCCATCTATATGCAATTTAGTTGGCTGTTGCTGTCTACAACTATATATAGAACCAGATTTATTACTATGGGTGTGTTACCAAGAGAGCAGATCCAGCCTGACGGAAGGAAAAATATTAATTCCCTTGAGTTCAAAAACATCTCTTGTAGTCTGCTTATCCTTCTCTCTCTTTTATAGCTATGACAGCAGTGATAGATGCCTAAAAAATACCTAAGCAGAGAACACAAAATGAAAAGTCACTCTTAAAAATTTTAATTTTACAACAAAAAAATAGAATCGTACCATATTGCAAATGACAAGTTCATATACACAAAGAAGCCAAACCTGTATGTTCACCAAAGGTCATTCCATGCCTAAATGTAGACAGCAAGAATGAGAAGGGAAAAGCACAGCCTTATTTACAACACTGTCTTCCGAGGTTCAGGCAGCCATCCCAAAAATAACAGCCAGGAAGTCACAATAAAAAGCACAGCCTGGACCTTAACTCCTTTTAGGTCTACATGAAGTAAAACATAACTATGGAATTTTTATTTCTTCACAGTGCAGGACTGTCCCTGACAATACCGACCATTCTTCTATGTTGTTTTGACTGCCCGAAGTTGAATCCTATTCACTGAGCATTTATACAGGCAGAAATAGCCGAACATTTTAACTTTTCCCTTGTTAAAGTCATGGTTGGAAGCTGAGGACAAGTGTGCAAGAGGTACCCTCTTGGCTTAGGATGATATAATTGGTCATGAGACTTGCCTAAGCTGAGACGAGAAGATAGTATCTCAAATGGCCTGAAAGCCCTAGAATCACTGATGTCTATCAAAGACCGACTAATCTTCTACAATATCCAGCCCAGCTTGCAGACCTCAGCCCAAAGCAGATCACAGGACATCTGAATGCAGACTGTAGCTGCTTGTTACTATAGAGAGGACACTGTGGGAGGCAAGCAGTAGAGTTTTAAATAGGCTTTCAGACCTAGAAAAAAGCCTGAGTCAACTGCAGAGAATAGGGAGAGTGAAGGGAAGGAAAACTGATACAGTGAGATGCATAAGCAGATTGGCAAGACTTGTGACAGTTGGTGTTTTCCTTAGAGCCTCGGCTCTTAGAATTAAGGGGCTGAGGAGAGAGACTGATTTAATTTAATACTAACATATTTCTAGCTCTTGACCAGGTCATTTCAACATTAAATTTGCAACAGTCTCTCTGAATTTACACATCAGTTTAATGAAAATAATGAAACCTTTAGAGACAGGGGAAAAGTGTTCAGGAGACATGTCATTTATACAATTTAGCTATTGAAAGCTAACAGTTTCCTATTGTAAATATGGTCTTGTTTTGAAAGTCAGTACTAGTTTGACAGAATCACATAGAAGTATAAAGGGAACCAGCAAGGTTGTGGAGGGCAGAAGACTAAATGGGAGTAAGATAAGAAAACACTGCATTTTCCTTCTATTGTAGTTGCCTTGGCACACAGTATTTAAAAGCAAGCTTCAAATGACCTAGTGTCATCCAAAGCAAATCTGGAAAGAAGCATGGTAACTGGGGCTAGAGATTGGAGGGTACATTGTAGCTGTGTCTTGATCTCGTGTGCCGAGACAGAGATGTGTCCTTTGCAAGAAACTATTTGATCTTTTCTACT
Source organism: Pampusana beccarii (assembly GCA_013399365.1). Classification (NCBI taxonomy): domain Eukaryota; kingdom Metazoa; phylum Chordata; class Aves; order Columbiformes; family Columbidae; genus Pampusana; species Pampusana beccarii. Next base: position 293,305 of record VWYH01002407.1, on the reverse strand, counting down.
GCAAAAATCTTTTCCTTTTAGAATTCAGAGAAATGAGTACCAAATATATCTGAGGTCTCCTGCTGGATCACTACCACAGCTCTAAGGATCCTCAAACACTCTGTAAAGGTGAATTCTTTCATTCACACTCAGGAGTTGCAAAACCAGCCTTATACCCACGTTACAGAAGAAAAAATGGTGGTTTGGGCAGATGATGTGACAAGCTCAAGGTCACACAGCAAAGGAGGAACAGATCTTGGAATAAACCAGGACAAGCCTCTAATTCCTGGTCCCTCTTGGCTGGCATTCTTTCCTATTCCTATGCTCGAGTCTGATGACTGTACGGCACTGTAAATACCAGCCAGTCCTTCAGCACAGAAGGACAGGGTTTGCTTTAATGCTATTTTTAGTTAAGCAGATCCCACTTTTAAATCTGCAACGCCTTCATTTTCAATATCGTGATTATGTTTAATGTTCCATAGGAAGATGAGGAGATTAGTATGAATCAGAAAGCACAATGCAGTGTAGGCAGCACCACCCTGCCTTCCAAAACACCAGCACAGAGCAAGCGGGAGCTTCAGTGGGGCTTTACATGGGGAGGAGGCATTAGGCAGCTGGACATGTCAGCTGGGTGCCTCATCGGGCAGCTGGTGCAAGCGGAAGGTCAAGAGCACATTTACTGTTTACTGAATTTGTAAATTACAAATTATTCAGCTCACTAAGCAAGGCAGGCTCATTGCCTGCGCGTGATATCCCCCCTCCCATCCAGTCTAAGCGCATATGGAAGAGTAGGAATTCTCAGCTATATTTTGATGGATGGAAGTCAATTAAGTGCTGTAATAAAGGGCATAAAGAGCTATAATTGGTAGGTCACTAGTAGGTCTAAGCACACTTTCATGTTTGTCTGAGAACAGGTGTAGAAAATAAAGTCCTGCTGTGCACTGAAAAAAAGCAAGTACTCTGCAGAGAGCGTGGGGGTAGCCTTGCTAGCCAGGAGGTGGTGAGAGGCATTCTCTCTGTCCAGGGGAAGCAGCGGCCTAGGAGGAGTTACCAAAGTGCCTTCACCCACATGCACAGCTTTCAGCCCTGGGTGACAGAGACAGCAGCCGGAGGGACGATCGCTGAGCTGGGGAGATTTCGGAGGTGCTGACCAACAGAAGCTGGGGGAGCTAGGATGCAAGAAAAGAGACCGACAAGAAAGGAAGCAAGGAAGGTGTCCGTAAGGTGAGGGTAAGAAAAAAAACTACACAGCGGGCCTTGAACCATGCCCAAGTGAAAGAAAAACCTGGGGGCAATATATCCAGCTCTTAGCTTGCAGTCACATACTAATGCTAAATCGCATCATCTCCAAAAGTGTATTCCTGTATAGGGAAATCTCTGCAATAAGAATCAAAACATAATACTTCTGGAACTAATAGGGTTTGAGGATGCGGTTAACACTGTTTACCAAGTCTTTGGTTGCTGCAACATCTGCATAAGACACTTTAGGACTGTCCTAGGCTGAAAAAAACCCTTAACCTCTCCATGTACTTCACTGCTCCAACAAGAATGGGAGTGAAGATTAGCAGATTAGCAGATCTTCCCAGGATATAGATAAGGAGGGCAGTNAAAAGAAAAAAAAGAAAAGAGGAATTGTAGGTAAAGTCAATCTTTGGCATGGAGGGATGGAAATAAGGGTCAACTGTAGCAGATGAATGAGACAGTGCATTTTCCAGAATATTGGAAAAACAGAAAAAAGCAACCCAGGTAGGAGGGATGGACTTAAAAAACAAACCAAGAAACCAGCCCTAAAATGCTTCAGTAGGAAAAAATAACACATTAATGAAAAGCAGCCACTGTGAATAAATGGTATTGTTTCAGAAAACGTTCCCTACAAAGACACCTCTAAGCAAGTCAGTCGATCTTTACATATCACTAGAAACCAGGTTTTATAAACAGTGTTCAGACACTGGAAGCAGGGGAACAGAAGCAATGCATTGGTGAGAGGTAAAGAGTATTCTGCTAGATATGGCAAAAGGTTGCATTTTCTGATGACAACTTCAATTTTTTTTTATGCTGGCTGTGCATCTGAAAGGCAATATACACCTAAAATGAGGTGGCTTTGAAGTTACAACACTACATGGCTTTTTTCTCCCCCTTCCTTATTTTTAGAGTTGGACTACTTTAATACAAGCTTCCATGGAAAGAGAAAGTTCAAGACTTTTTCAATCACAGTTTGATTTATAGTCCATGCATTACCCTAAAATGCATGAAATTACACCTGACATTTTGAAAGATCTGTTTCAAAAGTAAGAGGCACTACCAGCTTCTCTAAGCATTTAATGCAGCACAAGACCCAGTGGATAGATCCTAACACCAAGGCTCTGCCAAAGCGTATTTAAGTCTTGCTCTATATATATATGTAATGCATCTACATACACTGTTTTAGAGTATATATAAAGCTGTTCCTCCAAGCCGCCTTAAAATAATTTATGACATTAATATGCATCTCGGGTTTGTTTGTAGGTGCTGTTGAAAGTTACGATCTCATGCCAATACCTGGTGTCCTACTGTGGCTAGGTAGGTAACCTCAGCGAAGTTTAAACAGCTCTGGAGGACTGGACTTTTTCAGAACCCTTGAAAATCGCCATCAGTCATTACATGCTGACTAGTACATACATGGGACTTTGAAACTCTTGTTCCTACTAAATGATAGTATACTCCTGGGGTAGCCGCACACAGGTCAGTGGGGCATTAACTTTTAAGTGACTTGAAAAAAAGAGGAGGGAGCTGTTACTTTAAAAACTCTCAAGTTATAAAAGACACAACATTCCCATTAATTGACTAAAGAGACCTATGGGACAAATTCACTGGTAGAAATGCTGTGGACTATACTGCAAACATCAGAGGCAGAAAGGCAAGCAACTATATCCTATACCCAAGGGCAACTACATCCCATATGCAAGTACGGCTAGAAACTACTTCTCCCTTGTTTTCATCTTCTCCCATCCAGAAAAGGGCCATACAGAGATCCAGGGAAAATCTAGAGAGATAAATATCCCACTTCTTATGCAATTTCCACACATAGCCTGAGTTTGAGCAGTATCTGGACTCCCTTGTGGATTTCACCTTTGCTCCTTTCTGAAATAAATTTTATCTCAGTTTGCCTTTTGAGCTTAATAGAACAATCAAGAATTGACACTTAAAAGTGAAAAGCAGACTTAGAGATCCTCAGGCAGCTGAATAATGTGATTATGGATCTTCAGCTGTTGGAAGGAGCAGCAAAGTGTGATGGACTAATTTGCAATGATTTTAGCACATCTTTCAGCAAACATATATATAAGTGCTAGAGTTGTGCTCTGTTTTCTACAGAGGAACATCAGTCACTTTCATCACAGTCTGGAAGCTTCTTTTGGAAAAGAAGTGCAACAGCGAGATTTGGAGTTCGCATGAACTGTTAGTGACCCCCTTTGCTGTTTTGTCACTGCTTCTGCTGCTGCACTGCCTCTGAGCCTCACACATCCCCAAGCCAAGCTTTCAAAGGTCTATTAGAAATCAACTGCAAAATAATTACTGCAGTGCTTGGTTCCAGATCTAGCTTGGAAATTACTAAGTCATCAGCTCTACCAGCCATAAATTACCAGTTTGGGTCAATCTCAATGAAAAAACATGAAAACCACAGCTTCTTGAAAGCACATCTAGGCACAGTGTAAATCCATTCCAATTAAAATAAAAACACATGATGAAAACGTGTAATGCTCTCTCCAGCGGTTTGTGGTGCCTTTAGCACAAAGAGGGAAGCAGACGAGGATGTCTGAGACTGAACAGTGCTCATGCCATCCTGGGTACGTTAGTTATGGTCTAAACCTGGTCTAAAAAGCAGGGAAGACTTTTATAGTGGAACTTTTCCATATTCTTAAGATAATCTTGAACACTTCCATTTTAAGAATTCCATTCCCACTCTCTTTGTACCTGACTACAAGGAAAAAGTAACATTTAGACATAGGACTAACAATACAGAAGATAAACGTCCTAGAAAAAGTATTTCGTTGATGAATTGCCACTGAACATTTTGTTATTCTCACATTTACTAATATTCTCTAAGTAGTTTCTGCAGTAAGTTTTTGGCTTAAAAACTCTGAGCAATTTACATTTTTTTTGAAACCCTAGCCTTGCAGAGCACTTGATAAATAGCTCATGTGAGCTGTTTCCATTACTTTGAGCGAAACCAGGCTCCTTTTGCAAATAGTTGTGTCTCAGAGTTCAACATTTGCCTTCTTTAAATAATTCACTTCTATTTGTCTAAGATTAGCTGTTTCACAAACACTCTTTGCCACAGATTTCTTCAAACATCTTTGCTAAAATACTCAGTTAAGATGAGAATACTGCTCAGATAAAATTCTCCATTTTCTTAAAACAGAGACAAAATGTACTTTCAGTTATTTGTCCAGCTGTGTTACCAGGATATTAATCAAACAACTAAGAAACATTTATCCAGTTACTGTACAGACTTGCATTGAAGTACCTCGCAGTCTTACCCAGAAAATGTTTCTATGAGGAAAGGATGTACCTATGTTCCTATTTTACAGCCTAAGAGCAAGGGCTGGAGATGCTACACAGCCTTCTAGAGATTGCCAAGAGCTTTTGACAGAAAGGGAAACAGAACCATGGACTCCGCTGGAATATCTGGTGTTCCCTGAGAAAAAAGGAAAATTATTTTACTGATTGATCCTCTCCAACCAGCACCACTCAACTACTTTTTTCTTTAATATCTGTCAAAAAATAACCATAAAAGCAGAGTGAAATGGTAAACTACCAGCAGTGAGGCCGGTGTGGTATTTAAAAAATGACCAACTAACAGAAAACATACAATTCAAGAAATTCAAGTACTAAATAGGGACCTAGTCTGACCAAAACCTTGGGAAAAAAAAATTACTATGACATACTATAGTGTTTTACATTCAATATATACAAATACTTGAATGAATATATACAAATACTAATAAGAAGAGCCACGAACACTCTCTTGACACTTCAGAAGTCTGATGGCTGGACATCAACAGGTCCAGAGGCTGTGGGCCTCTGGGTGACAACCGCCCATAGTGGAAAAAAGAACCTGGGCAGGACACAGTGCTTTAGGAAAAGCAGATGCTTCAAAAGGGGTGTGTTCAAACAGGAGAAAAGGAGCTGTTTAAAGCAAGTCAGTAAAAAAGGAAAAATGCTAAATGTCTGGGTGACACCTTGAACTGAACTCCCTGTTGGAGTTCAGTCCTTCTGTTCCACAGGGTCCTGCTTACTCAGCTTCAGTGCAAGCCTGAGGTGGTGTTGTCCCCAGCAAACTCTTGAACTGTCCTTTGAAAGAACTGAGCAGGCCTTGCTTTTTTCCCGTTAAAACAAAGCTGTTAGGCTGGAAAAGGAAGTTGTGTTTCACGGTCCACAACAATTAAGGATTCTCATCCTGAAAATGGGAAATCCAGATCCTGTAAGAATCCAACAGGAGAGGGGGGGATCAAAGCTGCATCTCCCACTCCCTGGTGCAGGACAACAGCCGAGAAGGGTCTATAGAAAGGAACAGACAAACACAAGCATTTTGAATGGCATTTTGAGAGAGCACTGATGCTGCCACTGTCTTAGTAATATTCCAGGCACGAGTCTTTGTTTTAGTCTCTGACACTTTGTCTCATTTCTGAATCCCAGTGGTACTGAGGTAGGATGTATTTTGGCACACGGCGAAAAGTTCCAAACTATCGTGAAAGATTTATTCAGCTAACTTTCTGTAAAAATACAAGAGTCTTTGCAAGTATCCCATTTACTTCTAACTTTGAAGTTAAAAAATCACAAATGCTTTAACTAGCTAAATATTTATAACAGCTCGTCTTACGAATGCAATGCATAATGCCTTCCAAGCACTTTAACAAGCTAGAAATAGAGAAACATTCAAAGCTGAAAGAGCCATATTTGGGGTGAAAAATGGAAATTGTTTAAAAACACCATCAGTTAGAAATGACATATTTTAATGTATGGGTTATTTTAAGTCAAGCAGGCAGTAAGGATTATAGTTAGAATTTGGCCAGAATATCAGGCCAGTATATCATACTTGTGGAAGAGAACAGCTGCCAGTAATACAAGTAAATAAGCAAAAGAATCCTCCAAAGAAAGAGACATCTGCACCTACGGCCAGCCCGGAGCCTGAGCTGAGGAGTGACCTGTCTACAACACCTTTGGTGCTCCTTCCTGCAGTGCCCTGGCTGAGGCAGCATGCCCTGAAATAAATATTTACTGTCCAAAATGACATGCAAGATGCCCGAGGCATGCAATGTAATTGTATTAATTTGTCTTCCAAAGTACTTGTAACAAGGATGCTCTTCATTTACATTGAGTTTTTCCTCATTCGAGCAGCAATGCTCACTTTTCTGCCACTTGGACTTCTTCCCTGAACACCACAGCCCCTCAACAGCCAGACTGCCGCAGGCAAAGTGCCAGCACAATAGCGGTGTCAACCAGTGAAAGCCCTGGGCTCTTTCCAGGGCATGCCTACACCTTCTGCAGATATAAATCACCTTTGGGAGAAGTTCACGATGCCGGCAGAAACAGCCAAATATGTGTATTCCAGGGATGCTACAGTTGTCAATATTGTCACTTGACAGCGGTTGGCAGGAAAGGTTACCGCTGCAGGCCTGACCTCAGCCTTCACTGCTTTACTGTGAAAAATCAACTCCCACTTTCTCCCATGTCACAAAATGCTGTTTTCTTTGCTGGGAAAGACTGAATGGGCATGTGTTTGCTCAGCAGTCAATACATTTCTCTTTAGAGGCAAAACTGTGGGTAGACAGACACACAGCTAATTGCCGTAAGTGCCTTAAGATTTGCACTAAATACATTTATATTTATTCCATTAGCCAATTTTTTGCAGCTTAACTATTTGAAATTGTTACGTGTGTCTGCAAAAAGCAAAGTTTTACTCCCTATAAAGCAGAAATTGCATTGTGGCACTTGCACCCTTTGTTTTTTCCTGCTTTTAAATTCTGTTTGCAAAATGCAGTATTTTGATTCGCTGAAATTTCACGGCCAATGGTGGGCACGGACTGATAGTAAGGCATTTTCACAAGCGATGAAAATGCATTTGACCACTGTTAGAGGCTTCTGAAAAACTCAAACCAGCAAGGCAGGGCAGGGAGGAGAGCAGAGGGACCAGCTGCTTCTCTCACATCACTTTGGTTTTGAGACTCGGCTGGGGTGCTGCAAAGCACCAAACATTCTGTGACCAGTAAGTAATGCTCTCTCTTCAGCTACAGTCTGAAGTCAACAAGACTAGTAAAGAAATGTGTTATTATTCTACACGCAAGTGAAACAGAGAAGGATAACTCCTTTGGAGTAAATCTACATAGTCTAGACGGTCCAGGAAGAAAGAAGATAAAGGAAATGCATACAACTTGGGGCAAAGTTTCTCAAGTTGGGGTAGATTTATGCCAGTTCAAGGATATCAGGACTGTAATATTCTCCTCTTTTCTTTTAGGTCTGATGAGACTTCCATGGGAGATCCAATGTCAAACCAGACCAAACTGCCTAGGATTACAAAAGAAAATCAACATGTCCCAGAAATGGGAGACAATTTTCCGAGTGCCCCCCTAGTAGCTTATAATCACTTCCATCCTTATTCCTGCATCTTCTAACAGCACAGTACATTGAATGCAACCTCTGCTTTTAATAGAAATATATCCAGTATATACAGAAGGAACCGTAGTCTGTAAACTACTGTCCTTCTTCCTTCTATTAATAGTTATGATACACATCAAGAGCCTCAAAGAGGACGGAAGGCAAATAACTATTTCAAAACCGCCTGGCTGATAGGAGAATCTCCCATTATATAAATGTGCTACATTATGTGCAGCTATAGGTGAGCATGTCTTTGGAAGCATATACCTGATATCCCTTGCAGTCTTTATCCTAAAGTAGCATAGCTTCAGATGTTCACTGAATCCCACCTCGTTATAATGGAAAAGTAGCTACTATTCCAAAAGGAGATGTTCTGAACTGCTCTCGGCTGGGAGTGTCACTTCACGCAGCTCACAGAAAGGCTTCTGAAAAGCAGGACAGTAGCGCAAAACAAATGGTAAGTGAACAGACTACAATGAGACTGTTCTCACAAATGTCTCATCAATAAACATCATAAAAGACTTACGTCAAGAAATAGTACCCCTATCTACCAGTATACGCAAACTACAGTAAATAATGAAAACATAAATAAGAGAGCAATAAGGAAGGCAGATAGGGACTACAAGTTATATTATTGAAACACAAATAAAGCAGTAAGGTTACTGGTGAAAGCAGAGGGTATTTTGTACACGGGAAACTGTGCATACCTTTCTGCTACAAGAGAGATTAGTACTGGGGTGAAGAACAAACTGCATGGATTCATTCTTTTACCAAGATGCGAACTTAAGAGAACAGATTCATTTGCGTTTGCAAAGAGCCACTTGGGAAAAATAATTTGAGGGTTTTTTTAATTGACGTACTTGCACATCTCACATTGCAACATGGATGCTTTAATCAAAATTCAAGGAGCTTTTGTTTCTGCAGTGTAACTCATTTCAAAATGCCTCTGTTGTTGAACAAGTGTATCCATACTGCCCATTTTGGTTTAAGTAATCAACGTCAAATTCACCTGACTAAATTAACTGTACGAAGCACCTCCACACAGACAGGCAGTAAATGAGAAAAGGAAAAGCGCTGCACCAAAGACAAAGGGAAAGACAAGACTATAGGGCTCATTTTATCTTGTGTCGCAGGCAAGACTTGCCTCTAAAGGTATCAGGTAAGTACAAATGCAGTCTTAAATTGATCCAGCAAATGCACAAGCCACATTTGCACAGAAAATGAGTAAGCTAGCATTCACATGAAAAAGGATTTAAGAAATTAAAGACAAAATTTGTAATCTATTTATTCTTGAGTTCTGAAAGCACACACGTTTTCTTTAATTAGAAGCAAGCATCCACGTAAGAAATGCAACCTTGTAACTTTTAATAGCTGAAGCATAAGCATAATCAGTTGTGATGGAAACTCCAGATTACATGCTCTCATCTCTTGACCTTGGAGTCACCATGTTTCTCTCTCGCTGTAATTAATACCCTTGTATTCAGGGGGCAATGACTCTGCAGGCAGTGTCAGTAAATACAGGCACTCTAACATCCTTCATATTGTCACAAAGTGCCACAGGCTGAGTCCGTGGTTTAAGGCCGCTGCACACCAGCAGCTGCCACTTCTTTCTAGACACAAAGAACTGACCACAGAAGTTCAGCGGGGTGCACGCCTCATTTTTAAGCACAAAGAGGAGAGCACTGGAGAGTTGAGCCTATATTGACCTGCATAGGGTTGTGCAGCTCCTAGTCAAGGACTCCCACCATTAATGAAAGTGGTGGAATATTGCTACTTAGTACTTGGTAGAAATCACAGTTGTCATTTTGCTGTATTTCAGCTGTCCTGTATGTAAAACTGGAAGCTGCATAACAAAGACTAATGTTGTTGTACCAAGATCAAAAGTCCACTAACAAACTAAGCACTCATATGGTACAGACCTTAATCCTTCAAATCACTCCCTTTGTTCTACAAGTTTCACAAAATAAAAAAGCAAGCAGTCTAAAAATGTTTACACTTCATTGGAGAAAGGGATTTCTGTCCACCTCTGTCCTTAACCAGGTTAAAACTGACTGACAACTCCTCCAACTCTGGAGGCCATAGCAATATCCATTATGTGGACTGCCCAGCTTTATACTTGAACTCGGNAAAAAAGGAAAAAAATAAAACCACAAACCCCAAAGGACCAAACTTCTCTTTCATCAGTCCCTCTGCATTAAGAAATTCAAAACAAAACCTCATGTTTGTGCCCCTACCTCCTCGTTCCTCAAAGGTGAGAATTGTTGGGCTGCTGAACATGACAAATGGCAGAAACAAGTTCTGCCTTTGAGCTGCAGGAGAAACTCTGTTGTCTTCAGTGGCACTACATCAAGAGCTCACAGTCTGTTCCGGAAGACCAGAAGAAATAGGAACAGAATGATGCGAGGAGTAAACTGGAGAAATGCTGATTGTGAGATACTAATAGTTATTTCCTGGAGTAATTATTTGCCTCAGTGAGTGCACTGAAACCAGCTGCACTGAGGCAGTTTGACACTACGCAGCATTGTGTAGCACAGTTCTCCTGTTAAGCTACATACCTAGCATAACATCTCTCCTCTTTATGCCATCGTTTAGAGCATTGTATTATTTATTTTCTAAAAATCCCTTATGATTTCTTAAAAATCAGGGTCTCTTTACCTCACCGTTTCCCATCTGTAAAACAGGATACAGTTTCCCACCTGTAAAGCATCTGTAAAAAGATGTTAAGCTGCATAAAAAGGACTCTGTAATCTTCTGGGATAAAACACAGGCTCGTCCAAGAGCCAAAGGCACTCAGAAAAAACTTGCCCCTGCAATCACTTCTGGTAAAGTGGTGCTCACAGATCACTTTGCTGTTGAAGGGCTTTAGTTGCACTCCTGTTTGAAGTAACAGCTAACCGTTCACTGACCTCCCTGCCTCATTCCCTCTCTGCATTACTAGATTTTGTACAAACAGGTAGGACACCTGCAAAATCCGGGTAGTTAAAAGTTTCACAGCTCTCAAAGGAAACAAAAAAAAAAATAAAGGTTAGCAAATCGGGGCTCCGGGGCCTCCATCAGGGCAAGAAGCACCAACTACAGCCACTGTCTCCGTCCCTTGACGAACAGAACGCGAACCACACGGGGCAGGCGTGAGAGGCAGAGCTGGACCGCTGCCACGCTCCTGCTCACGCCAGAGGGAGACTGCTCCTTGTGCCCTTTGATGGTAGAGGTTAGCACGGGCACCAGCGCACGGATCACAGCAGAAACTGCACACAGAGCTGTCTGTAACTTGAATAAAGAAATTTAGAAGAGAAAGGTCACGGCCCAATGCGCGGATCACAAAAGGAAAGACGTGTAGACAGAAAGACATTCTTGTGAGGCACTGGGACAATTTGCATGTGCTGCGTACGCAACAGCAACACACGGCAGAGGAGTTTGTTGACAAGTCGATGACTGTATAACTTCCACTGATGCCTAAACAAAAGAAAGATGCAAATCTGTGTTTTTTTCAAGTAGGAGGAAGTTCTGCAAGTCTAACTTTGAAGGCTGATACCTAAAATTGTGCATCTGTCAGTGGGAAAAAGTGCTGCTATCAGTCAATTCTGGACCTTTAAAATTTAAAGCTCCAATTCACCATAACTAGACACTGCTAATTCAAATACTTGTGTCTTAGAGGGCTTCCTCTACAAATTGTATTAATATACCTTAAAGGATTGTAGAGACCTCTTAATATGTCATAAAAGGAAAATGGTACTCAAGCTGTACATGTTTCCATAATGAGAAAAGCGCTGTCTGTGAAGGCTTATACAACAGCGACTTCTGCTGTGAAAGCCTTGTCGAACCAGTATATCAGTTACTAAAGTTAAAACTTCTTAGTATTGCTCCAATTACTCAAAATACTTCATATGCTTTAAATAGAACTTAACAATATGCTTCTGGCAGGAGCATTTACAATGCGAGAGGCCTCAGTTCCTGTTCTGTTCCTACAGCAAGGGGTAAAGTGTCTATTTTAGTGGGACATGGGTGGAGACATGAAAATCAAACTGTTGACTCATCCCAAAACAAGAATAACACTTTTTCATTATCAGGAAATTCTGAACACCTAACGTTGAACACAGGTGGATTCAAAAGAGTTTTCAAGACTTATATCTCACATCTTGGTCTGATGCCATTGCATCTTACCTGAGTTAAGAGTAGAGGCAGTTTCAGCCAACTTCTGTTATGCCTGCATCCTATAAACAATTAAGGATTTTCCTTCTAGGGAAGAGCACAACAACATGTTTAAAAGTCTTTAAAAAAAAAAAAAAAAATAAATATATATATATATATATATAAAATAAAGAAATAGGCTTTGGAGGTTTGAAGAAGTTGCTTTGGTTAAAAAAAATCAAGTGGTTTTGAGCAAGGACTTTACCCACGATAAAAGCCCATGAATCCTCACAAATTTTAATACAGAGTTATATTCAGGAAAAATAATTACTAATCAAGAGATACCATCTGTTCATCATAAATTAAAACTACTTAAGTGTCCATCGGAAAACATTTAGTTGACTAAACAAAAGAACCGTCTGCACCCCTCTGTGTTTAAAGCCAATTTCCTTGCTTGTGCATTCATAAATAAGTGGAAAATATAATAACTCCCTGCGCAGGGTATACACATTGAGCTAGTCAGCATAAACTGTCACAAAGGCTTTCCATTTTAAGTCATACCTTTTATAAGTATGATTTGACACTGAGCCAGTCCGCCTGATGCTCTCTCGTGCTTTTTGCATACTTTAGAGACGACATTATTATTGTCTGGTCTCAACTCAAGGTCTGTGGCCATACAAGGCTTAGTCTGCCTTCATCAATTTAGAGTGACTGCTACAAAAGCGCCCATAATAGGTGTTTGGATTTAACACACTAGAAACGTTGGATTTACAGATAAGAAATACGCAATACTTTTCAATCTCTTCAGAGCCACCATTATTTGAACTCCCATTAATTGTGCATTATAGACTGCAGCATACATTATTTCAAGATTCAGTCACTTTTTCATGCCATGCATGGCGGCCACTGATTCACAGTCATCACTAAGGCTGCAAGTTCTCACCATTGACTTTGCTAATACTTTGCTGTCTTATGGACGAAATTGCCGTAGAATACACATTCTTTTATTGTCTTAAACCTAAGCGTGACTGTCTGGTTTGGTTTTTCAGTTATTGAAGTACTTCACGATTTACAAAAAAAAAAAAAAAAAAAAAAAAAAAAAAAAAAAAAAGAAAGAGAAGAATTTTCCGCCAGGCTTGTGACCTTGAGGATGACAGTTTAAAGCTTTGCTCTTAATCTTGCAAGAAAAAAGAAACAATCAGTGCTATATACAGCATAAAATGGCTGTAAACGAGATGCTGTAACTATAAAAATAAATAGAGTGTCAGAGATAATGTGTGATGTGCCAGTTTGCATCAAGGGAGACTCTCAAATTTTAAAACAACAGTTTGATAAATGCAAGTCATCTTCCATGTATTATTGTTTCTGTGGAAGAAATAATTTGTAATGTTTTTATTTTTCTTCCGTAGTTTTTGTGCTGACCATATTAACATACCGGGAAAAGTAAGATTTAGTCTCTCTCACATACCAGAAATATTTTTTTCCTCTCCAATCGTACATTCTGTACTACACACAGTAAAAATCCCCAAACAAAACTTTAATGATGATTAATTATATAGTATAATTCTTGTTTTGAGTGGCTGGCTTAAGATACCTTTGAAATGGTCCTTTCTTTTTCAGAAATTACTGAACATTTTCCTGAAAATAGCAAATAACAAGAAACTGGATGCTTTCCTTTTGCTGAAACTTAATGCCTCATTTCAATGTTTATCAAATGAAATATTCCATCCCAATTCATTTACATTTTCCAAATATAACTTTCAGGCTCAAAACACCTTTTTAAGATGGGGATATCAAAAACCAAATACAAGGTTAAATAACTGAAAACCTGAAAAAAAACTGAAAAACTGAACATCAAGTGGTGGGGTATTAGGTTATTTTTGTTTGGGGTTTTTTTGCTTGAGGTTTTTTGGTTTGTTTGCTTGTTGTGTGAGGGGGGGTTGTTTGGGGTTTTTGTGTGTGGGAGGGGGTTTTGTGTTTTGGTGGGGGTTTTTTTTATTTGTTTGTTTGTTTTTTGTTGTTGTTGTGTTTTGTTTTGTTTGTAATGTAACCCATCAGCTCCATTTTAAAGAATTTTGCCATTTTCCTGTTTCACATTGACTGACAAACCATACAGTGGTCATTTACTTATCTGTAGTACCACTGATTTTCAAGAAGTGTTCTTGGTATGTGTGGTATTTGTAGAATTAGATTTAAGAAAAAAAAAAGAAAACAAAACACCATAAAAAGCATAAGAATGATGTAGTCTCAAAGGAGAATGCCACACTGGATAGGTTAAGCTGACCTAACTTCTTTTTTTTTTTAAGGAACAGGACACTTTGGTTTGGATTGACTATAGGAACATGAAGCCACAGCATCAAGCAGGACAACTCAATGGGTTATGATGGAACAAACCCTTATTTAAACAAAAAACACATCTGATAAGTAGTAGGAGGTAACAAAACCCCACAAAACCCAAACCATTGAAATATTAACAGATCAGGTTTACATCCAGCATACTTGAAAGCTGTCTCTGGATTAAAGACCTCCTTTAAGAACTCAACGTAAAAATAACAAACCATCTCTGTTTTAAAGGGCAAGATGAGATTGTGGCAGAGATAGGAACTTTATGCAAATAGACTCTTCCTTGCTACAATAAATTTCATTGTTCTGTGCTAGGAGAAAGAAGCTCTGTTTCTTTACCAACACTATTTTTAATGCCTAGAAAGCAACACCTCCATTTGTTCATGTGGTAGCAAGGTTTGGTTATTCAAAGTAGCTTCATTCAGTCTAGAGAAGCTGCAGAGAAGAGGTAGCAGGAATGAAAAATCTACCATTTAAGAGTCTAAGAGATAAGTTTGGTTAGCCTAGTAAAACAAAAGCTGAAAGTCCTCTGCATCATGTAGTACATATACCGAGGCAGAGAAGTTAAAATAGTATTTTCACAAGAACAATTATTAAGGTGCCACAGATGAATTTGGTCATCAGATGATTTGTAAAAACAGAGGAGTTAGATTTTGAAAGAGTTATTATCAGAGTACTGAGAGAAAGAAAGAAAATTACTTTGAAACTGTCACTTAATTGTTTCACGACAGGATTTCTGTTTCTGAGTAGCTCTTGTTGCAGGTAAGAGAACTGAAAATTATTTCAAGGGCCCACGACTTCCAACACCCAACAGTGGTTTGTTGCTGTTCTTTCCATCATATTGTGTATTACAGACTGCCTACAGCTTCAAATCACTGACAGTACAGAGGGTGTAAAATAAAAATTAGGCTTAAGTGCAAGAGTAGGGTGGAAAGAAACAAGAGAAATATGGCTACTTCTGGTGAGTTCCAGCATTTCAGAACTCTTTTTATAAACTGACCTCTTACAACTTCAGTAACATCCTAAGTTAAAGCAAAAAAGGTTAAAATCAGAATAATGATAGTTTATTTTAGTGAAGGTCAAGCACCTTTTGTGAATCTCAGTAATCTGTAGCAAGTCAATCCAGCTATACTTCTGCATACCTTACCAGCGCTGTATTAGCACGGAATCAGAACAGTGCAGAGGGAAATCCACATTAATTCAAAGACTGTAGCCTCTGTAAGCCAGCAGAGATCATGAAATCCTAAAGCAGGTGTATGGTCTTGCTCAAGTTGTCTTCTGTTACTTACCAAGTAGGTTCTTTTACAAATGTACTGCTGACACTGCTGGAAACATAGTAAAGCATCACTTTCGGAAGTTGCAGACATGGAATCCTTGCTAAAACATTGTCTGAAATTGCAGGTTGCTGAATGCTGGAGTGGATCACCCGCTGCTGTTCACAAGATCATCAACAGTATAACAAGCATCTAGAATCAAATCAGTAATTAATACACAACAGCATAGTATGCTTTATGAAACAGACAGACTTTACATAACATCCCAAAATACTTTAGCATTAGATAACAGGGAGAGGAAGAGAGAGATTAGGTTGCATCAGCAATGGAAAAATATAAGAGTTTATATATGCAAGGGGTTGAGGAGCAATGACACAAGTGACGCACAAAGCACAGAAATGGGGCAAACAGGGAGGCTGCACTGCATGGCAGACACACCTTGCAAGAAAATGTATCTACTACTGGTAGCAAGACTATAAAGGAAAGGGAAACTAAAGCGGAATATAACAGTAAAAGAAGGGGAAGACTTGTGATGTATCCGTAATACAGTTCTCAAATAAATTAAAAGCTTATTCCTGCTCTGAGAAAGATTTTGCGGAGCACTTGCCAAAACTATATACATCTGTGTATGGTTACATAGTAGAAAACGGACAACTGAAAGGAAAACATGCAGCAGCAATTGCTGGTCAGAAATCCCATTTCAGCTCCAGGAGGCACAGAACTGCCACTATGGAGCCTGGACTGGCAGCACCTCGCTAGGGTTAACTCACGCAGAGACAGCAGCGTTAGGAGGCATCCCATGGAGGGATACAGCTGTGGACTGAAGCCAGCGCAGCCCCACTGCTTGCTCACCCACAGAGACAGCTCTGACCATCTCCTGTCCGGGACAACACCAGATAGGAACTCAAGTGTCTCTTGGAGTTCAGATTGTGCAGCTCTGAGGGAAACTGCCATGTAAAGCTGAGAGGTGGGGGAGGATATTCAATTGATTTTTATAACTTCATTTGAATTAGTTAGCAGCTGTAAAATAGTCACTCTGGCACAAAATATGCAGTACCACCCTGAAAAATGAATTCTAAATAATTGAACTGCAAGTCAGTCAGAGCAGGTCTCAACAGATCGCACTGTAATTGCAGCTATTAAACACACATTTTTTACTACAGTACAAGTCAGGGTATAAAAGTATGGGTATTCATTTGAACAGAAACACACCTGCAGCCAGAAGCTTTGCAAGGCCACACAGTTCAGCCAACCCCAGATATACGTGAAACACATTTGTCACCACGGGACCAACCATAAGGGCTGCTGAGGACACGCAGCTTGTATCACCATCCTGGAATTCAGCTCCACAGGTCTGGTTTCTTCAGTATTTGCACTTATTCATCTTCACATCACCAATGTACTTGTTACTAAAATGATGCGAGCAATTGCTAGCACCCTCAAATCACATCTTCACAGCAGAAAACAAGCTTCTATCTCTTAACTTATAATCCTTTGGCTGAATCCACTGGAATTATGCTCTCAAAATGCTATAACTGCTATTTTCATTACAGAACTATATGACACACAATCACATTTACATCCCTTGCACATATTTAAATGAAGCAATGCATTTTCAGCGTTTCATTGCTTATGCTAGCCAAACATCAGATAAGCTCAAAACTTAAAACCGTAGGTTTGTCACAGGTGGGTCACAAATATTGTCTTAATTAGGTTAAACAATTAGATTATTTGAGCATCTAAATGCTAAGCTCAAATATTGAGTATTTGTGGAGCGGGCAGATTTGACAAATGAAGAAATTATGATGATTTTAATTGATTGGCATATTTGCCAATGGGATAAGATGAACCTGCAGCAAAAATCAGATACAAAAATTGCAAGAAAAGGGTCAGTTCCTCTGAAGATCAAAGACACCATCTTCAGAATGCTGATCATCCCCTGCCTTTGGAGGAAGGGCATAGGGAAGATTACATAAGAAGTGTCATTCACATTTGCATTGAAAAAAACTGTTAAAATAAATTTGAACAATCTCAAGTTAAGATAGTATGTTTACACTTAACTAATAGGATCCCCTGTTCACCTGGGTTTTGGATTCATGCTCACATCATCTGTGTTGTGCTAGCAAAAGCATCTCTTTGAACATAAAGAGAGAAAGAAGGCAAACTGAATAGGTAAAAAGCTTGCTACCAAATGTTCATCAAAAATGTGCTTTTTCAGTGAAGAACACCAAGACTTTTTCTAAGCAAAATAACAGAGAATTAAGGTTGGGAAAAAAAAAAAATCTCTTTAGAAGCAACCAATTGAATAAGAAACCCTTCACTCACTGACACAGGAGCCACAAGAAAAATTACAGGAAGAGACCAAGCACCTTTTTTACACAGTTTAGTTTCTACTGCAGGTCTGGGAGCTTTACTAGTTGTTGCACAAGATCAAAGTCTGCCATGTTGGGTCTCTGTATTTTTCACAGCAGTCTCCTTAGTTTCTAAACCAGTGCACATTTTTCCAATGTCAGTGTGTTTTAAAAGAAACTGTTCATTGTGAAATGGAGGCATAGAATCTTAGAATTTACCTGGAGTCTTATACATATGTGCAGAAAAGATTACAAGACTTCAACCAAGAATACACCCATACAAGATGCAACTGGGGAAGCTGTTCACACCTGCCTAAGGCAATGTTTGCATTCACTGGAAGGGATTGTGATACGCCCTTCCAATTTTCTAGACACTGAAAAGGGACCCTTACGTGAGGTGGAGAGGTTGGCAGCTGTCAGAGTGTATTCTGGTCAATGTGAAGAGAATGCAAAGGTTTGAGAGCAAGGAGATGCTCATCAGCAAATTAACAACAGATCATACATATGGGCTGCAGTTATCTTCAGCCATTTTATGTCAGTTTAGCTATGGAGAAATAAAAGATGCTGCAGGTTGGCTTATGAGCATGAGGGTGAAGTTTTCAGGCTTTTGTTGTTCAGCTATATTACATGTAAATTATTTTTAAAATACCCACAGAACTATATTCTTTATTTAAATAAACACCTGGACAACATTACTATTTTCAGAATGATGGCCAAATCTAGCTCCAGCATGTAGTAGTATAAAATAAAATTATGTATCAGGAAGCTCTTGATCTGAGTGAAAGGAATCTTTCTAGTGTTTAACCAAGACTTCAATTCTGCTTTGTTGCGTTCAGAAGACATGCAAGGTATGGCTGTTACTGACCTGCCAGAACCTGCCTATTCTCATTTTCTTCATCCTTTATTAGATGATGGCACCTTGGTGTTTCTTTCCAAGAAAAGCAGATAAGGTACAAGTCCTGTCTTATGACTGACGGCTATTACTAGGTATGCAGATTACAAGACAATTGACCAACCATCAATCTGGTTCATGCTGAAGTTGACTATCTGGCATCTGAGAATAAAGCAACCAATGAAGCAGAAAAGTTAATATACACAGTAATTACCTTCCCTAAGCTTTCAGATAACTCAATGAAAAGAACAAGATGGTCTCCCTGAAGTGCAAGAACTGAGACAGAATTCTTCAATGTGACTTTAAGCTAATGATTCATGGTTTTGCCTGTTAGGTTGTTCCCACTTTCCAGTGACACTCTCTTGAAAATAATAGTGATAGACTTCTTCTCCTGTTAAAGCCTCCATCCAATTAGCTGCATTTCTGCTTGAAACCCTGGGTCAGAAAGTTAAAAATATGGTAACAGAAACCAACATCTCACTTGTGTCCTGCAGTTGTTGAATGTCTTTGGTATTCACGTATGCAAGGCTTGGCAAAAACACAAAATCAAAACTCATTCCTCTCCAGGTGGGCACTTGAACCTATATGCGCCAATTTTAGATAGAAAGTAAAACCTTATATAAGGACTCAACTAAACAGAGTCAAGAAGAACATTAGGTATAAGCACCTTTTACACACAAGTCAAGTTATAGAAATTGACCTTTATTTAGTAATCAGTTTCTTTAACTTTTTTTTTTTTTGATACAAAGTGACATTTTTATTTTAGTACAGAAAATCCGTATCAGAACAGTACCTGTCTGTTTCAGTTGTACCACTGGAGTTTACTCTGACTTCAAACTTTAAAAAACAAACAAACAAAAAATGAGATAAACAAAAAACAACTGCTGTCCCTCACTATGAGAAGTACTTTGACTACTTACTAATCAATACCATTTCCTACCTTTAATTTATATATATACAGTATTATAATAGTATGGTATAATACTATATAAAATACTATATATATGTATTATAGTTCAAAATAATCTCTCTCTGTAGTATTTATATAAATACTACATGAGTCTTTTGAACTATAAAATAGCATCTCTAAAACAGAATTCAAATTTCGGACCAGATCTTTCTTTGAAGAACTGTGCAAGAAAAATCCCTTTTTTTTAATTAAAAAAGCTGCAAACAGAAGCAAAACTACAGCCTGTAGTGTAAAACTAGAAACCCTACATACTGAAATGTTAGGAACAGTGACCAAGAAGCAGTTCTACTCCAAATGATATTTTAAAAATATTAAAATACAGTATCCAAGAAACATGGCACAAGAGACAGAAGAGACAGGTACAAAACCTGTGTTAGGAACACAGAGTCAGAAGTGCAAAAACCAAAAATGGAAACGATACAATGAAGTTTGGTACAATAGGTAAATAAGTATTGCAACCAAAACTAAACGATCACTTATTTTTTGACAGTGAAAACACTAACAATTTAGTACCTTTCTAAAGGCTTTTAATCAAAGCCCTAAAACTGTGGCTGCTCTTAAATAAAAACAATCTATGTGAATGCTACACACTGAAGTACAAAGCTTAAGAATTACCCTGCATAATTGCACCAACATAAGTTTTCCATATTTACAGTATTGAAAAGTGACAGAACACAGCATGCTAGGCCTAGCTTACGACTCTTCCCCACCAGTACTTAAACTAGGCCCAACAACCAAAAATTATTATTTCTCAACACACATTAAGCTTGGATTGTTCAGATATATTATGAAGTTTAAATATTAGATTCATGCATAAAACAAGAAATGATATCTTTGACAGACAAGCATTGACAGGATACAAACAGTGGTCTGCCCTGTAGAGGAGTGTACTTCCTTCTGAGCTTACTCCCAAGACGTACCAATTCAATCCCACGTTATTACCTAGTTGTCAAGTCAATGACGTGCTTAGAAACGGTCACAATTGCAACTAGGAGTCACATTGCGCATAAACCATTCGCTCCTATTCAGAAATTTCACTCCATTTTGGAGAGTTACCTCATTAAGTGAAAGGACACAGTTTAAAAAAAAAAAAAACAACACGAAAAAACACAAAAAGACATTCAAGTAAACAGCAACAACCAAATACTTTGAAAATATTTTTGTAAACTTGTCATTCTACAGGGTTTTGCAGCATTGTTAAATTCATTGCTCATGGACAAGTACACGCAGGCCTCAACGCCTCGTGACAACCTGCCACATGTACACGTACGACATAAGAGACAAGCTTGGTGAAGTGATCTACCCCTTCCCACATGCCTCATCAGGTCTTTGCGTGTTCAGTGTTACCATGCCCCTCCACGAAACAGAAATCACTTACGGATATCTTTATAAAGACACAAATGGACAGAGTCCCTTGGATAGAAAGTTAGTTGGTTATTTACATCCGCAAAGTAGTTTCACAGCGAAATAAGTCTACAGCGGGCCAGCTGGGATCCACAGGACTTTGTTTTGTTCCTGATCAACAGTTGTCATAATCTGAGTGCAAATGCTTGAAAGGGCTCCTCCCTGGACAATGCCTGGAGAAAAAGAACCCCACCACACGAATGAGACTGGAACAAGCAGTCATGACTTATTACAAAGAACAGCCTTCTTCATTTTTCTCCAAAGTGTTTATCAACAGATCATAATTAACCTACTTGATTCAATATTTGCCAGATGCACTACTCTATTAAAACAAGAAAAAGCATAAACAGAGCAAAGAGGTCAAGCATTCAATATAGAGTTTCTTCTGCTAGCTCTTAAAACACCCTGAGAAGTCACAGAACTGATAGCTATAATCAACTAAGACAACTGTTTAGTTAGAGGCTTCCATGTACTCTTTTCAGAGGCATCAGGTGGCAAAGTCAGAACCTTCTACAATAAACCTTCTATGTTCAGCATGTGGTGTTCAGAGTTTTATATTTATGTGGTAACATACATAGAGACTACAGTTGTAGCAACTAGACACTATTTTAAAATGTTAGAAGCGAATTATGAGGCAGCTTACAGATCTTTGAGCTAAATAAAACAGTGGCAGTTGCTATTGCAGTTCTTATTGTCAACTACATTCAGGGAACAAAAGGCCAACAGCAAGCAACTCCCCGAAAATCAGTTCAAAAGATAAATGGACATCTTGCATTCTGCCCTTGCTAAACATAACAGTCACAAAAAATAAAATGCCAGCACTGACACAGGAGAGGAGAACGTATTAGCTTTAAGACTTAAAAGCTGGTGACTTCATGACTTGAGAAATACGTCAGCAAAGCCTCTGGCCTCAGCTACCACTAATGCTGGAAAAATACGGCAAGTCTTATAAGGCTTAAGGTACAACTTCCATTTTTTAAAAGAGTGAATTTGATCTCACATGAAAAAAAAAATCACTTGACTCTGCAGTACATACAACAGTTAATGATGTCATGTGAGTTTGGATACAGATGCAGGTATTGACAAGCTCTATGAAAGGTGACAAATGGCAGTGAGGAAATGATCCAGATTGCACATCATGCTTACAAGTTGGTACAGGAAACAAAGCCAACTCACAAGAGTCATTAGTCAAAAAAAAATGTACCTCATGAAGCAGTCACAGAGCTCAGGTCTGAGGGAGCGTGTCGTATAGCTTCATCAGGACACTACTACGCGCAACATGCCTATCCTACAGGCTTATTTTATGCACAACATTATAATTTCAACAAACTTAAATGTCAGTGCAGTTTGAACACCAACCCTCTCTGACTACCAGCATCTGGAAATGTTGATGATTCTGCAACAGCTGGAGTCCAGTGTCCTTGGCGGGACCAGAGGGAGGCCCTTCCCACAGGGCATGTGAGAACATACACGTAGGACCCTCTTGAACTGAGTGCCACTTTCACTATCGGGGTGAAATTAAAACACAACACATGACTTAACAAGGAGCAGAAGATAACGTGTTGATTCAATCTGGCCGTGTGCATGTCAAGCTCTGTGAAGGTTTAGTAATTATCGTTTAACATTTGTATGACTATAATGTAGCAGGTAACTGACTTTGTTGACACTGTATAACCTCTCAGGATATGCTGAGCTGGCTCTACTAAATACACCTCCCTTCCTTCCCCTACACTTGGCAGGTATGTCTCAGAACATTTCTGTAATAATCCCATTGTTTGGGGGATCAAAAGTTGGGGTTTGGCTGGTTGAGTGGTGTTCTTTATTATTTGGTGTGGTGGGGCGCTTTTGTTCTTAAGTTTTGTTGCCATTCACATCAGGATGGCTAGAATTTTATCCCTGCTCTTTTGAATGTACATGGAACCACACAGAAACACACTCTGAAACAAGCAGAGAGAGTTTTCAAAGCCAGCTTTCTTTCTCTGGTAAAAATACAGTATTAACTACAATCCAAGATTCACACAATATACTTTAGGATGTTAAATAGGCCTCTGAAGTTGAATTATTTCAAATTACAATACAAGCTCAATAAACCTTTGACAATGTTTTTCCTTTCTTGAAAGATGTAAAGTATGGCTCACAAATCATTCCTTAATTTACACTACAGAGTTTTTTTGTTGTTGTTTTTGTTTGGTTTGATTTTTACAATTACAAAATGAAATCGTATTCCTTACATGGTATAAAACTTGCAACACCATACTTCTGGCTTGTAATAAAACATTATCAAAATCTCCATAGATTTTTAGATTCATAACATGCTAAAGCAAAAAACTTAAAAGCAAGGGATTGTACTTATTATCGTGAGGTTTCCTCTCCCAGTAAAACAAAATGCCAGACCATGAGTTTGCCCAAAGGGAAGGCAGAATGAAAGAAAAAAAAAAGGTGCTCTTTGAAGGAACATAGAACTTTTGAATTACCTCGTAAATTGATTAAATTGCCACTGTGTTCCTACTGAAATGTTGATTAAATACTAACCTGTAAAGTACTTGCTATACTCTTGTTCTATTTTCTGAGCTGTTTCAAACTGTTCTTTGGAATGTTTTTGTGTAACTTTGTCCCTCAGGAAGATTGGGTCTTTTTGCTCTCTGCAAAGAAAAAAGAAAGAAAAAAAGCAAAACCTTCTGTGAGAGTAATTTTATTTTTTTAAATGGATTTGAAATTATTACCTCCAGTTAGGGGAATGTGAAAGGCTAATTAACATGCAAGCATAATTCTGTGCATACAGTGCCATCTACTGTGTTTCAGCAGTATCGGCATAGTCATGAGGATCATTTCAGTGCTAACAAATTCTGTTTGCGATCAGAGCAAGACAGTATTCCTTTAAAGTCTCAAGAGACTGGGATGCGGTTGATTGAGAAAGAATAATACTTTCCAGTTCATGTAAACCGGATTGTCATCTTATATACATTTCAGTACTCCCTATACAAAAGCTGGGCTCAAGTACCTCTCTTTTAAAGGGCTTGAAGTATCAAGCATTAAGCAAATGGAATATTTTATGTCATCCTATATATGACACATTTTTGAGACAACTGTTTCTCTATTGTATGTGTTGTTGGAAATAAAATAAGAAAAAAACAGAGAAATACAAGTGCTAGGGGGAAAAAAGTATTTTAATTCTGATCAAGGGCTGTAACACTCTCCTCCAAATGTGACTTGGAAGGACCAAGGAAGCAGACTGCTGCGTAGCATTTCAGAGAACGCCACTAGAACCTGGGCTATACCAAAAAGGCTGTTTGGAAAAACCTTTGGTGCTCATGACAAACAGAGACATCGTGCTACTGCATCCTACTTTGATTACTGCTAGAAATTCTTGCTTGTCTAGTACAATCGCTGTCACTTTCCCAAAAGGGGAAATAGCTTTAATGGTCACCATTTCATTTCCAAAGGGGCTCAACACATGACAGTTCCCTTTATCATTCAAGTGCATGATCCTACAGTGGTGATGAAATACACCACATTGCTTTATGTCTTGCTTCTACTTTACAGTGGTGATACCTATGTTCTTTATTAAATACATAGTTCTCAAAGTTAACTACAGATCAAGAATATTAAAAGTTTTCAACTTTCAAAATGAAGATAACACAAGTATACTATATCTCTCAACAAAACTGTTTCTTAACATTTATCTTGGGAGATTAAGCCACTTTTTGCCAAATCAATCTGCCAAAATGCGTGAAGGCTTACTTAAACATTAGGGGAGGGACCAGGGTTTGTAACTGTATGTTCTGTCCCTGGCTATATTTGAGCAGGAAATTCACAATTACTGAAAGAGCACTGCCCGAGAAGACCACAGTATATACGCTCCACGGGAAAGAGGGACGTCCCTTGCTGTTTTCACTGGAAAATGAAGGTGGGAAAGGTGAGGTTATGCATCTGTTTGTACTGCATCCACACACTTGACCCCACTGAGAAGATTAATAATAGCTCTTTGTCATGGTCACCACTTAATCCTCGATGGATCCTCACCCATATCTATAGTTTAAATAAAAAGGTGAGCAGGAAAGATCTGAGTGTCTCCTGGAGTACATACAGTTTAGTCTACATTGTCTCTGAAAGATTCACTTAATTGACATGCAACCAAAATGAAGTTAAGACTGTTTACCTAACAGCAGTTTTAATGAGGATTAATTTCCACATTTTAAAGAGATTTAAGATGACTAGGATGAAAGAAACAATAAAGGTAACAAGCTTATTTTAAGCTAAAACAAACGTCCCTGAACTATAACCCTCACAGACTTACTTGATTTGTTTAGCATTTTTGTAGCGAATAAAAATTACAATAGGGTAGATATGAACACTGTGGAGCCGTTCGATGGCATGAGGAGCGATGTCAAGCAGACAATGACAATCCTAAGATCAAATGTAAATGCAAAACACTCATTCAGTTAAAGATCACAAGCACACATGCAAATCCCCCATTTATTCCCCTACTTAAATCATAGCAACCCAACAGAATTTTGCCACATATATAGCATTTGGGGGCTACCGAGCAATTTGTACCCAAAGGATTTATAACAAAAGACAGAAGATGAAAAACTGCAAGAAATTCCACTCATAGTACCAAAAGCATGCATTGATAGAAATAAAAGTATTTGAAGAACTAATGAAATGAAAACTCGGATTGAAATATATGCAATACATTTTTTCCAAATACTCATATTCATTTTCTCTTTCAGAAGTCATAAGCAGGCACAAGCATTAAAGTAATAAAACTTTCTGTGTGGTTTGACAGAAAACTATAAGCAACATACCCATTTTAATTAACATGTCTCTAGGATTAATATGATGTTTATGTTCTGTATGACTGCATTAAATAGAATAGTTAAAAAACTTAAATCCTCATTTCGGGGCTAGGGGTGGAATCTATGGAATCTAAGAAAACAAGCTCTAACTTTACTTAATAATACCCTAAAACAACAGTAGTTTCTACAAAGGTGAGCTTAAATAAAATAATCCTTAAACATTTATCTGCCAATGTGAGGTAACTTTTCTTTTACTCAGTGGCCCAGGGAACGATTCTCTGAACGGCTTAAAGGAGGACAACACTAACATAATTTCCACCCCCCCAACAAAGTATGACCATACATTGAAAATTGTGCCAAGAACTACAGCATTAAAAGTGACTCACCTTTTCTGTTATCTCTTTTATCGAAGCTACAGTTGTCACATCAAAATGTCCACTTCTCCGTTTATAATCAATAAAGAGACAATCCTTCACACCCCGTTCAATGGCTTGTTGGGAAGCTTTCATAACCTCTGTTTCATAGAACCAGAAAAGATCGACTTTCATGACTATTCGAAGGCTAACAAAGCAACGTCTGCAAATTCAGATTCTTGTTTTTTCTTCCATGTTTGTGCTACCGTTTAGTTCACTTATATAGATGCTACTGTCATGTACTCTAAACAACAATAAATTGGTCGTACTTGCTTACTTACCCAGAGGACATCTGCAAAATTTTCCAGGGGATTCTTTGACCAACATGTCTTTCACAGCATCAAGTAAAGGTCCTAGAATAAGGACAGGCCTAGGAGAGGTGCAGTCCACTTTCTGTACACGCTGATATGCCAGACTTGCAGAATCTACACACAGAGAAAATTTACTTATAAAAGTATAAATTATTTTCCTGGCATTCCTCAGATAAACAGAAGCATCCTAAATAGTAACTATGAAAACAACTCCCTTGCTAGGGATAAGGGCCTTGACAAGAAATGGTCACTAGCCATAATGGCATTTTTCTCCTCTTCCTATTTTTTCTTAGAAGCGTAAGCAAGACACGATATTTGGCTTCCCTGGTTTGTAGAGAAGTGAAGACATAGAAATCAAGATTTTTGAAAGGTGCCCAGGATTTCTGTCTAGACTAAGCAACCTGGACAGAAATTAAACAGTTGAAAGGAAGATCAAAACCACGGATCAAAAAGCAATCTCCCTCTGCAAACAAAATATTAATGCCAATAGATATAGGAATAAACTACCAAAAATTCAAACACTCTGGCTTGTTATTTAATACAAAACCATTTTTTTAAATTAAAAGTTATGAATGTGAATGGACATATGCTCACCATTTGTACTCAGACTGACCAAAAAACAACATTATTTGTTAAGTGTCATGCTGCAGCCATTTAAAAATTAAAGAGAAGGCAAAGCCCTCCCCAGTGTAACAAAGGTACTTGCCATCCAAGAAAGGAATTGAGTCTGTACTGATTGTATCAAGAGCCAGTAAATCCTTTCCATCTTTGGAACCACTTCGCTTGTGTTTATGCTTTCTTCTGAAGAATGACCTCCGTGCTGCTGCTGACAATGTCTTAGATGAGCTGTTTTCATCTTTAGCCTCAGACATGCTGTGTCTCCTGTAGAATTCCTGATCCATCCTATAATGAAACATACTAACTGGCTGGCATTTAAAGTTATCTTTTATAAATTTTTTCAACAAACAATATCATTGCTGCTTTGGGAATGCACTGGAAATGCTCATCTCAAGCCTTAGAACAAATATCTTCATCACAGGAAGTTAATCAGAAACAAATGTTAACATGAAACAAATTATAAGCATCTGAAAACCTCACACTACCATCATTTCCTTAGGATTGTTATAGTAAAAATATTATAGCAGCATGGCACAAGAGGTGACCACTCGGACGAGCAGGGCAAAATTGTCCAAGGTAGAAACAGCAGTGTGCACCTACTTTCCAGTCAAGTGAGCCTTGCACAGATGTGGAAACCCCATTCTTTCTATGAAACTGCACATTATACTCATCCTTACAAATAACTTACTAGCAATCCAAAATAACAGTTTTATTTTATGCAGTCTCATTTTGTATGTGCACAAATATTTAGGCCACGTAACACAGGTAAAACGTAGTTGGTTTTACTATCTATCTTCCAGTAACAAGCCTAATCAATGATGTGTATGGGTCTGTATGCATATGTGGTACTTCCACACGTTCCACATAGTACCACTGCTACCACTGTCAGGGTGAATTTCAAGTTATGACATGAAGAGAAAGCTACTAGAAGAAAAGGAACCAGAAAAACAATAACCTTAACATGGAAAAAATATTCTAATCACTGAGTGATAACTAATATGGTTTCAAAAACAATGTAAAAACTCTAGTTCCTGCATATTCCTCTTAACTGCTCTACCAACATTCTAAGATTGTGAAGGATACACAGTCTTATAACAACATCACTGTCCACAGATAACTAAAACCACTGATGGCTCCCAAGAACAACTGTGGTAACCTTGGAATCAAGGATATATTTTTGCTGCAGTTATTCTCATTTTTCGTGTTGAATTCTAGAACTTCATAGAATGGTTTGGGTTGGAAGGGACCTTAAAGATCATCTAGTTGCAATCCCCCTACCATAGGCAAGAACACTTTACACTAGACTGAGTTGCTCAAAGCCCCATCCAGCCTGGCCTTGAACACTTTCAGGGATGGGGCATCCACAGCTTCTCTGGGCAGCCTGTGCCAGGGCCTCACCACCTTCATGGTAAAGAATTTCTTCCTTACATCTAATCTAAATCTACCCTCTTTCCATTTAAAGCCATTAGCCCTTGTCCTATCACTATGTGCCCTTGTAAAAAGTCCCTCTCCGGCTTTCTTGTAGGTCCCCTCTATGTATTGGAAGGCTGCTATAAGGTCTCCTTGCTAAAAGGTTTCCAGGCTGAACAACCCCACCTCTCAGCCCATCTTGATAGGAGAGATGCTCCAGCCCTCTGATCATCTTCGTGGCCCTCCTTTGGACTCATGCTCCAACGGGTCCATGACCTTCTTGTGCTGGGGGCCTCAGAGCTGGTCACAGTACTGCAGATGTGGTCTCACAAGAGTGGAGTAGAGGAGAAGAATCACCTCCCTTGACCTGCTGGTCACACTTCTTTTGATACAGCCCAAGATACGGTTGGCTTTCTGAGTTGCAAGCGCACACTGCCAGGTCATGTTGAACTTCCCATTGACCAACACCCAACCAACTCCTCAGGGCTGTTCTCAATCCACTCTCTGCCCAGACTACATTTGTGCTGGGGATTGAACTGACTCATGGGCAAGACCTTGCATTTGGCCTTGTTGAACTTCATGAAGTTTGGACGGGCCCACCTCCCGAGCCTGTCAAGGTCCCTCTAGATGGCATCCCTTCCCTCCAGTGTGTTGACCGCCTCACACAGTGTGGTGCCATTGGGAAACCTGCTGAGGGTACACAAAATCCCACTGTCCTTGTGGCTGACAAAGATGTTAAACAGCACTGGTCTCAATGATTTATCACGACACTTGTCTACGTATCATTTCCATTTTTAGTTAACTATTCATTAGCATTGAAAACAACTTGATAGAGCAATATATTTAATTCAATGTTATTAAAATATGCCATCCCTAAAATGACATGTCTAAGAATTATTATCTCCCAGAAAGAATAAAAGCAAACAAGCCTTTTATATCACACCTCACTAGCCGGACTTTTAGAGACCATAAGATAAATACTGTAACTGAGGTCACTCACATATATTTACTTGGAATCTGTCCTCTTTCCAGCTTCTGAGCATTCTCATCTAGCTGCCAAGCCATCCAGCAACCAAAGTTTCCCTGTGGTAGAGTGTCATCAACATATAAAATGTCATCTTTCTTAAAGCTTAAATCCTGTTCCACCTCTGCCAGACGGTCATAAAGTGCTCTGGAAAGGAAGACATAAATAGGCTCTGCAACTGATCTTCAACTCAAGGGAAGAACATGCATACTTATTTTGAAAAAATCAGAACAGTGGTGCACACCGTATTTCAAGTTTACAGTGAAATGTGCAGAGTTACTGTATTACAGGTTGATCACCCAACTGTCAGAGACTAGCTGGAATAAACTAGTAAACTGATCAGTAAAACTGATGTACTATCTCTCTCATGGTGGTCAGCATATTACCCTAACAGCCTTATGCTGTCATTACCAGTCACACTCAAATACCTGATATAGAATCCATCTCCAGGGAGGTCTTTTATCTTATTAAACTCTTCTATTCTGTATTGAGTCTTTATTTTGATGTTTTCGCCAGGCTTCAACATTTCAAGATAAGCTTCCTCAGCTGTTTTATTTCGCATATCAATGGACCCATACTGCAAAACACAGTAAACCGCAGATGTGAAACTGTATATTAATAAGCAATAGGAGTAGGTGAGCTTGAAAAACATGCATTGTTTTTCCCACTGGCAAGCTCTCTATATAAGTAAATCTTGCCACTTAACTCTAGTGCAGTTTGCACCTTAAGAATTCTATAGCAGGAGACGGAGACATGGGGGTGGAAAACAAAATACTCAAGTAAACAAAGCAGACATGCATTGTGAGAGACAGTCTGCACTTCTTTAAAATGTTTTCCAAGTGTAAACTGAGAATCATAAAATTCACACTGGAAAGAATTTACTATTTTTAAGGAAAGCGAGTGGTCTGAGGGAAGTCAGAAACACAATTACAGAGCATAATCTCTATCTGCATACTAGAGGTGCAATGGGAGAATCTCAGTGCTCACAGTCTCAATGCTCAGTTGTAACTAAAAAGGTCATAAACACATATGTGTTTACCATCTTAACAGTCCTGTCAAGTAATTGTTTTTCAGATATAGAAAGCAGAGTCAAAGACATTGCACCGTTCCCCCTTAACTCTCATTAGAATTTGAAAGTGATAAGATCAATATTCTTCTCTGTTTTGCAATATCTTTCATATCCTTGCCTTTCTACTATGTACAGCAACTGGATTCAAGGTTTATTATTTAGAGACGAGAGCAAGTGTTCATAATTCCAAGTAGAAATACATTAGTCCTTCAAACTTGTGGGCAGCTTGCGCGCTCAACAGTGGGAGCTCTCCAGGTCCACATCATCCAGTTCTTCATGTGTCACAGCCAGGATGGAGGTTGTGCATTCTCATCATTCTTACCCAGGTTTTGCAGCAGGAACTCAAAATTCACAGAACATCTCTCATTGCGAGACAGCAACTCCCTCTTTAGACCAATCTAGACATTTCGTTAGTATGCTGCGGACTTTTCTTAAAAGCTTACCTCAAGTATCATGTCACCCAAGACCAGTCCATCAGGTCCATTTGCTGGGCTATCATCATCTACATCTGAGACAAATATTCCATATAGGTTGCCACCACATATCTGGATCCCAAGATCCACTTGGGATTTTTTAACAACAACAGTTCTAGGTTCAGGGGTCCTTTT
This sequence comes from Pampusana beccarii, assembly GCA_013399365.1. Lineage (NCBI taxonomy): Eukaryota > Metazoa > Chordata > Aves > Columbiformes > Columbidae > Pampusana > Pampusana beccarii. Next base: position 262,077 of record VWYH01002407.1, on the reverse strand, counting down.
GTTTGTGTCCACAGGGCCCCTTTTGATAGGGAGAAATAACACATGTACTTCAAGTTAAAAGCTTGCATTACATAAAATCAACTAGCCATCTAAAAAATATATATGTACATAATTATTACTCAAAATAGGTGGCCTAGAGATAGAGTTTTATAAGACAAACCTGATGTTCCCTGCAGACCTTATTAACTAAATCAATCTTGTAGTAAACCCTCTTCATTGCTTGCAGACCCCATCTCTCAAAAACAGTCAGAAAATGTATGTATTTTTATCCTGGGGTCCACTTAACTTGTCTGCTGACTTATTTCAACCAGAAATACACTTTGTTGTTTAATACGCTTCACATCTACCCTTGAACTTTTTTTCCCCCTTAAGGCAAAAATTTTACTCTCTACCTTAAGGAATTCCGGGGACTTGTAGTTGGTGTGGTTTGTTTGGATGGAGGTGTCATTGTTCCTTCATCCTGTTCGCTCACAGTATCGATCACGGAATGATTGTCAGGCGTTGCACCTCCACTGCCTTGAGGGGTGGAATGATTACTCACAGGTTCTAGGCGAGAACTAGGAGGGTAAAACAAACAAAAAAACCCACACATCACAAAAGACTGGTGGTTAGTTTTTCACCAACACCAAGTATTTTCCATCCAGATGAAGTATAAAGGAAAAAAAAAAAAAAAATCCCAAAAGAGCATGCCAAATAACATGTGTTAACCATAAGTCTCAGAGAAAGATAAAGCTCAGTTATGAAGCTTGATCACGCATCAAAATGGGATGGATAGTTTCACTAGGTGATACGCCTTTTCTAATTAGTTTTTGGCAACTCTAGCTATTAAAAAAAAATTAAAACTGATTTGAAGTTCTAGAATCTCATAATTCTAGGAAGAAGTAACCTTTGACTTTAATATATCTGAAGATTATGCTCAAACAGGAAAGAAAACATAGCAGGTGCATCAAGCTTTTTTTTTTTTTTTTTGACAAACATGTATCCACACATTATTTTTCTAAGCTATCACACTTCCTATCAGCACAAACATGCTGATGTTTGCGAACACATTATCTGTACAGAAGTTATCTACTAGCTAGATAATTGTGGGGACCAGAGAGTAGTTTTTTCAAAGTGCAGCCAGCCTTACCTTGATCGTGAATGATTGCCAAGCTGATACATATGTGGGTTATACTGAGCCAGAATGGTAATGGTATCACACTGCTGTCCAATGATTAGCCGAGCCTGTTGCTCTGTAGCATTTCTCAAATTGATTCCATTAAACTAGGGGGAAAAAACCCACAAACCAGGATGTCAAGTTTTCAGATGGAAACTAGCAACATCACTCTTTCAGTCTCCTAATTAGTTTAATATCTAAACGCTGACTTATTTCCACTAGGGTAAACAGTCTGGAAATGCTGGCAAGCAATGATTCCTAGGATTTACTCCTTGGAATGAACCACTGTAATTTTAAACTACTTGGTAATCTGACCATGAGTTTAAAAATCTTTTTACTATTGAAAGAAACATGTATTCCGAGTTGTCTTATGATTTGATATCACTGATTAAATACAAGCAGGTTCAAATCACCAATCTGAACGAATTCAGGATTTAAAGATAAATTCAGATCCGTGATCTATTCAGGTCCATTGTAGCATCATCCACACTCTGTGCAACAGAAGATGCTTTAACCATACATCAGCATGAACAAATCTAACATTTGCAAAGCAGCTCTGTACAAAATGCTCTTTCATGTGTTAACCTAATATTGTATGCAAAGACAGGACTGTGGCATACCTGAATACTTTTTAAAGCAGGTATCTCAGGTAAGGATATGGCACAGCAATAGCAGCGTGAAACTCAGTACAAACCAGCTGCTTGAATATTTACTCACCTTATGAGGCAGAGCATGGTGCTGGGACAATATATTTTTAAGTACTGAAACTAGCTGGTTTAAAATTGAATTATATCTATACAAGATGCAATTAGATCTACCACCAAAGACATTTTATGACAAAGCTTGACATTATTTTATGAAAAAGCCACAACAATCACAATTACTTGAATATTACAATACAGAGTAAGCACACTTTGCTATTTCTCACAGCACACACACTTTGTTAAGATATTCTGCTAGGGAAGGCAGTTATGGCTGGAGTCACATGAACTGACGCATTAAGCCATAGGAATAGTAAGCAAACAATTACCTCTAGTAACTGATCACCATACTCAAGGCCAGCTTGATGGGCAATGCTCCCACCTGTTACTTTAGAGACAAATATTCCACCATTTTCTCCGCTCACAATGGAAATGCCTAGTGGCTCAGAACCCTTCTGCACTTTAACATGACGTGGCTCTTCCATGTAGGGCCTTTTAGAGGAGATAGTTAAAACTGATTTGGACAAAATTGCACTTGAACCATCACAATTTCAAAGTTACATGCAATAATTTATGGCTGTCTGAATTGTAATAATAAAGATATGTTTAAACAGATACTTTCAAAAAAATTACTGTCAACTGTCTTAAATGCATTCCTTTAACACCATGCAATGTACAGTGGCAGAAGTAAATGTATACCAGATACACAGCTGCTCAAAAACATTATGGTAAATACAAATGATAAAGAGTATGATAGTGAAGTTGGTAGGAAAGAAGCTTCCAGATGACTATTGTATAAAAGTAATTGAACCACTGTATATAATACGTAATTTACAAACCATATTCCAGAAAGGTACGTTACAATTACAAATGCTGGGAGTCTTTATTGCCAGTGAAAATAAACATCATAAATGGTAAGGTGGAAAACCAAAGAACAACAATGCACAAATATAAGATTTCATATTTGTATACAGGGAAACATAAATTAGTAATGAAAATTAAGCAGTTGCAAACTCAAGCCATTAAGACAGCAGTTTGCATGGTAGCATTACAATTACCATGCAAATTCTCCTCAGGGCAATTATCCAAACATGTCAAATAGCACAAAGTGCGCAATACTGCTTAAGAAGGACAACCTTATATCAGGCCAACCTCAAACTCCTTAGTGATGAGAACCTAGGCCTAGGAGCCACAGGGATTCTCAGAAAAGACCTATTACGGAACAGATATCTGAAAGATGTAGAAGATTTGAGAAGAAAAGAACACTTAGAAAAAGACACACAGTAGTAAGACACTAGAAATATAACAAGAGAATGGCTTATACAAAAGAAAATCCTGGTAAATTCCCCTTTCCTCCCCCCGTAGTTGGGATGTATCCACCTGTACAAATAGGGCTGATCCCTTCATGAGGTATATAAACAAAGAGCAGCCTCCTAAGAAGGGCTGGTGCATATTACTATGAAAACGTCTACACAGCAAAAAGTGTCTCCAGGTATTAACAGTTGAGCTCATTCAGAATGAAAACGCTCAGGTACCAGGTGTGGTGTATTTTTAATTTGAATAGCATTATACTCCTTTTGACAGGCTTTAGTTTGAATGTATTATTTCCTAAGACTTCATTATATCACATAGACATTCCCTAAACTGTGCCAGCTGCTTAAACTTTTTCAGTTGTGCTGTTCAGAGACCAAATGACTTAACTGGACTGCACTCACTGCTACTAATGTGAGCCAGGCTGAAGAAAGGTGGTTTTGGAAAGAGTAGGATTTAGTGCTGGGGGCAGAGGGAAGAAGTAATAATTTCATAAATAACATTTATTGCCACAGTATTTTAACTGTTTGCTAGACTTCTGCAGTTTGTACATAATAGTTTGCCAGCTTACTAGTGCATAAAAGGCAAAAACTGGCTGGTGATATAAGTCCAACTCTGGAACCAAATAATCTTCTAACATCAACATTACTGTTAGCAGTAATGGCCTCAGAGCTTGTCTATCAATGTAATGAAGACAAGGTAGGTTTACTACCAGCAAACAAACTGAAGCCCACATTTCTTGTATGTATCATATCTTCTCTAAACTGTGTTAACTCCCAGAAAACTGCAATTTATTATTTTTTAACTCATTATGAGCATGTAATTACGTTACATGAAGCTGCTTAATACCACAAAAATCATCGTGGCATACTACCTCATTAAAAACTAGAATTACATCTTACTCATCTTCATTTATTGTACCTTTCTGCATTTCCATCTATCACATGCATTTTTAAATTTGGTGTGCTTGGTTTGGATTGGAATAAGAAAGAATCAAACCCATACAAATTGCACAGGATCATATCTTAGAATTCTAGTAAATACAAAATATGAATGATAACTAGTAATGCATATAATAGAGAATCAATAAGTAAAACAGAATGATAACAATAAAAAAGTGTCTTACTTGATAAGCAGTATTACTGAAATTAAGCGAAATGCACCCTTCTATAACATTCACACTCCCTGCCATAATTACTGAACACCGATTAGAAAAAGTCTTAATTGATCAGATCTTTTAATTTTCGTTTAAATTAAAATCAACAGAACAAACAGAAACTTCTTTTTTTATCTGTATTATTATTATTATTATTTTTATCTGGAGAAAGGACAAGAAAGTTACATATATTTTGTGGGAAGCAGAAAGAATTATAAGACCAAATAACCATTTAAAACGTTATCTAGGCATCTTCAAACATTTTCTTACGAGACACTTAAATTAGCTACTTTCTTAAGTTAAAAATGGTCTGTGTTAGGCTTTTATTTTGCTTTTTAAAAACAAACTTAGAATTATATTCTTTTTAGAAAGTCAATTCAGACTACGGTTTGCACATATGCATAGCAAGAGCGAAGGGGCTGGAACCTGACTGTACTTCAATCATCTGATCAATGTTAACAGAAATTGTTATTTCCCAGAGATCAGAACATGTATCTTGTGCTTAGAGATACAAAGTCATAGGGGTGTCAAAAACCTAGCTTTTGCCGCTGAACATTACACATCATTAGTCACATGAAAGAGAAAAGAAATTCTGACTTTGAATTTGCAAGTGACAATTAGAAAAACATTTATATGAGAACACAAATTGAGTACACGTAGTACAAAAGTCACACCGAAGAAAGAATGAAAATTCACAAAGACCGTTCTAGATTCCCTTGCCAAGTAACACTGTCTGTTGTACACAACACACATTCTAGAGTTACTGCAATAACTGAATTACTGATTCTTTACACAGAAGCTTCATACGACATTTTATGAATAATTTTTTTATTACTACCAGAAAACTTAGAATACAGAATATCCTTTATACTTTATCATTTACATTTTTATGGTCAGTGCTTTTACATAAATCAAAGAACACAAAGGGGTCTTGAAGCCCTCATAAATGTAACCTGTTCCAACACATCATAGCTGCTTTACATCGCCAGAATGGCATTCAGCTGCCTTACCGTAAATAAAAGCCTGATTCAGATTTATGTCTTACTGTTCAAAGCTTTGAATTCACGCAAACTTTTTGATATATTCAGTCTAGCCAGATCATGAGAAAATGAAATGAGGTGTCCAGGGCTGATACCAGAAGCAACATATCTTGAAAACATCATGAATACAGAAAGTCATCAAAACACAAATCTCCTGTTTTTAAGAAAGCTATCCTACCAGGCTCAATTCTGCAAGCATGTATTTAATGCTATTGCTAGTAGTGGTCCAACTACAGCCAAAGGTATCAGTCACAGTAGTAAAACTGCAACTGTACAAATGGATAGATTCTTGCACAGTTATGACCTCAATTTTTCATGTTATCTGGCCAAATTAATCAAGGCACAGTGTTCGAGCACATATTCTACAACGCTAAGGCACCCGATACTTAGCTACCAGATGGTACTAGGTCTTCACTTTATTTAGTTTTCTAGAGTACAAAACAAGCCTATCATAAACGAGCACCTGAGATAGTTGAGCTTAAGAGGTGTATTCCAATTTAGACCGCCCTTATTTGGTGTGGCCAATAATCTAACATGGAAGAAATAAAACCCTTATGAAATGCCTTAATCTTCTAAACTTGAGAATCTCTTTTTCAGTTTTGAAGAAAAAAAATCCACACAAAGATTGCTCACATACTTTGTAAAGAAAATAGAAGCACCAAGTAACAGAAGCAGAGATGCATTCCTGCACCTACATCTTGGTCATTCAAACTAAATGTTCGCATTCCTTCAGGCCAATAAACAAACGTACAAAATTTCCTCAGACACATCGGTATTAGAAGCAAATAACGCAGAGACCTTACCTATCTTTTCTACGTTCTCCTACAGATACTGGGCTAATAGAAATCCTAGGTAATGTAGAAAGGGAGTTCTGAGACTGGCTGCTGGCGAAGGAAGACGTTTCCAAGTTAAGAGGTGACTGTGGAGGAGTTATCAAGCTGGGACTGCTACATTCAGAATGTGACAAGGAACCTATGGAAAACCAACAGCTGAGTTTTAGTATCCTGCATCTGTCAGAGTCTGGAGATCTACACAGACATGACAAAAGACAGCCACATCTGAAACAAGACTGGCTGTTCACTAGCACTCAATCATATAACGAGCTTAGGGAAACCAGGTAACTAATTTCAAACAGTGCAAATTTACTGTCTTTAATTACTATATGTCAAATCTGTCCCCTGTATGTGTGCATGCAACTACTGCCGTTCTGAAAAAGGAGAAGACGTTACAGACAAGCTACACTGTATACGTGTCTGAAAACACTTAGCAATACAAAGTTAAAGAAAAATAATAAAAAACAGGAAAGGAGAAGTAAAATAAAACTTAATAGGTAGGTTTATTTTCAAATAACATTTATGTACAGTCCTTTCCTTTGTGTACGAGATGTATTACGAAACATCTGAAAACACCAGCAAAACCCCAGCAGGAATCATACACAGAGACAGGAAAGCTCTGCAATTCCAAATAAGCTTAACATGACTGTTTGCATCTCTTCCCTGGTTGTACCCTCCCTGAGTAATTGACTGAGCAAGTGTCCTGACAGAAACACTCAGTTCGCTTCCTCTGAAAAAGCTACAGAAAATAAATCACATATTACTAATCACAAACAAAAGCCATTGTATTTGCCCAGTTAGGAAAAGTGTTGCATTCAGTCCATTATGGCTACAGAACATTTGAGCAATTACGTCAAACTTCAAATTCTACAGCTCTCTGGCACTCCAAATGGTATTTGTTTTCATGTGTTTATACTTCCTACACCAAACAATTATGAGTGAAGTACTAAAATATTTTCACTGCATTTCAAAATATACTTTACAATCAGTAATACAATAATATGCAAAATAATAAACAATCAAAAAAATAACACAGGTCATCTCACTGTTAAAACTTTTAAGACATCATTCTAGAAGAAAACTACAATTGTAAAATATACAGCAATGCTTATTCTTACTTTTTTTGGTGCACTTTTTCTTAGTGTGCCACATCCTAGAGTCATCTAATGGCAAAAATCAATGTTCATTAGAAAGTTTCTTTTTTTACAAAATGCAAATTTTGTAACATCAATAAAACTGTCATACTTAGATTTCGGCACAACTTCATTTAACAACTGCAAATGCCTTGCATTAGCAATACTGAAAATAGCATGACTAAAATTGCTTATGAAACAACTCACCTCTGTCCGAGCCCATGATGGACCTTGGATATCTTGGTGTCAAAGGGATCTTAATTCGTTCTGTTCTGTATTGCAAGTTACTTGAAGAACCTATTTTTGCAACAAGAAATCATTACAATAACAAAAGTAAAAACTATGATGAACAAACAAACGAAAAAAAATTATATCCTACTTCTTCAGTAAGCATTAAAACGGCCTCTGAATTTATCCACGAGCCTTGATGATTACCCTCATATATACTGTGTATATCATATTTCTAGTAAGTTGTCTTGAGTACACAGCCAGTATAAACAGAGCACAACGTAGCTATAGAGTATATATGTACTGTTCACTCTTGTATGAAAAAATTGCATTTTTTTGCAAACAAACAAAATCTCACTCGGACTTCAAGTTAAATTCTAACAACTGTTTATTAAGAATCCATGGAACTTTCCAAAAGGCATTTAAAATATTCTAATTACATTCTGCCTGGATGAATACATACATTTTTGACACTGTTTGTAAACTGTTATGCCATTTTTTGCTGTGGTTACAAAACTGCCATGCTCTATGCAGATGCAACTCTCAATCATTGATGTAACACAGGACACACACATACACATAAAAGTTACTATATAAAATTTTAACAATTCTAAAATGTTAAAGTATCACTGCTACAAAGCATGCATTTGCTTGGTATTACTGGGATAGGCATAAACAATCTTACATGTCAATCAAGTAAACATAGGTGTAACTTATCATCCAACAATATAATTTACATTAGGCCATTAGTCATGCTTGATTTTTTTGTTTAGGGGGCCCTCTGCTTTTCTCTTCTCTCCACTTCACTGAATCTTAAAAATACTTTGGCTGGGCCTCCCATCTTTATGAGGGTACTTTTATACAGTAACAGGCACAGAAAGGAGAATCACCCAAACACACAGCATTTTAAAGAGAGTGTAAAGAATTAATTAAATAGCTTTTTCTAGGAAACACCTTTAGCCATAAAACCACCAAAAAAAATGAAGAAAAGGAACACATGAAGCCTTTAGGCTTTGTTAGCTATGGCAATTCCACAACGCATATGTTTGAGGAATTTTCCATTTATTCTTTGCCTCCACTATATAGGAATTCCACAGGAAATAAATCAGAAAAGCTATTTACCAAGTCTTGCACTGGATGGTAATGAATTTGAGCCATGAGATGCTCTTGTACGTGAATTTTCAGAGTAGTCATTGGAGTGTTTATGACTCAGGTCCAAACTCAGGCGACCTTGATGCTGGGAACTACATCAAAAGAAAAGGAGAATAGGGCAACAGTTAGAACTGGGCAAAGGACCTCAGCAAATAGCAAACTGGCCAACAAAAGAGTTTGATTATCCCTGAGTTACTCAATAAAATGAATGCTCCTCTCCTTCCCGCTTTCTAATTGTCCCATCATTTTATGAATTAAGATAAGTTAGAGGAAAGGCAGCCCAAAGTACTATAAAAAGGGGGGAAGGCTTTACTTGCTTTGTCAATAACAAGAAAAAACATTTGAAATTAGTTCATTAAAAAAATTAATTTCGTTGTCAATATCAGCCAGTGGAGCAGAGGGAAACCTATTCCATTGGCTAATGAAAGACAGGAAAGTAACTGGCACATCACTTCTACACAGTAATGGCTTTGAGAACCCTAGGTCAAAATAACAAGCAACAGCATTGCGTTTCACTCCGAACTGTAATAAACAACTACCGGAAGCAATTTCATCCTAATGAAAACAAAAACCTAAGGAGATAATAAGTTTTAAAACACCTGGGATGCAGATGCTGATGGCATATTTGGCTGGCAACTGATGGGCAATTGCTGGTGTGAACTCTATGGCTCCAGGCAGTATAGATTGGATTTCTCATGACAGCAGTTACTGCGGGACATGGTGCTAAGCTTCTTGGTACAGTACCTGCTTAAGATGATAAAAACACATTCTTACCAACATTATTAGCATATAAACTACAGATTTCTAAATAATCTAGATATTTATATAATCACATATTATAATATTTGCATGTATGAACATGTGTCTATAAATAAAAATTACTAGCATACAGAAAAAAATATTATTAAGCACCATGTTACACCTCCTAAGTGATACATGCATATTTGCAATCTGGATTATAATGTAGTGAGTCTGTAATAAAGATTACCACAAAATGAAGTAATTCACAGTATATTGTTTTAGTGTCCACTGGTAAGTAAAAGATTTCCTATTTTCAAGTATCAGGCTTTTTTATACAGCAATAAAAATTTCTGCATTTCTCTCTGAATAGACTTGTGATAGGAACGCAAGTTTTTAACTGGTACTTGAACTGCCTGCCACCAAAATTACTCTAGTTCTCCTTCTGTTGCCTCAAAAACTCCCACTTCTAGCGTGTTCTATGACTATAAATGATAGTATTTCAATATTTACAAAACTTATTTCTCAAGCTGGTCTTTCAAGTACACTCATGCTTCAGTACTCAACCAACTCAACTTCAGCCTGAAGAATGGAAGGCTCCAGTGAGACCTTATTGCAGTCTTTGAGTACTTAAAAGGGGGCTTACAAGAAATATAGGGACAGACTTTCTAGCAGGGCCTGTTGTGATGGGACAAGGGGTAATGGTTTTAAACTAAAAGATACAGACCAGATACAAGGAAGAAATTGTTACAACGAAGGTGGGAAAACACTGGAACAGGTTGCCCCAAGAGGTGGTAGATGCCCCATCCTTGGAGACACTCAAGGCCAGGCTGGACAGGGCTCTGAGCAACCTGATCTGGTTGAAGATGTCCCTGCTCATGGCAGGAGGGTTGGACTAGGTGAGCTTTGAAGATCCCTTCCAACCCAAACTATTCTATGATTGAATCAAAGCCTATTTCACCAACTTCCTCTTAAATGAGTTTGTTGCATAGAATACAATAGTAAAAACTTGTTCACATTTCAGGACTTACCGCTGTACAGTCAAATGTAAGTTTGACTTGACTGTGTTATTATGCAAAGTATCATGATAAGATAAAGCTTTTAAGTTAAAAATAATACCTTTTAATACTTTTTCTACTATTATTAAAAGAGAGAGAAAAAAGAAATCAAAGAAAAGCAAAAGCTTTATTGATCTGAGCTATTCCCAAGCACACTTTTACATTCTGATAATTGTTTGGGTTGGAAGTTGTCTGTTGTTCCAGACACACAAGTCATTACCTCCTTCACAGTCTCCAGTAAGAAGAAAATCTTCCCTAATTTCTAGACCACACAGGAGTTCGGGGCTTTCCAAAGAACTGAGGGTAAACTCATACAAATCAATATTGTCTTGATTTGAAAGATCAAGTTTTGCATGCAGCTGCTGAAGGTAGCTAAAGACTGAACAATCCAGCTGGCAACAAGTTTACCAGGTCTAAGCAAATGCTTCTGGAACAGTTCAAAACAACTAATGTTGGTTTGACCTAATTAGGTCCTGAAGCACTTCTTATAGTTTGTGCCAATTTAAAACCTGCTAACATGAACCTCAATACCAACAACTGTTCAATGGAGACCACATACTGTTTTCTGTTTTACCTGATTATATTGATTTCTGTGTGAGCTGCTTGCGAGTCCCCTCTTCAGCAGCTTAGTATCTCAAACACACTAGCATTTAATCTCTAATTTAGATTAAGATCAAAACCAGTTTGGGCACTCAACTTGAGAAACTCCAAGCATTTGATTTCCAACAGACAGAACTTAATACGTCATACTTTCTGAACATCAGATCTTTTTCCTTGGAATTATTTGAAAAGTTAAGCATCTAAATTAAGCATCTTGGAATGTCTCCATTTACTATTTGCTTTCAAAAATATCTGAAATTTTACTTGTTGTGCTAATGTATAGGCTACACCTTTTTCACCACTAATGTATTCAAAAATCCTCAGTACAGAAAACGATTAAGCAAGTCCTTCAGCAAGGAGATGCTCAGTTTCCTTAACGGTTCTTTAACAGGTTTCACTTCTTTACAATCCAAAAGCTGAGCAGACCACGTTCATATTACAACAGATTACAGAAATATGTTTTGTGTGGTGTTTGTTCTGCGCTTATCACAACTAATCCCCAATATTTTCCAATATGCACAAATTCCTTGGGGAATTTCTAGAAAGTAACTACGAGTTCTGTCACTCACCTGCTGACATGCTGCCGGCATACAAGGCGGCAGGCACAAAGCCATCGCTGTGCCTGGCCGACCGCTTGGGTGAATATGGTGCCCATTCCTGTAGCTCTGGAGACAGATGCTCCTCACTAGCTGGAGCATACTTCTGCACCTACAAAAACACAGGAATTTGATTACAGGAAGTTGGAGATTCAGGGAAGGAAAAAAAAAAAGAGCAAAACTTTCTAGTATCTTTTCAAGAATGTGCTTGCCATCACAGTGCTTGTTACAACATTATCTTTCAATGTGGCTGTTCACTTCTACCCCTTCCTTCCTCCATCTTGCTCTGTTACTTCTTTTAATTATTTCATAATCTTTTTAGGCCAATGTTTGCAATTTAACTGGTATACTCTCTTTCATAATAAAACACCCAGCATTTAGTTACGTTTCTCCTTTAAAATACTGCTTTCATAGGACATTTCAACTGTCATTTCAGCCGCTATTGCAAGTGTTTCCTAAAGGTGACCTGGCTAACAAGCCAGAAAGTGTTTCCCTCTAAGTCTGCATTCTCAGTATGTGTGGAGCAACCTCTCTTCAACAGAGTAATTCAGGTTTTGGAACCATCACAACTTCTGTACATAGTGCGTTGACACTGGTGAGGTAAGGAACACGAGAATAGCTCAGAATCTGACAAGTTCAGGGCTCAGCACTCAGGGTTTACACATTTAAAATGTGCAACACAAACCATGAGACTGAAGTATGTAATAAGTGAAAAATAAATTGTTGAAAAGGTATTTACAGTTTTTATGATAGCACTGTTTTAATTAAATGAAGAGTTACTGAAAGCACGAAGTCTATAAGATACAGAGGTACCTTCTTAGGATGAATATTTTATCACTATCGTGGGTGTATTAGTAATTGTACCACTACTTGAGGATTAAAGTTCTCTTAAATTTATCCACTTATCAAAGTACACAAACTAAACTGTGTTTATACATACCTAAGGAAACTGATAACCACCCAATATGACTACAAATTCAAGTACACTGTATGTTCTGCATATATATATATATTTGATATTATAAACACTAACTCAGCAATTAATACACGCAGACTGGATACTACCATTACACAACCTAGTGTAGTTGTAGTGCACAAAAACGACTCTACCAGAGAGAAATTTTCAGAGTGAATGATGTCCACTTTTTGAGGCACAATATCACTTCTCTCTGCTCAACAGCGTCAGAGATATGAAGCTGTGCCTACCTTCTTAGAGGATGAGGAAGAAACGAAGAGAGGAAAAAAATTTAAAACGTAATCACAGAACCTAGTCCTAATTTAACCCTAGAAATGTAAATTAATTAATATATCAAGTAATCTTAAAAAACAAAAATTATGACTTTATAATTCTATTACACAATTTGCTTCGCCTCAATCCAACACCTCTATGGTATGTGCACTATCACTTGGGCAGTATGTAGAACCAACCAGAATACGTGCTTGTCAACCCTTTCTAGTCTTTTAAATAGTGAGTGCTAAAAACACTCGCTCTGTTCCAGCTAACAAATTTCTTACACATAAGCCCCTACCTACGTGTGTCCTTGTCACAGCTGGCAACTCTTCATTTACTATAGTATTATCATCACAGTTATAATCAGGACAACTTACATGCTCTTGACAATGCTCTACAATGAAGCACGGGAGTATCAGTGCTAATGGATGAACCTGATATTCTACATAAAGCAAAACCCCTGCATTCAAATGTGTTGAATAGCTTGATCTTGTTTTGTTGTTACATATGTGCCAAAAGATCATATTAGAACATGCCTTCCTTAGCTTTTTGCAGTGCAACTCTTGGTGAAAAGCCGTGACCTTTCTCTTAGGCATACTGCTTTTCAGACCTGGTTCAGAATAAATCTGCTGCTTTCAGGTACTTATACATTTCTGTCATTGATAATGCAGAATTTGCTGGACACTTTCATAAAAAAGGCTTAAAGCTCTCTGTAACTATTTTTCCCAAAAAAATGTTAGGTAATGCAGAAAAAAATACAATGGAAGCAGCCAAAAAAAAAGACAAACAAAATAGCTAGGTGTTATCTTATACCAGTATTTCTGCAGAATATGGCTCCAAACCTTGCACTGCTTCCAATTCAGCTTCACTGTCTGTATCGCTTCTAAAACTCAATGAAAATAATGGGATTATCCAGGTATAAACAGTTACAAGCAAAGAATATGATATTGTAAGTCATTGTGGTGTGATTATATACAAGCAAAGATAACACTTTTTCAAACTTCTGATTTCAGTTGGGAAAAATAATCTGTATCTGCCACCTGAGCAAATCTGAAGTGGTAGACCTAAAACTACATTACTGATGATGCCACGTAATATGCTGTAATCATCTAAATGGGTTTATCTTCTTAGAACTCACAAAATTTTTCTTCCACCTACTCTGGTAAGACATGACCCACAGTCTCCACAGTGGCCTTGTTTATTCTAACAAATCATAATCTCATTTTGAACTGCATTATTAAACCACATTTTCATAAACAGTCCATCTACAGTGTAACGTATCTAATGCCCTATGAATTTCAGATTAGATTTACAAAATTTACACACACAGAAAGACTTAAAAAAACAACACTGTGAATGGCGTATCTTTTTTCCAATAGTTTGAACAGTGAGCTGGGCAACCAATCTGACTTTTGGAAAACTTAGGAGATTCTACTTTTAGCTTTCCTAAACCTGCATCTTTGCATTTTTATTTATTTTCTATTTTTTGTCAGGTTGTCAAAAACATACAGGAAAGAGCCCTGATTTTCCATCAAGCAGCATTAAACCCCTGAGATGTGGCTGCTAAGCAGAACCCTATGATTCTGTTTGGCGGCCACCAGTGCCTGTTAAAAACTGCAACTCCATGAATTGGTTTTGTATTCTTTGACAACTGCAAACTGCCAACTGAGTCTGGGGTAGCTTCACAGGGGATCTGTTTTTTGAGAACAGGTTATGCTTCTCCTGCTATGGTATGAAACTGGGCACCCAAACCCACACTGAACATCAACTTTAAGGTTTCTAGCTTTGTGCTTCAATATACCAAGCTTCTACCTGAAGCGCAGGATTAGGAATGGGCATAGAGGTCATTTTATGCCTCAATGCAGGAGCTGATTTTGGCCTTGGCCTTTTAATCTCTGGCTCTTCAACTCTTTGAAAGCCAATGTCATCTTCACAGGATTTCCTTGAAGAGAGGTGAGTGCAGTCAATCCCCTCCTCCCGATAATAATGCCCAGTGTTCCTGCTGCGCCCCTTGAGAGTAGCAGAGTCCTGCTTAAGTGCCAAGGAAACTGGAGCTTGGACAGTGGCCGGGCTGGTGGGTGGAGATCCTGTTGTTACTGTAGATTCCGATGCAGAGCTTGCCTGCTGTTTGTGCTTGAATTTGATAGAGTCACTTCTCTTAGGAGGGGTTGGAGGAGTTGAAGCCACTTCAGATTTTGATGGCTGAGGTGAATGGCCTGCCACCTGATTAGGGGAAAGGTACTCCAGCTTGGGAGGAGTTGGTGGTCTTTTGAAAGTATCAGGATCAAAGATAGATTTCCTTTGTTTTGGCTTTTTGTAGACAGAGAACTTCTCCGTTTCTGTTGCTGAGATGTTAACCATGACTTTTGGCCAGGTACCACCACTGTGCTTAGTTCCATGTCCTTTGTCACACGTGGTCTCAACCACCATACAGTCAGCTCCTGTAGATTCATAAGGCAGCCTCCTGTTGTCCAAGTCAACAGCTCCATAGCCTCTGTCCCCGTATGCCTCTGGGCTGAAGGAGCTGAGACTGTGTTCTGAATTACTGTGGCAACTGTGTACCGTGTTCCTACGAGAGTCTACGCGTAGTGTGTTATTAGGAAAAGGTTTGTGATCACAAAATGAACCACTGCCCTGATCACTCTGGTCCTTCTTGCCATCCATGATGTCTGGATTGAAAATGTCAGTCTGTGTTGAGCTATTGAGTTTCAGATTTCTTTTATTTTGGGATTGTATCTCTGATGCATGAACCCTACAGTTTGATACTTTTTCTGAATCCTTCAGATTTTCAAATATATTTTGACCACTCCAAGATGAACTCTGAGGAAAAACCTAAAACAAACAAACAAAAAAACACCCACAAGTGATCACATTATTAAGGTTGATTTCTGTTTAGTATGAGGCATATTCTAGCCTCCTTGATTTACCTATACCTGAATATGCACCAACACATGTATAGATACAGCCGGGAAAGGTTTAATAAAATTTTGGAGATCAAAACACAGAACACAGATAAAATGAAGCCAGAAAAAATTTTAAATGCTTTCAGAACAATTCCAGAAGGGCAACTTCACACTGTGGCAGAAGCCTTTTACTGGCAGTGAAGGGACCTGCACTCTACTCCTACCTCTGTTAAGTGATGCTAATAAGTCATCTTTCATCACCCATTTTCCCCTCAAATATTTCATCTTTTTACTTTCTTAAGACCTCAAGCTCTCTGGAGCTGGAATTATCACTCACAAAGGCCATGTGACAGGCCCAGCATAAGGGGATTAGAACATCAATAAGCAAAACAGAATATTTTTATTGCAATAAACCTGAAAAAGAAAGTCTTGTACTTAATCCTCATGATAGCCAGAGTTCTGTTCCCCGCACAACTCCCTCCTGACTAAAGCAAATTTTTCTGTAGTCAGAAGGCAGTTTATCTTTCATGTACAAAAGTGCTGCAGTCCCAAAGCAGAAACCAAGAAAAAAGAAGGAACTGTGCTAGGAGTCATTTCATGCAGCCAGCAAACAAATGGGAAAGAAGTAAGAGCAATAAATAAGTTTGATTTCCTACACGATGCTACAATAGCCTTACTTGGAAATAACTATTAAGTGTACCACCAGTGAAATGCACCCAGATGGTCTTATCTTTAGCAGACACTTTGCCATAATGGTATCTTCATTTGTCATATACTCTTCCCTCAATAATTAAATAATTCCGTGTAAGTTCAAGAAAATTCTGCAAATTTAGCTTCTCCTACTCACCTTCATCAGCGACAGGGTAAGGGAATCTCTACAATTTCGTAGCAAAGCTTCACATTCAGTAAGTGACTTATTATCTAGTGCAATGCCATTGATCTGCACACACACAGAAAAAAACACAACAGAGATCCATACATCAAAGGTAGCAGGTGGGGTGCATCTTAAGGTAGCATCTCTGAGACAGGAAAAATGCTAGTTCTATGTGTACATGACCCAAGTCGGGTTGACCTTGTCCTGTCTTGTTCCATTCTCCACTAAAACAACTGAGCTTGTTAACTACGATTTTGCTATTCCTAGTACAGTGTGACAAAGCTCGTTGCACTACATTAGCCTCTATGGCATTTGTACATCAACAATAATTGCCTTCCCTTCTTCAGGGGTTCATAAAGCAGACAGGTTGTTTAAGGCTGCAAATGCACACAGGAGAAAACCTCCCCCCCCAACAAGGATGACAAGAAACCTTTCATCCAACCAAGAGATGTCTTTTTGGAACTGACCTTTCCTATTCAGCACAAAAATCACAAGTACCAATATATATAAGCCAAGTGTGAAGAGTCAGCGTCTCCGTCATTAATTCTCATATGAATCAACTGCAGCAAATAACCTGCACATTATATTAATTACTCAGCCTACAAACACATTGTTTATAATAAACACTTAGTGAATATACAAAAAGGTTATAATACAGTGAAAGTAAAAAATCAATCGGAAAGTCTGGGATCTTAGAGGAGCCTCAATTTAACACTTCAAAAGGAACTTTTTTTTTTAGGAAAAAAANTAGGAAAAAAAAAAAAAAAAAGGAGGAGAATGTATTCTTAAGACTTACAGCAATTATTCTGTCTCCCACAGTAAGGGAACCCTCTTTGGCAGCTGGGCTTCCAGGCACAACAGCAGCAACAAACACACCATTTTCTAGACTGACCCCACTATCTAAAATACACAAAATAAACATTAATTTAGTCCTGCAATTCAAATACCTGGCTCAAACAGTATGTCTGACTTGCTTACACAAGAAAGAACTACCAAACAAATTGAATTTCATTTTCTGAAAACACTTTTAAATAAATAAAAAACAAACAGCGGGGGAAAATAGGGATTTTTGGATATCCCAAAATTTAACGTAATCATAAAAAGCTGGGGTGCCTGATGGGTTTAAGAATCCTGTTTAGCCTCCCAGTAACACTCCAGATAGGCAGCTAACTAGAAGTATGAAAAACAGGCTAACAAACAAACAAGCAACACCCCCCCCGCCCCCCAAAACCAAAA
Source organism: Pampusana beccarii (assembly GCA_013399365.1). Lineage (NCBI taxonomy): Eukaryota > Metazoa > Chordata > Aves > Columbiformes > Columbidae > Pampusana > Pampusana beccarii. The sequence continues at coordinate 244,131 of VWYH01002407.1, read as the reverse complement.
CCCACCCAATAACAAGAAAGAAAACCTGTCCTTTATAGAATAAAGCTATCAATGTAAACATTCTTAGTTTGCTAAAAACAAATAATGAAAACCCCTATCGAGGAGATAGTAACAGCTTAAGTGGGATTTAAGCAGAAGCTCAGAACATGTGCCTTTACATCAAGCCATTTTTGGCTGAACAAACACGTACCAGTTACTTAGAGCCTTTATAGCAATTACCTTTATGTCCGGAAACATTGATGTGAAGAGGTGTTATCACTCGTCCACCTAAGGACTTCCTTCTTCGAACCACCATGTTAATAACACCTCCTCCATTTACAACAGCTTTTATAACTTGCTTTTTATCCTTATTAGTAAGATCCACATCATTTATCTTCAGCAACCAATCGTTCACTCTAGCAGATAAACAGAAATAAACACATCAAGGTTACAAGCATACCTTGCTGGATGCAGCACATTAATAACATCCATGGAAAAGGATGAAGCAGAGCTGATCTCCTTATACCAAACCTTAATTATATGGAGTTGTCTGTTCCTGAAAAAGCATTAAATAGCAGCTAAATGAAAACCAGAATGTATAGTCTGCACACTTCATAAGCAAAAGCATATCCTGAAATTGGTAATGACTACCCCTTATTTAAAAGCAGCTCTTTGGACAGAGGAGAGTGGTTAAAAACCTCTTATTGACACTAAGAATGGGGGCAGGTTTCAAATTATCCCTTGCTCTACTCACCTTTCCCCCTGCCGTTCCCCAATACCTCCCCCTCATATCTTTCCAAAATAAATAAATAGATCAAACTTTGAGGAGGTAATCAACAGAGTAGGTAAGACAGAGAAACAAAAGAACATTTCAAATCCTGGTAAGTTTTAAAGGGATGAGTCAAACTGTTTCATTTCTGTAATGCTTTCAGGCTTTGGTCTTCTCAGTTGAATTTCCCAAACAATATTAATAATACACACATGACCAATGATAAGAAAAAACTTTAAAAAATGGGAAAAACTGCAGGCAATTTACAATATGGTCATATTCAGTTTATTATGATGAACAAAAGATAAGTATCTTCCAAAGTCAAACCCTACCTTAATCGACCATCAGCGATACTTCCTTTGTCTACTTTGGTAACGAAGATCCCACAGTCTCCAGGGAGGTATGGCTCATTCACGCCTTCCGCCACATCAAAACCAAGTGCTTTCAAGTCCATATCATCCTAATAAATATTATCAACAAGTGACTCAACTGCACTGGCAACCATTGTGCCACTGGCTGCTACCAAGAGGCACTACTGCACGTTTGTACTACGCACTTACATTTACAGGGTACCTGTTCTGGGCAAGTTTTTATATTTTGTACTTCAATATATATGCTCCCAATTTTCAATTCCATTAGTTATTAGGCATCCTTTGGCATTTGAAAATTAAGGCTGAAATAATGCAGAAGGGAACTTCAAAGAGGAATAGGAAAGCAGAAGAGCACAGAAGAAAGCACGTTCAGACCCATATAACCCATTTTAAGGTACAATGCTGGGTGCATCATGAGAGAAAAAGGACCTGTTCCTCAAGAATGGGCATTAATTGGGGAAAAAACAATTGTAAAGGTAAGGAAACAGAACTGTGTTTTAATGATTAACTCAGAAAGATGTCTGCTTTGATACAACTACGGAACAGAAGCAAACGGGAAAGCAAGCTCTAACATTATAGGGGACCATTTCTAAACACACATTAGCAGCAATATTCTACCAGCTCTGGTCCAAAATTCATCATCCTCAATGCAAAAAGAGATAAACAACTTTAACAAATCTGTCATTGAACCAAACAGGTAAATTTTAATTTGGTGTTTGCTAAATGGCAAAGTTACTGTAAAAATTGTGACCAAATGACCACAAACTGATTTACTATTAAATTTTCCAGTGTTAAATAATACTACACTTAGAAAAACTAGAGAACTCTACTTGAGATGAACTGGACCAACTATCTCTGCATACTGAAAGGAGATGATACTTGAAATTTAAAATCTAACATGCAAAAATTAAATAGAGCTTAAATCAGACACATAAGGCATGGTTCTAAACACGGTTCAATGACTAATCCCCTTAAAATCAGAAGAGCATAAAGTCTTCAGGGAGTGCAAAAGATGCCTGACAAAAGCTGAAGATGAAAAATGCAAAAATATGAACATTGCCAGAAACTAAAATGGGCTAAACCTGCCAAAAATTTATTAAAATTCTTTTGATTCTTCCAAACATTCTATGTAAAAAAAAAAGCTTATAGAGAAGAGTAGGAGGCTGCCATAAAATAAAGATCATGGTTATCATTGCACAGCCTCAGAGCTGAAAAGTAAGTATTATTTCTCTGAGTTTTGAGCTGAGTAGTTAAGTAGAACATAAGCTTAAGCAGACAGGTGAAGCTGAAGCAAACATAAAAGGGATTTAAATATATTCAACTCTATAATCTCCATCCTGGAATTCAAATGCTGGTAGGTCAGCAAGGATTTTCCCAAATATCTAATCAAGGTTGACACAATACTATCACTACCATTTGATAGCAGCAAGTATAATCCCTGTCTTTAGGAAAGGAAAAGCTATATGCAAATGACAATGTCTACAACATTTGATCTCAGTAACACAAACATTTGGTACAATCTTTGAAGTGAAGAATAATTAAATAACTGCACACGAATTGAAAATTTATCAGGCTACAATGTTGTTTATCATAACTACAGCATATGATAGAGTTGCTGACTAATTTTCCAGACAACAAAGAAGCAAATTTATTACTTTCATTTAAAATGGAGAAGATGGCAGTGCACAAAATCTGATGATGAAGGAGCTGGTCAAAACAGATGAAAAAGCATGGTGAAAGGGGAATTGTTATACCAGAAAGAATTTACAGATGGTGGCCATGATGGATCAGCATTGGTATTCAGTTCATATAGTCTTTTCAATCTATATATTTCAACATATAGTATTACTAAAGTATACTTTCGGTATCAGAAAAGGAATATATTAGTAAGTCTGTTGAGATGTACTGTCATAACATAGACAGATTGAAAGAGCAAAAAAAAAGATGACCCCCAATACTGCAGTAAAATAGAAGGGACAGCATTAAATCACAAACTTTGTCATTCAGGAATAAGAAAGAAATGCTGGCACATCCAGAAGCTGTTAAAAATGAAACACAATCTGGGAGACCACCTGTGTGTTCTATACAGTCAAAAAAATTAAATTAGCAAACCGTGTGATGTGCCAGCCAAAAATTTTAAATAGAGCAGCATACAAGACTTGCATACAAAGCAGTGAAATAAAAATTCCAGACTAAATGAAGAAAAATAAAATTAAATGAAACAAAGTACTACCAGGATCATGAAAGGATGTAAAGGTTATCTGAAAAGCTAAACCTAAGAACTTTATTTAAGATGCCAAAATGGAAAAGGGAATTAACCCTCTCTACAGACAAGTAAGCATCTCCTTTTATCACAGATGTTTAAGCTGAAGGGCAATATTGCCCTATACATGCTCATTATTAATAAATATTTTTAATACTGCAACATTTCTAACCATCAAATCTGAGCAAATGTAGTAGAAATAGCTTCATGGAGAAGCTTAACTATTTTATGCACTGATAAGTGAGGTCACTCGTAACAGTAGAGGACTGGGCTCTCTGATGTCAGTGTTTCCATCACATTCTAAATTTCAGCTGCCTTCGCGCTGCCGTTTCTGCAATGAATCTCGCTTTAAGAACACTAAACATTTACCTTAAAACATTTTTTCACAGTACATGGACATGGGTACTTTGCAAGATCATATGAAGGAACTACAGGGTGTTTCAAAAAGATGGACATAATTTGAAATCACTATGCTTTGAAATGGGGTCTATCTTTTTGAAATACCTTGTATTTCTAATTCATGTGAAGAAAAATACAAAACTTGTGTACAACAGCTTTGTTTTGTCAACTACTCTCATATAGATGTTACCGCACTTGCTGCATGTGTGTGTGGTTCCTAGCACAACAATAAAGAACTAAAAATATACAGATTAGAGTTATTTTTAATCATCCCCTGTATCAAGATGTTATAATTGACTTCAAAGCTATCCAATATACAAGACATTGCAGTTCTTGCTTTTGACTCACTCTGTCTTTTTCAAATTCTACCACTTCTGTTTCCCATTCCAGAGAATCTGTGTCTATGGCTGAGTCATGGGAACTATGGGCCATCAACTGACGGAATCTGGCCTCCTTTTCCAACTGATTCTCCATCTTCTCCCTAGACAAAGAAAATAATTATTTCTAGACACAGATACAACCCTTTTAAATAAACTGATACCTAATGTTATCATCATTAGATACAGTATATTTTGTTTTCTAGATCAAAAATCCAAGATGTACCAAATATTCGATCCATGCTTCCATCTTTCCAGTATTCTTGGGCTGCTATTCAATTGACTTTCCTTTTCTATATATCATCCTAACATAATCTTACAATTTTGTATTCTTACAAGATTGAAAAACACAACTAGGTTTCTAACATCTCTCAAATGGATTTAATTTACCCTCAGATGAGCTGCATCAATATGCTCAGGACAAGTGGAGCATGATAAATACCAACAGCAAAACCTCTTCCACAACCCACTGAGATGATTTATGATGCACATTTTCCTTGCATTCATAAGCCAGTCAGAACAGAGTTGGGACAAACAAAATTGCTGTTAATCCGACTTCAGTGAAATAATCCCATATTGCTCAAGTGTATATCCACAGCACAAAGGCTAGAATATGTGTCTCATTAATAAGATTAAAAGGTTAACGTAGTAACACTTCGGATCCCGTCCATCACAATAATTTCCGTGATAACTAAAAATACAGGCAGTGTTTCCACACATGATGTCATGAACATGTGCTGCCCACGGCTATAACAACATACGGTTCACTTGTAAACACAGCTAACCAAAGTTTTTATCACAAGCTTCCATGCAGTTTGATCATTTCTCTAACATACTTCAGTTCCTTCAGTTCACGCACAGCATCATTTTTCTGCTTTCTCATGTCATCCAGATTGCGAAGAGCTTCAGCCAAGTCACTCACAGCCCGGTCTCTCTCCCTCCTTAAGTTGTCACACAAAGTCCTTCAAAAGCAAAGAAGTTTCAGTTTATTTACTTAAAACCCTAAGTAACAAACTAGTTTCACCACACTGTATAGTTAATGTAAAATTTTAAAAAGCAGTTTCAAATGTTCGCTTTCAAAAAAAAAAAAAGTATAAGAAAAAAAATTACATATGCTATGTGTTAAGCAAAAACTTGTCAAAATAACAAACTTTCTTCATTCTTTTCAAAACTTTATTTCTACTTATCTTCTTTAAACTAGCAGAAAAAAAAATCTGATTAAAGCATTTTCCCTCAGTTCCTTACATACATTTAGTAACAAATATATTGGGTACTTTTTGCAAAATGTCCCCATAGGTAAAGAATTACTTGCAGGACTACAGCTGTAGATGGATTAGGCATATCACACCTAAAAGAATGCATAATTTGTGGTTCTTACATAGCAGTGCTGTTGGGCTCTATGGTATTTACTAGAGACATTATGGGTATCAAAGTATAGACTAAACCAAGTACCACGCAAGGTGCCCTCAAGTTTTAAAATGAATCACTCTGTGAAAGCTAATGCAGAAGTTCTGCCAAGTTGAAGAAAGTGCTAGCAAAACCCAGCAAGATCTGGAATTGCACCAACCGCACACAAGACGTTACAAAGATCTTTCACGCACCATCTAGTGTTCATTTACCGTATACTTTCCCTTTCTGCAACAATCTTGTCCCGCTCTTGAAAGGCCCAATCTCTCCTGCACTTGGCTACTTCTGCTTCCTGCACAGCTTCCTTTAGTTCTTGTGACATTGCCTCGTATTGTTTCCGAAGCATTTCAATTTCTTTGTTTGCTCTTTCTATGTCTAAGGTAGCAGAATCTTGTATCTAGGAATGAACAAACATAGATAAGTATTTTAATCGCAATTTTTAGGTAAGTATGCACAAACTCATTCAGTTCTCATGTTGTCATGAAAAATGTTCATTTATCTTGTTGACAGCTTTGGCAGGGGGAAGATTGAAACTGCTGTAATGTGTTTCACTCAGTGGTGCACAAACCTGATTGAATAGAACTCACACAAATAAAAATCCTTACTTCAAAATAATATCAGTGAATCTTTTGTATTTCAGAGAGGATTTTCCATGCTGCTTTGTCTACTTAGCAGATAGGAAAACATTCAAGGATATTTAGAAACCAGATACACTATCATAAGCAATTACAACACTGATTTCCTGCATTAATGTCTGATATTTACCCTGGAACAACTAGATGCACACTTCCACAACACTGACTTTGTGATTCACAAAGATTCTCCAAATCTGAGCAACAGAATTCCAAAAAAGTTTTGTTTGAATGTTTCTTGGTTTAGATAAGAATTACTTTCTTAATTCAACTTGTTTCTTTAACATCCTCTATGTTGAACAAGTGAGATGGTGACAATAGTAAGACAGATACACAGAGAATACTCCAGGCATGTAACCCAATAAGCACAAGCCAACTAAAGGATAAAGCCGATCACAAACACTGAAGGCCATGGGCTTGCAAAAAACTGTGTGTGCTTCATTTCAAGAATATAAATAAATCTAATGAATCTGACTAGACTTGTCATTAGCTTAAACTTTGGAGGACTGTTTTTAAACCTGAATGCATGTACGTCAAAGAGAGACTACTAAGTCATTATTAATATTTTAAAGGCTCTTTTTTCCTCTGAGTCACAATTATGTTCAAAAATAAGAGAGCACAAAACCTTAAACCCAGGTTTACAGTCTCACTTCAACATTAAAAATAAAAGTTGAAACAAATAAAACCAAACAGAGGCTAGGAAGAGTCATGTCTGGACTTTTGATTGTCTCTTTCATTTCCAATGACCACTTTCTTCTCTGGCAGTGCATTGGCAGGAAAAAGACATTCAAAAGACCACTCAAAGCAACAAAAAAGTTTATATTTTAAGCATCAATTCTGATTTGGAATCTGCCAAAGGTGAGCAGCTGAGCAGGTCCCTTGCTAAGTCACAGCAAAGTTCACCCAAGCTTATGCAGCTTCATTGAGAAAAGCACAAGTTTCCAAAATCTCACTGGTTTGGCCACAAAGAACCAAACACAATGAAAGATTTATTGCCAGTACAACTGAAAACATAGCTTAACTGCTTCCCTGCACAATCGTTCAAGATTTGCAAATCTGTGTGACTAGCAAGACTAAAAAAATTACTTGTACTGGTAAATGGTTGGTATTCAATGAAAATAGAATACAAGTTTAATGAAAACAATCTAGTTTAATATTAAATAATTTCATATTCCTTAGTTACTTCATGAACATAAGAGTTGTGATAGTACGCATTTTCATGCTACATTACACGTAAGCATTTACAGTTGTACGTAGCTTGATGTTTAGTATTGCGCACATGACAAGAACGTCAATAAGTGTGCAGAACTGTAAGAAGTTACCAACCACACAAGGACATAAATCGTCAGAATAGCATATTTATACTAACAACATGTATAGATCAGAAAATGTACAATCACACTTCAATAAACTTCCTTTATGAAGTATTATAAATAGCTAACATCCTAAGCAGGTCACAGGCACGAACAACACACACTAAAGATGCCATCAAGCCCACCAACAGGTAATAAACTGCCCAGCCACCTGCTAATTACAATATTTTATTTGCCATTTACAAACAGAAACCTAATACTAAGCATAACTGTATTTCTTTCAAACAAGAAGATCCGTCACTGTGTCTTGAAGAACATACATGTGTTTGTATGTAGGTACTTCAGAGTGACTTTGAGCATCTTCCTCCACTACTCCATGTGCCCAGACCTTTAACTGATCTCTTAAAATGAATGACCCTTCGAAGCTAAGAAAGAAACAGTCGTCTATGAAGACTTGCAATACCTGACGGGCTTGGTAATATTCCCTTAGTAGATGGTCTCTCTGGATTATAGCTTCTGTTCTCTCCTTCCTGGCAACATCTCTTTCTTCTTTCACTGTCTCTATATCCTTGCAGGCTTGATCGAGTTCCTTCTGAGCCTCAGCTTTGTCCTTCACTTCATGACAGTATTTTTCCAGCAACTCGTTCCTCTCACAAATTGCTCGATCTCTTTCCACTAGAGCTGAGTTTAGCTCCTAAAACAAGATCCATTGTTTGCAGTAGGTTAAGTACAGAGGGAAATAGTTCATCTTTCCGACTGGATACACACTGATACCTTAAAAGCCCACAGAGTTTACCACTAATGTTCTGAAAAATGGGAGCAGAACAGGACTGTGATCACATTACGTACAAGTAAGTACTAGCAAAGATTATTAAATCAGTACTGAAGAAAACGGAACTTTACATTAGCACAGTGCAACGTCAAAACTAAACAAGAATCTGGGAGCACTCACAGTTTTGAGGAATCTAAATGAAGGAAAGTTATTAACCAGTCAGACTTGGTGTTGTAAGAAAGGCTTTAAGTATGACAAAGGCTAAGAATACACCGTGAATTTTTTTAAGCAACTACCCTGATTTTACAGGACTGAAATCATTCAGACAACCTAGCCACATATCTTATAGCTTCTTCATTAGTTTTAAAGGGATATTAAAGTCACACGCCAGTATGATATCAATGTGCAAGCTACAGAATGTTCAAAGATAAAACCATAGTATGCCATAAAGCAGAATGACATTGTATTAAGTTTGGTACTCAACTGCACCATAATAAAAAAGATGAGGCAAACGTAGCTCTAAGATATGATCTGCCTTTTTAAAATAGTTTAAACTAGAGTTCCTATTGAAAGAATGAGGCATTGAAACAGTTGAATTTCATGCCATTACGTTTTTAGATAGTCCCACTCTCTAGAAGCATTCAAACAACGGCTACATATAGGCATTCCTGACTGAAAACTATTGATCAACTGAGACAGCTGACATTTGAAAACCAATAGAAAGAAAGGGTCCAAATACTCAAAGACAGAAAGACATCATATCATAAATGACTTCGGTTCTACTTTCCTCTACAATTTGCAAGGAACAAGATCGAGTATTTAAAGCACAGATGATGATTGCATCTTGCTATACTGACATAATTGTTTTTGAGATACAGCATTTAATTAAGGCTAGTCAGGCTGTTAAAACAGTTCTGTGACAGTATTAAAACAGGTATTTGTACTGCAGAGTAACAGACAAGTACTAGAATTAATGACTCACTCTGTGAATTTTAAGCATATCAGTGCATTGCAATTACCAGAGCACTTCAAGTTTCCTCAATAACACTAAGAGTTTCCATTGCTCAGTACCTCTAAAAAGAGAATTCTCTAACCCATCTGCTGGTGCAGGAAAGTTTTAGTACTGGAAGCAATGTTTTGCACATCTTAACTATAGACTGTATTGGGCATTCAGTGTTCATATAAAACTTACACAGAAATATTAAGTCTTTTCCAGCACGCAGCAGAGATCAAAGTCATCACAGTATCAAGGCAGAGGTAAAGTTTGCGGAAAGCCCTTAGTTAAACAGGAATTTACAGTACTTTAAGGTGATTGGAAAAAAATGCACATTAGCAGAGTTTATTCCAGCATGCTCAAGACAAACCATCTGAAAAAGAGCAGCCATTGCCTCCAGTGGTCAGTAGTAAAATTTCACCTCTGTATTTTTCCTGTGACATTTGCACAAAATTACAACATGACAGCACAGGGCAATGTGCCATTTGGCGCCTATTAGAACAGCTTCTGTTTGGAAAGATCAGTGTGGTTTGGTTTGAAGAATGATTCTGAATTTGTGAAGAATTCATATGTTTGAAGGAAGTTCGTGCACCTGAAATTAGTAAGATAACTTCATACAGGATAAAATACAATAGGTTCATTAAACTTTGGGGAAAGTTGACTACCACTGAGATGAAACACAACATTGTAAGTATTTCTTGGAGCAAAAATTATGCCAAACAAAACCACCACTGGGCAAGTAGAGGGAGAAATATATAATACCTAATCCCTAGCTTTGAGTGACCAAGCTCACTAGAACTTAATCCAAAACTGTCCATAGTGGAAAATCCTGAGATTTCTTCTATTGTCTATAAATGCCAGAAAATTATTGCATTCTGGATGTAAATTAACCCAGTATGTTTGGGCACGTGGGACCACAAAAAGTACTATGTGACACAGCAACATACCTGCTCACAAGCATGAGAGTCATAGCTACAGGAAAACAGGAAAAAAGGAAAACTCACACTACTGCTATTCTACATCTTTTAATACATTAGAGCAGCAGCTATTTCTGCTTTCTGATGGGCCACTTCCAGGGACGAAGACAAGTGTGTTCCTGTGCCCTGCCAGCACCTCACTCAGCGGCCCAAGGCGCTTACCTGTTCTTATTCAAACATCTCTTCAAAGTCATCTAGGTAGGAGGGAACACTGCTGTATTTAAAATTTTAATTTCCTGCCTCTTAAAGCACTTTGGCAAATTCCTCATAGTGCCACAATGACAGATATAACAAATTGGTGCAGAACAACTAATTGTGGCTGTTTTCATCAATGTTTTCATCCTTAGTAGCTACCCTGATTCCACTGAAATCAGCAACAGACGTTTCTGTTGGCTTAATGACTTGGGTGAAAGTAGAACGGGTACAAAACGTATTAAAACCTCACTCACTGTGGAAGCTAAATTGTTTAGGTGGCAACCATGCAGGGTTGAAAACTATGAATTCTGAAAACCAGAAGTTAGTTATTTTTAAAAGCTCTGATGCTGTATGTCACAATCCACATTATGTCCACCAGCAATGGTGTGATGTAAAAAAAGCTCCACACATTAATTTTTCATCAGGACCATTTTGCTCAGATGTAATGTTGTGAAAAAAGTAAAATGAGATGCATAGGCAATGAGATATATTTACTTGTATCTATTTCATGCTGAATTAAGTATCTGTAAACTAATGAAAAAGGTCAATGTCTATCAGCTGAAATGAAACCAAGCATTAAACTGCATTTTGAAATCTTAACAGCATCATTATAACATGGTTGTGATATAAGCATTTCAAGAAGATATTGCTGAAAAATAGAAAGTTCTGGTTTCACGCTCTTTAACGCATGCCTGAGTTCTAGCGAAAAATCTTCAAAATATTCTCTTAAGTTAAAGGCAGAAAGAGGGCAAAGAAGTAAGACCATGCATGTCAGCACAGGCTTTGCACAAATATTTGAGACTACTTTGTTATGTACCATCTTCAGTCATAGTGGATAGTATCCAGCGGTTCCTGTACAAGTAAGAAGTTACAAACAATGAATATTTAGAGCTATATTGTTTTAGAAAGCATTACTTGAAAAGGCAGAGAAGGCCAATGGAGTAAAGGAGAACAGAATTAAGTCAAGTGAACAGGAAATTTCAACCGATAGGTCTCTATTCAACCATAAAAATCTTAATAAATTGATAGTAAAAAGGACGGCTATAGGAAAACATCAGCACAGAATTTCCTCTTTGCAGTGCATTCCTATTTTTCATTAATCAGTCATACATTTCTGATTCTAGCATCAACAATTCTCACTTCCATTCCTCATCAAAACAGTAGGTTAGTACCTGTCTTAAAGCTTCCATCTCTTCACTAGCCACTCGTTTCTCAGAAGAAGTGTTCTTCAGTTTGGACTCCGCAAGCTCCAGCTCTGTTTGAAGTTTATCTACTTCTTTAATTACTTGATCTCTCTCACTCATTATGAGGCGGTATTCATTGAAAACTGAATCCCTTTCTTCCTTGTATTTTTCCGCATCCTTTGCTGCTTTCAGCTGCATTGTTTTGAACCTTGTCACCTCCGACTGCAATCGCTCCATCTCTCTCTGCAACTCCTTGTTTTGTGCTGTGGCATTGCTTAGTTCCTGCTGTACTGATTCAAATCTAAAACCAAGCAGAAATGCCAATAAGGTACTTGTTCCTTATTTTCCTTTTTTCATACATTAAAGATCTGGCAGCATAATCAAATGTATCCATTGGTAACACACAACTGCAGAGACTTCTTAGACAATGTACTCTCAGTGCTGCAAAATAAAAGTTGGACTAATTATTGCTTTAGGAACATTAGTGAACCTTCAGAAATATTAGGAAACCTTTTTAAGGAACCAAAACATAAAAATGGTTAGAAATAATTTATAATTAGTTTAATTATTAAAAGCAAATTTCTAACAAATTATTCTGAGAGGAATGCAAAACATTGTCATTATTTAATAGCACAAGGTTAACTTTATTTACTGCATTTAACTCTGCTCGTCTTCAAATTTAATTCCTTCTCTCAGCACACACTCTCAAGTATGTGGGAAGAAGGGAAACAAATGCAGAAACTGTAAAAATAGAACTTCCACATGCCCAAATATGCCGCAAGGTTGGTAATGGATAGGTCAGAGGAGAGAAAAAAATTAAAAAAAAAAAAGGCAGGTTTATGGTAAAAATGCAGACAATGGAACTAAAACCAGGTAATTCAAACACTGTTTGTTTTCACCATTAGGTCATCCAATAAAACTGAAATGCAAAATATCTTGAGCTGTCTGAAGTATTTTTAAGAATTTAACACAGACGAAAACATCAGTATTTCATCTCTACAAAATACTGAAGTATGGAACAACTTAAAAAAGGACATTAAATGTTTTACTTGATTTTCAAGTAGTAACTTTTGCGTTTATATTGACAAAGCATTCTTTAAAGCACGAATATAATTTTACAGACAAGTCCACAATTAGGTTTGAAAAGAGACTTCTCCCGAGAGCAGTGTTTTACCACACCTGGATGCTACGATTTCCCTGCACGTTTTTTCCAAAATTCACAGGTAAATGCCATTGATAGACACACTGTACCTAAGCTGACAGACTTTTAGGGTTATCCAAATTTCAGGAGCCTACAAACCTCTGGCAGACTTTCTCCCCTCTCTCCCCGCCCCCCCATGCACCTCCCACTGTTTAAAAGTGCAATTGCTTGTCTAATACAGCATGCGGCCTGACCCTTCCCGAGAGAGCACGAGAAACCCAATTTCAAATATTTCCTTGAAAGCCTCCATGTATTGAAAGCATTTCCATAGCTTTACTAAGGCATTTGCCAGTCATTTCAAAACCATCACCCTGTTCCTTTTGGGAAATTCTTCAGTTTAAGAGACCATTGGGCTGGCAGTACAGAACACCTAACATATTACAATCTGGATTTCTTTTTTTATTTTCAGAACTGTGAGCATGAAGCTAAGAAGAACATACTACACAAGTACAAGGATGCATCAGAAATCTAAGAGACTATGCCAAACAACCCCATTACCATGTGAGAACCCATGGTACATTTGCAAACTATTTGTGGGTCAAATCAAAGATAACACAGGCAGCTGGATCACACTGTCACAGATGCCTTCTGTAGAGAAAGACCATTTCTAATAACTTGTGAATGGGCTGCCAGTAGCAGGGGTGGATGAGTCAGCAGCAGCAAGCATGGGTTTACAAGGGCAACCAATATTGAAAAGAACTCTCCCCAGGACTGACCTGGTGCCATAGCTCACATTCAAAATGCAGAGAGACACGTGTAGGGTAACGTTTAGCACACAGGAATTAGATAGCTGGTAGAGCCAATTTTTAATTTGCAAATAATCCACCAACTAAATCACCTTGGTAGCATTCATATGCTCTGTACTATCGTTACAATGTTATAGATAACAGAAAAAAGGCTGAACACTTCTTTGATATTCTTTAAGGCCAAAGATTCATTCCAAATGAGACCTGGGCCATCACTGTAGTCTTATTCTTCCTGCCCTCCACAAAAGGTATTTTGACTGTGTTTGTATTTTGTATTAGAAAAAAAATAGTGCTGCAATTTATAACCTGTTCATCCTCGAACTACAACTTTGTTAAGTTTTATATTCTGAAAAGTATACACATCTGAAACACAGCTTAAAAATTTTTGGTCAGTCACTCAGAGAAGTATGGGTTTGGTTATGAAGAAAGGGTATAAACACGAGACAAATAATGGTTTCTACAAATAGAAACAAGTGAAAAAGAAGCCCAGACCCAAAGCCAACTGAATAAAAGGCAAATATTCCTGAAGTTTGGTTATATGAATTTAGCTGGATCACTGGTTCAAAGGAACACAAATATCTTTAATGAAATTTGTAAAACCAACCTCTCCTCAGTATCGACCCACACCTTCCCCTCAAGAGCCAACCTCTGCTCAGTATCGAACCACAACTTCCTAAATCACAAGGCCATAATACCACTGTGTTGAGTTTCTGCATGTATCAGCATAGTTGCAGTATTGCTTGTAGAATATACTAGGCTTTCCCTCACTTTCAGGAATCCATGGCAGTCTAAGTTAAATAACTTACTATCTTATTGTTCATATTCTCCTATAGTTTAATTAGATGGATCACAACTATGTACATGCTAATCATGTGTACATTATTATCTAGGTGCAATCTCACCTTTTCCAAATACGAGAAATCTACAAATGTGGAAAACAACATTTTTTGGCTTTGGTCTGTGGGAGCTGTGTATTATCCCTAACTTATGGCAGTGAAAACATTCCCAACACGCACGCAGATGCTCCTTGGAATCCTTACGTCTGTTAGCATTCCTCCTACCCCATCCAAGTAACTGCGTAAGCGCAGTATCGAGGAGGAGCAGAGAGAGGTGAAGGGTGGGGTGACACAGTGTCTGTGCCCGTCTGGTTTGGCACTTGTGGTGCTCACAGCAGCAGCACTTTCTCCGCAAAGCAAGACTCCCAAACATCTGCATCCAGTGGACTCTGCTGCAAGCCACGAGCTCTGCCTCAGTGTCCCATGCAGTCTGCAGTTCTAATTTTCATGAGAAGTTAACTTATGCTTGAGAACATCTTAATCTGCTAAACGCCTTTTAAACACATCCTTTTACTGACTTTTTAAAAAATATTTAAATAAATATATACAAGTTAATGGACTCACCATCCACTGAGGAGTTTGTTTGGAACAGTAACTCTGAGGTTTAACAAAACTTTGGTTGTATTTGGCTCCTGTGTCTACAACAAAGACTAAACATAGCTTAAAAGGCAGAATATCCCTTTCTCACATGAGCTAAACAACGGTTAAAATTCCTCACACAACTCTAAAATCCTAACTGTGAAATCCTTTTCTTGACATAAAAAGCACTACTTTTCCAAATAAAGAACCCCATCACACCTTCTAGGTCCTTCCAGAAAAATCTTACATAGAAGTGCATGTTGACTCATCACACCAAAAGAAAACACATTAGAGAAAAAATTTAGGAGAACAGTTAGAAAAGTATCTGTGATTCTACCACAGAGAAAATAAGGTGCTACATTAGAATTGTTACTGCCTCCACAGAATATCTAAAAGTTACCAAAGCCTGGTTATACCTTCTAAGAGAGGATGAATATTGCTGCTGAAAATGTATTGCTGTGTCCCTTTGCTTCATTAACATGTCGATCTGTTTCTGAAGGCGCCTGTTCTCCTCCTCAGCCTGTTCTAGGCGGCTCAGATCTGTATTGTGACTGGCGATCTTCTCATTGTACCGTTTCCTTAGGGCATCATAATCCTTCTTCACACCCTCTAGTTTGTCCATTGCTGTATCATAAAGTTTATTTAATATCTCTGATGACCCATTTTGCTTCATAACCTAAAAAAAGCCAGAACCTGTATTAATAAACTCAGTTTTTAATCAGTCCTATAAATTTTATCTGAAATACATTAAAAAACAATATTAGAACAAAAATATATTAATCGGGTTTAATAATAATTCTTTTTAATGACTAAGGAAATACTGAGCCACTTATCATTACTGTTACTCTATTACTACGCGCTGAAGGTTTACTGTGTAAAAAAATCTGCTTTATCACAATTCAGAGTGCACAAGTTTATGAAAATCTCTAACAGTAATTGCTACCAACAGCTATTAAATCCACGTTGTTTTCAAAGTACTTTGTAGTTTTAGCTACAAGTCATTCGATGACCAAGATGATAGCTGTAATTTAGGAAATGACCACGAGGTGGCATTCATGGCAGGTTGCCTGTATCCGCCATGAACAAATAAATTAAAACTTCAGGAGAATAAAATCTACCCTAAATATGTTATACATTCAGGCATATGCATTAATATTCATATACTATTTCATCTGAGAACTACCCATAGAGGTTTGTGTTTCAAAAGCTATCCATAAAATATGAACAGGAAGAGAAAAATCCATTTAAACACAAAGTCTGACCTAAATCGTAGTTTCAAATTAATTTCCATTGACATAAGAATCTTGTTGTAAATAGCAACATTGATGATAAACGACCAGCAACAACAGAAAGGCCCTAATGAGCTTCAGCAAATCTAGTCCTTCCTTCTTCCTTCTCAAAAGGCAAAAAATAAAAGTGCCCAAAATAAGAACTTACCTTTTTTCCACCCTCTTTCCCCCCCTTTTTTTAAATGCTAGGCTGATTTTTTCATTTCATCTTTTAAATTGAAATTTGGCCTTGATGGAGCAGTGGCAACAAACAGGAACACTCTATATAGAGAGGTGCCAGGAATTTATGCCATCATAACATCAGCCTACAAAGGTGTGTTCCCAACTATCCAAAAATAAAAAGTATTTAAAAAAAAAAAAAGAAGAAAAAGACAGAAAACATCAGCTCTATAGAGTGCCGAAACCAAATACCTAGCAACTACCCTCCATGCACAGATTGTCTCCTCATCTTCTGTCCCATACTCAGGGTAAGGACCAGTTCCCGTGCATGGCAGCAGAGACGGGTGCAGAGCAAAAGGGAAGGAGCGGGACAGGCTGCCCGCTGCCTGCCCACAGCCAGCTGGTAACAACCACCACTGCCAGGAAACCTCTTCTCTACACTGGCAAGGTAAGAGAGACAAGTTCTCCAGCCTGCCACTGCTCTCCTTTAACTCACACAGACGTGTAAAAGCAGCAAGTTACTGCTCCTAAAGTGGTCCTGGAACAAGGCTGCACTTTGCAAGAGTCTCATGGCCAAGGCTATTTTCCACATACCTCTCCTGTCCTCAGCAGATTCAGTAGCATAATTCACACAGGGTTGGACCCATGATTAGCTAGCATGCTTCAGTGAACCATTTCAGACATGCTACATGTGATAAACTGTGGGCATATGTAAAGTGTAAATACATTTTGATTTAAACCTACTCAATAGAGCTGTTTTCCTGAAGATTGCTTCCCAAAGTATTCTGAGAACAGGTTTGAGAACCAAGTATTTGAGAATCCAAACAGAAACAAACCACTTCTCACTGTCTAAAGCACATATGGAATATCTTTTTGCAGAAAACACACTAAATCATTAAGGAAAAGAAGGATGAATATACTCGAAATGGTATGGAATTCAGAATAAACTTTCTAGCAGAGATTTGACAGAGGACAGAAATGCCACAAACAGGGAGCGGTGCACTAAAGGAGGTTTCCCATTCAAAATCCCAGTCTGAGAAAAAGTAAATAGCCCCAGCTGGACTGAGGACGGCAGCCATGGCAACAAGAAACTCCATATGCAAGCAGCAGAAACTTAAGCTGGTCAGCTGCTCCACAGCAAATCCATGGCAATCCCACACGAAGAGTAACCCAAGCGAACATTTTTGCCCTCTGAAGCCACTGAGATGTGTTTTGCTACAGCCTGAGGATGAAACAACATGTCAGAGAGGTCAACATAGAGCTGGACCAATTCAGATGAGAAATTACACAGACAAGACTCTCGGTGCCCCTTCAAGACACCGCGATTCACTGTAACATACTGAGAAACAGAGTCACACCACTTTCTGACAGAGTCACATACACAGTTTTCTTTAAAGGTTTAATTGTGATGTTGACGTGAGACTGAATTTATTTAAATAAATACTGACAATGATACTTCAGCCTCCTTCTCTGCTGCCAGACAATTTCAAACTTCAAGACAGGACCTCAGAATACAATAGCCTTCTCCTGGAGGTTTTACATCCCTGCTTTGCAGACTGACAAACTGAGGCACAGAACAGTTAAGCAATTTGCCCAGGTTTACACATCAAACCATTTCTGCTACACAGCACATCAGCCATCTGCAGACCCAAGCCACTCAACCATTTCACAGCAGAACTCTCGAGGTAACACTAGAGGAAGGGCCCTAAGGGAAATACAAATCTTCACTCCTCTTTGCACAAGCTCTCAAGCACTTCCCAAAGCGCCACTCAGCACATCCAGCTTGCTTTAACCTTTGCCCCTCCTACACTAGCAAATAATTATTTTTCTTTATATGGGTATTGCTTCCGAAGCCTAATGTTTGACTTGCAAGTGTGCCCTGTGAATCAGGCTACACACAGTTAACCAAGGTACTCTGTCCAACCATCCCACATATTCCTGTAACTATCCTAACTACATGATCAGCCTTTTCCATAGGTGAACCGTGGACCTGATATGACCAGTTGATCCTTACTGTTACTCATCTTTCTTCAGAATGTGTGAACAACGTCGGCCTAGAAACAGCTTGTTATATACAGCTCTGACATGCCCACCTCTTCCTGAAAAGCTCGTCTTTTTTTAAGTTAAAAAATATTAATCAACTTTAAAAAAAAACAAAACACACATATACAATCTTCCTCATGTACATTTTTTTCATTTCTGCATCAAAATTTCATGTACTTCTTTTTTCATTTCTGCATCAAAATGTCTTAATACCACCTAACATTCTACATCCCTCATTCATTTTCACAGCTAAACACAGAAAACTGATTAGTATCCAAGATCTCATTTCCTCCCCTAGTGCTGTAAAATACAAGGCGGATGTTTTAGAACGAGCACGACATAAAAGGCCGCAACACTGCATATTTGGTTTTACTGACTTATTTATCAAAGGAACAATTAATCATCTCTTCTAGCCCTTAGACTACAAGTTGCAGCTCACCTGCTGCTGCTGACTGCGCAGGTCCGTTATCTCCTTCTGGTCCTCGTCGTGAAGTCTCTTCATCTCCTCACACGACTGCTGGAGGTGGTTATGTTCTCGCACCAACTGCGTGTTTTTCCTCTTCAAGGTGTCCATGTCCTCCTTCAGCTGCGACTGGTCACTCAGCAGCCGGCTGTGCAACGTGCTGTCATGGCACACAGAAATGCTCTTAGAGGCCAACTCGCCAGGACTAAGTCCTGGCCTAACTAATTTCAAGCATGAGCTTCAAGCATGAAAGCAAGTCAAATTAACTCAATTCCACGTAGAATAATCCAAGCATCGGGGCGGGGGGAGGGAACAAAACAAACCACCACACAACACATCAAAACACCAGAAACAGGGATATAAGCATGAAAATACATGAAAGTACACAGTACTAAACAGCATCAGAAGAGATGATGGATTTATGCCACCCATCAGTGCCATTTCACAGCCATTTTAAAAACAAGCAGACAAAAATGGTATAATGTGAGCCTAGGATGATCCTGGAGTTACAGAAATTATCCCAGTAACCACTTCTACTTTTTCCTGTGCCTCTCAGCTAACCAAAATACAGATGAAAACTAGAAAAATCTCCTTGTTTGCTATTGTTTCAAAAAGCAAACAAAGGCAAACAGAAAAAACAACAAACAAAAATACTCTGTATGTTTCAGTGACACCCAAGCAGGCAAAAAGCTATCAGTTACTCCAAATTTCATTACGAAAACCATAGCTATCGAAAGAAATACACTCCTAAATACTTATAAAATAAACAACTGAGAGCCACATGATGAGCCTATCATTCCTACTATAATTTTAGGAAGCAGTCCAAAATATGAACAGAACACTGGGGAAAAAAAAGGAAAAAAGTATCAACTGAACATGTTTTACTATGGCAGATCAAATGAAGAATGACATTTGAATACTGAAAAAGATTTTGGTTTCAAAACAGAATGATTCAAATCAAACCCTCACACCTTCTGGTAAAGTGTTTGAAGTCCATATTTATTAAAGAAACCCCCACATATAACGCACAGCTATCAATAGAATCAATTTACATTTTAAGATACTTTGTACTCCTCCTTATGAAGTGAAATACTAATATTTCCTGCACAGAATGACCCAAAGCATTTAAAAAAAAAAAAGTCTTATTTAAAATTAGGACAACCTCATTTTAAAAAAGCATTTGACAAGTTATATTCACACAATTAAACACACAATCTTTACATATAGGGTATTAATCTGTTACCTGTTATTCAGATTTTGTTGGAAATTACAAATTCTTCAAAGTGGTAATATTTCTTTTTTTTTTTTAGGCATAGAATTTTAAGAATTACTGTAGGATAACATAACATTTGAATAACGTATTTTATTTGATTTCTTTCTTTACGCGAAAGTTATTCATAGGATGAACAGGAATTGCATGCATGTATTTCAACATGCATTGTCAGGTTTTGGGCACCTAAACTCCAACAGTGACTTTCAGCCTCTCTAAAGTTTTAAGTAGAAAACTGAATTATTCAAGTGCAACTAAATAAATTATTATTAAAAAACAAACAAAAAACCCACAACCAACTCTGAATCAATTAACATTTGCTGTACTTTCTTCTGACCAGATAACCTTAGTCTGTAGTAAGTGCAAATGCAAAAGCTTGTACTTGTAAATATGCATCATTTTGCAGAAGCCTAAATTGTTGGTCTCTGAGGAACACACACCTATGTTCTTGGTATACACGAGTCTTTCAATCAATCACACTTTCTTTCAAAACTCAGAGTTCTTCTCTTCATATGAGAGAATAAAGCCTTTTATACTATCATGAAAATACTGAAATAAACAGTGTAACACAGTATGGTTTCGGGAACTACCGAACTCCTAAATAAGGTGAGCAAAACTCTCATTTTTAGGATACAGAATACAAGTGTTTCACATCAGCAATGGATGGACACAGGTAATTCAGATCTGAAAAAAGTCCATTTACAATGTAGAGAACACTAATGCTTTGCACAGACTTCACTAGTAAATTCGAGTACTTGAAACTGCTCATATGAAACTAGAAATAAAGCTCTTTATAAAGAATCCACACAACTTACTACGTCTGCACCTGCTGACAATATTTAATACTATTTTGAGGTTTTGGAAGAAGAACATAAGGAAATTATGCCTATCTTTAAAGGCTTGAAGAGTTGTGGGTGAAAGTGCTATGTAAGAAGTAGCAGCCCCCAACAAAAACAAACACTGTCATGAAATACTAGTCATACTTTAGAGTGCAGATTTAAATGAAATAAACTTCAAATCAAGAACTTATCTGCATTTCTATTTCTGAGTTGTCTTCCTTTCAAGTGAACAAGACGTTACCCTACTTGCACCAATGACTGATTTTTAAACGGAAGCACATGCTAGAAATATTCACCAATTTCTCTCTGTTTCACCACATTTTCATAAGTACTTAAAACTGACCTAAGTCTCTGTTAAAACTTACACAAGGCAGCATGAGAGATATCACTACCTATTAAAAAACAGTAACAATTATATTCTGCTCTCCATCCTGACAGTAAGACTATTAGATTGTACCCCTAAGTCAGTAACTAGGCTTTCCTTGTCAGTGCTCCATCAAAAACATCAGGGATTTCTATCTCAAATTCTTCGAAATAAAATAACCAATCCATACTTTATCATTTCAAATAGGCCAGAAATGTGTTATCTGATGCATGAAAACATTAACCTCGTGATTAAAGCGGAAAAACAGAATTTAAAAAAAATTATTACCATGTTCTAATACTTTATGATCTAGCACAGACTGGTCAAGTCTTCCTTTGTACAGCTTTACTGATACTCACTGATAAAAATCTGCCTCTTTTGCTGCTTCTTCACATCGTTTAAGTGTCTTGGTGTGTTGATTCTGCAGAGACTGTAGGTCTGACATGGCCTTCATGCACTGAATCTTCAGTCTTTCATAATCATGATTTGGCTTTGGACTGGGCCTAGCACAGAAAAAGAATATAAAGTCAAATGTCAGGTACTAAAGAGAATGAAAAGTCTGGGAAATTAGTATCCAATAATTAAATAGTATCAGACAACTGTTCATACTTGGGTTATATTATGCTGTAATTTAAACTCTGACCATGTCACATTAAGATGTAACCACAAATAAAAATTCACCAACTTCAACCTGTATTAGTTTCACACTGAGAGATAACATCTAATAATGGGATCATTCTGTCTAACACTAACCCAACCAAAACTGGTCCTGAGCACGCACGTACCCCTCTTCTGAGCAGCAGGATTATCACAGGGCAGAACTGTCACTGGATACAGGAACAAGTCAATCAGAGCAGCCTCCCAGGGCAAAGCTGTCACAGCAGCAGCACTGAGCGGGGCTCAGAAGAGCCTGCCAAAGCCAGAGACCTGGGCTAAGAACAACTTCTCACCTAGGCAGCAGCTGGAGGATCTCATCTACAGCTCCCACGGAAACATCAGAGAGCTGAGAGACAAAATTTCAACGGGACACCAAACACATGCATCTGTGCCAGCAGAACTTGACTAGTTTGACTTATTGAGCATTGAATTTAATTAATTTGACCAAGTCATTCTGCTGAATTACATATCTCATTGAGTGCTACCATGTTCTTTTAAACTACTACCCATAAAAGAGAAAACAAGTCAGAATCTACCTCATGTTTCCACAAAATAACCCAAATTCTGTTCAAATAATTGCTAAGAATTTCCTGTACAATATAATCTCCAATAAGAAATTTTCAAAGCAAAAGCCAAAGTCAGTCAAAAGATAACTTATGACTGAATTTTTTTAGTATATAAGGATTACTGAGAGAGGAGACATTTCCTAAAATAATCTACGTTGTCAAGCAATTGACCAACACATTATTCTAGAATGGGTGGTCCTTGCACAAGATACTTTTATTTATTTAAAAAATCAAAAATCATGCTAGAAATTAAATTAGCAGGGTTATGGCTTGTTGTTTTGAAGCACGAAGCTTCTGAAAGAGACTCTAAATTGAACTGTTCCTCCTCTGTACAGTCACAAAATTTTTGCACCATTTGATTTTCTAATTTCAACATGAAGCTTCTGACAGCTGTCTCTGTGTCACGTCCTGGGTCTCTCATGACTCCACAGGCAATGGGGGGACTAAGAACAAAATAAACCAACAAAACCAAAACACCACACACCACCACCAAACAAGAAGAAAACAGCTGCTTTCTAATTGAACTCCTGTTTATTCACATATCGGATTTGCTTCATTGTTACGCAGCTCCCTCTTTCTCCCTCCCAGCTCTCTCTCCCAAGCGGCTTCACTGCAAGCGCAGCCTGAAAAGCAATCAGAATTCACTTCATACAGGAACAGCAACATGGATTCTGGAACTGAAATGCAGCTGGCACGAACCAAAATGAAAATGGTTTCTCACTGCTGCAGTGGTCAGAGCTGCTAAAAAGAAAATGCCAGCCACATCTGATTCACAGACTTCTAGGCAGCGTGTGTATGATATGAAGGTGGTTTTTAGCAACCCAGTAAGGTCTTCAACTGTAATTCCTCTTTTTCTCCTCTCTACAGAGAAATGCTCCTGGGAAAACAAAACCAAAGAAACCCTTCCTTGACTGACAGGCTCTAGCAACAATCAAAAGCTAAATTAATATAAAGCAATGGAATATTCAAGTCATATCTACAGGGATGTCTTTTAGGGTTTTTTATTAATTAACTGCTATGGGGTGCAAAAGAACTAGTACATTATTCATACAATGTTACAGACATAGTACCAAAACTACTACCATCTTAATGCTTCTAAAATATAACCATTGTTAGCATAAGTAAAACTTAATTTGAAATGTTCACACCCTTGACAGAAACACTAAAAACCCAAGGATTGATTTAAATCAGACTTTAGGGTGAACTTGTTGAAAGCAGACACCATCTGTCCACCATAGTTATTAAACTGACAACATAAATAGAAGAACAGTTTAATCTTCAGTTGAAGCGTTAACCTTACTGAAACCCATTAGCACATGTTCATACTAAGCTTGTAATCATAAATTCATATTGGTGCAAAATATTCCAATGTATGAATTTTTGCTAAAGGATAACTATTAATCGAGTCTCAAAGCAACAGTGAGAACTTGTTCTACAAGTTTAACACAAATCACATGTATTTCATACATTGCTGAAGTAACACTAGCATTATTCTAACTTAAAACAAAAAAAAAATCCTATAAACATATGGATACCATGTAGGTGACTACAGAAGTTAGCCTACCTACACAATGAGCAATGAACAACAATGCCACCAGTAATGTCCTGCATTTTACATCATCTACATGAAATGAAAAACATCTGGATAGCCAAGGCCATATGTTCTGCAGTGCTGTTCCAAGGCTTTATGGTCTCAGCAAGAAAAACAGGGATACGCACAGGAGGAGCATTGCTCAGAAGTCAAAAATCAAAACTGTTGCAACAAAGCAATCCATTCAAACGCACACAGTGGCTGACTCTTGTTTAAGACAGACCATCACACTTTCAGGCTAAAATGCCTCATAAAATAGATGAAAATATTATTTCAGTAAAGGAGAGGTGTCAGTTACTATTTTAGAAGCATTTGTTCAAACAATAACAAACAATAACAAAATGGTCCAACAGTTTTTCTGATGCCCATATAACAACTCTAAAAGTCCTTTGTATGCCAGTAGAATTACCCTGAGCATAAATCAAGGCCGCAATGAGACTGACATTTAAATGCACCTGATGCTGACACAAAAGCTAACCCCAACCGCAATTGTGGGCAATGCCAACCCAACAACCTAAAAATGTTTTCCTTTACTATTGCAATTCCACTACCACCACCACTTATGTATCACACATAAAGAAAACCTCTTCTCAAAGGCAGTCCCTTCAGTGACTTTATGTGTATTGTAGTTCCCTCCTACCACCACAAAAGTAGGAAGAATAGTAAGGTTAAGTCTCTAAAGTGCACCTTGAGCATGCTAAATTATTTGGTCAAATCTTTGCTCAACCAGCACAACACGTGCACGCGTACAGTCACCATCAAGTGACACAAGCACAGCATGAGCAATCGCGCTCCTGCCCAGCAGGATGACAGATGTTCAACTGATTCAGCACATCACAATCCACTTGTGTGCCTCCTCTTCCACTGCTCCGGGCTTAGTCAACTCTTGCTTTGGAAAACAGCTCTCGGTTTTGCAACCGCCAGCACAGCCCAGCCTACAAGTGTGTTGAGAGCTGCGACCGTTCTGAACCGCGGCGTCGTGACGTGTCGAGATTCGCCTCTGCAGCACCTGTGTCTGTATGGCCACGGTTAAAGCAGCACACACCAGCCACGAAAACAAAAGCCCTTTTTGGGTCATAAAAATCACCATCTAAATAATGATCTTTTGGCTTTCACACTTCAGCATAACAGTTTGCAATGTCTGGGCTTTGACTCCTGGAAGGGTGATGATTACTTTTACATGAGGAAAGAATGCACAACAAGTAAAAAAAAAAAGAAAAAAACACAACAAAAACCACAACACAAACCAGGAAGCTTTCAAAAACGACAGAGGTATATGTGGATGGGAAGAGTTGTTGCTTTTACGCTGAAGGCAAAAAAATGTCAACTAATAATCTTCATTTATTTCCCACTCTTCAAATACTTAATGTTTGGAAGGCAGCATTCTCGATCTAACACACACTGTCCAAGCACTGCCCAAATACAATGTTTATTTTGATGAGTCCTTCTTTAAGCTGTAAACATTTATATTTTCCACAACATACAAATCCTACACTGGCAGCAGAAGATTGATTTGACAGTTAAGGAGAAAAAACTAGGGCAGTCCAGAGGACAGCTCATCAGAACTTTATTAATAGTACCTTGGATTATGGAGAACATTAACATAAGCCATAAAATCCTCAATGTCTAAACTCTAGTGACTTCAAATCAGAAGTTCCTCTGTACAAATAACTAACTGGAAGCTATGCAAAAGACATCGACATTTGACAACCCTTTTCTCTCTTGTCCCCACAACATTTGGAGACACTCAGATAGAACACAACGCTCCTAAAGGAGCCCTCAGAACTCACTGGGATAGGATGGAGGCATCAAGATGGGTAGCTAAGGAGTGAATAAGATACACAGACTCTCCCAATTCTAGTTCACCGGTTCAAATCTTGACCTTATCTCATAGGGACAAAAAGTCCAATTAACAACCTGACCACACATAGGTAGAGCTGATGAAGTAACAGATACAAACAGCAACAAATAGATCACTGAAGTTCAAACAAGCTAGGCATTATGGCAACATCTCCCAGGTCATCTGCTCTTTGCTTTTATTTCAGATTCAGTGATAGACAATTTTTTTTCCAGGGTTCAAAAATTTGTTTTACATGTGCTTACTGCAGGCAAAAAACTACCTGCTCAGTGTGCCAAAAGTCACATTTATAAACTTTAGCAGATCTTTACTCTTCTAAAATAAACCAATTCTGTTTCCTACCCAATAAAACCTTTATCTACAATTAACTCATACTTTCCCAGAGTACTATCTTCCTCATAGCTAATCAACTCTCAAATAAGAATGAGCTGCATAAGGCTGCTTGGTATTAACTGACTTGCAACGCGTAGTATTTTGTCAGCGCCCGTAACTTCTCACCAGATGAGTATCTTTCTCTCAACACCTTAATGCTACACAGTCCCCCAATATATGCATAACAGAAAGCTTATGTCCTATAAAATACTTATTCCCTTCAACATAAGTCCGAACCTCTGTCTCCTTGCAGAAGCACAGGAATAGCTGAGATATTTTTCTCTTGTAATTTCTGTTCTCCAGCCAATTAGTCAGAGCTATTTCCCTTTCTTTTCTCTTGCTTTCAAGAGCATTTCATTATACTTCTCTTCCCATAACATAGCCAAGGAAGCCTAAACAACTTGTTTGCCGCCTTCTCTCAACACAGAGATGGGCCCTACTCCCCTCCTTCTCACAGCACAATTGCTGGACGAAGCGGGAACACGCATTCAACAGGCAGCTCAGAGACCTGGATGTGGTCACCTACACCCACACACATCACCAGGATGCAGGTAAGTTACAAGCAACATATTTACATCACAATATATCTGCTGCTTTACAGGCAAGCAGGAATCAAGCTACTTGAAAACACTATAGAGAATTTAATTAAAATGTTACATTTATATGTTTTTACCTGCAGTCATCAAAAGTTGATCCAGGAGATGAAAGTGCAAGTCTCTTGCGTAGCTCATCCCTCTCTCGAGTTACCTGACGGAGCTGATATAATATTGTCTCCAGCTTCTCACTCATCTGTCTTGTGTCTATTACAGGTGGCGGAGATGATGCTTTACCAGTTGTACCTGACCAAGAGATAAATAATTAGCAGTCAGAGAACTCCTCAAAAGAACAATAAAATTTCACCAAAGAAGTTAACACTGATTTAAAAGAGTCTACACTTTTGGTTGCAGAATCCTGTTCAAAAATTAAACAAGTCATGGAAGTTTTCGTTAGCGAGTTGACACAAGAATAACTCCAGTCAGATCCCATGCTAGCAGAAAGGTCCTGTCTGCGTTGCAAGTTAAGTTTGCATGAGTAGGTTCCTTGCTTACTCATGAACATCCAAGTTGCCTAAAAAATAAGGCAAGTTTGCAGTCACAATTGCAAAGACCTCAGGAACTACCACAGTAACAGAAGCCATAGGCACTATGCGATGTGCTACTGCCAATATTTATTTTTAACGCAATTCTATGCTTCCTCATGTTGCAATTTATCAGTCCAGTATGTGAAGTCAAAGATTTGACTCGCCAACAAATTGTGAGAAATAGGCTTCATCTTTAACAACACTGGTGAAAAGGAGCACATTTACCATCACTGCAACTGGACTACACATCACATTTCCTCTAAGGGGCAGTCATACGTTAAAGAGTTTCATGGGATCTTCCAATTCTCAGCTTTCTTAATATCAAAAATGAACAATGATGCCTACTGTCTTCTCAGACAGCTATACCAATACAAAGAGGTTTTCTTCCACCTGAGACATGAGAGTTTGGTATATTATGTTTCACAACATGCTGACAATTAACTCAACTGTCATTTTAGTTCTGCTCATTTTAATCCCAGACATGAGAGCAAACTCAAAGATAAAGGTCACAGACGTGAAAGTTAAAGGCCTAAACATATACAGGAAATCATTATTTTCTACCCAAAAGATAAATTCTAGAAATAGTATGTGTAATTATATAATTGAAACAATGTGCTGACATATGTATTAACTTCTTAGGATGTACCTTTATTATGCCTCTTTTTTTAAATGAAAAAACAAAGATACAAAAGTAAAATAACGCTCTCTGATCACTGTCTTCTCAAAGAAATAATTTCAAACAGTTATTTCCCCTGATCAAACGCTAATAAATTGCAAGGATTGGCTTTTTATCTCTAACCCCAGTTTGGGGATGTACTGCAGAACGCAAAAACTCCCCCCAACTTTTAAGCAGAACTACCTGTGCTTCGAAGTTCCCACACCAAAATAACTGCAGGGTCAGGGCTACCATACGTACAACATCTAGAACAGGATCCCTGTTCTTATTCCTTTCCGCTGTTACTGTAATTCTGTAATGAGAATTTGTGAGGACAGACTGTTCTTTTAATCTAACTATTGCATAATTACGTATGTAAATGCTCTAATAGCGAACTGAAGAAATAAAAAATTTGAGGAACAGGCTGTATTCTGCAGAAAGGCACAAATGCACATCGCTCAAAAGAATTCTCAACGGAGGCTTCATTTCGGCTTGCTCCTACTACTTTGTTGCACTCCTCAATCCATCCAGAGCCCCTTCATGTATAAGGACTAAGGATCTCACACTTTTATAATGCAGTTATACTTTATTTTTCTAAAATAAGAACCATTTTACATAACTTTTAAGGCAAGATTATACAAACACAGTCATCAATGCAAATGCAATATCTTAGGCTCATGATATAAGGAATAAATAGGGAAGAAAAATGAACAGATTAAAAAGGAGTATGTATTCATTTGGAATAGTTTGGACACATCAATGAGCAGGGAATTGCATAAACAAGTGAAAAGGTAAAGACAGACAAACCTAACTCAGGTACTGACAGACTGCATGGTCTTGTGTAAATTCAGTGGCAATCTGCACATCCTCGCACTTGAGCTGACATGTCAGAATACGCGGAACACTGAAAAAAGTCTCCTGCTCAGCCTTACAGAGAAGTTCAAAAGCTTATCTGTCACCCTGGGGCTGCTGGCCAGTAAAACATGAACAGGATGCGAAGGGCACAAGAGGAAGGAGAAGATAAATCAGGAAGGCTGGTGTGCTTCACATGGAGGAAAGGGCACTGGGTTAACAATGGCCCAGCAGAAATATCAGTGTTATCCCGGGAGCCGTCCCACGGACAGCGTCCGCTGCACGGTCCTACACAAGCACACAATGGCTGCTCTGGGAATATAAAACACACTAAAAGGAGGTTTTACTGCCGTTCCTCCACCTCTTTCCCCTCCTAGATTTGACAACATCCCAGGGACAATCTTCTTCAGATGAGGAAAACATTTGTGCACACAGTCCCAAAACTGTGCCAAGCCAGACAAGACTGATTTAAATAAAGACAGGCTAATTAGCTTTACGAAAGAAGCTTTCTTGACTAACATGAAGCCATTCGTCTTAGCATCAGAAAACGTTACTTTTCATTAACTTGTCACTTTTTACAAGTACATCAACAAATACTTTCATCTCAAATGCAGTTATATTGTTGTCAACACATAATACGAGCCAAGAGATATACGCCTTCTAAGTGCAGTAAAAACACAGATCAATACAATCCAGATATTCCCACTCTTACCCTTAAAAGAAGTCAAAAAACTTCATCTTCACTTGATTTATTAACAACCTTACACTTTCAATAGTTGGACAAAAGGTATCATAAATGTTAAATCAGATTTCTGGATGCTCAAAAAAAAAAAAAATTCCTCTTTCATCAAAAAAATTCAATACTCTTCATTTCCTTTAAAGGGGCTTTTATATCTGAATGCTAAAAGCTCTGTATTGCATCTGACTTCTTGATGCAGTAGGAGGAAAGCGAGCTGTACTTCCAGCTTTGTGTTCGTTTTCCATCTGACTGCGTATTTTACGCAACAGTACTTCCTTTCTGTGCTTTAACCAGTCAAACTGGTCTTAAAACGTGCAAGCCTAAAGGCTGAATCTCCGTTATCCAAATTATGCCACCTTTCAGTAACTCACCCGCTTTATCGGACAACCTGGATTTGTACAAATGTATTTACTGAGTGTAAGAGAAACAGGGCTGGGAAACTTGTTAAACTGACCAAGATGTATCACAATGCTGAATCAACATAATGTTGAGATGGAAAAATGGGTACCAATATATAAACAACTACTTTTTAAGAATACCATTAATATATTTTGAATTATAATAAACTCATTACTGCTTGCAGAATATACAACAATAGTTTGTATTTCGAAAGACAATTGTCACAAGCTAACAAATGCCTGAATTTTATGATGAGTTTTTAAACTCTTCTTACAAATTTGTGCCAATTCTTGCTTGCACAGAGGAAACAATTGTACAGTCAAGCCTTTTTCATTCCCTTCTTTCAAAACAGAAAAAAAAAAAACCAATGTTGTTCAGAATATTATTTCTTATGGCCTTATACATCATGACAGAAAACACTTGCAAAATATATTGCAAAGCATGATCAACAGGGTTCTCCCCAAGCTTGGGAAGGGGTAGAGAGTAAAGACTTATGCCTGCTGTAGGAAAACGCATGCTAAAATACGACTTTAAATAATTTATGAGGTCTAGAACAGGATTACGTGTCAGAAGTTATCATTTAGATACATTTATTCAGATATATCTTCTGAAGTGGTCTTGAAATAGTAAAAACAAGCAGCAATACATTGAGGAAAGGGAACTGACAAGTAAAATAATGAACTGTGGAACCAGTTTCATCTGACAGAAAACCTAACAGGGACTGAAAGCAGTGAGGCTCATGTAACATGCAAAGACAAAAGAATGGGTAGCGCTTCAGTATTTGTTTTAATGCAGAATATAACAAGCTAAACAAACCCACCAGGCATGTAAAACAAACTTCCAACTTCAGCCAGTTTAAGACTTCAGAACTGAACAGTGGTTCTAGAAAGATCATCATGAAACACAGTCTAAAACGTAATGCTCAAAAATAGCAAGAAGGAGGGAAAAAGGCCAGATATGTCAATTCAAAAAGCCTTCGAAGAACTTTGCTGAGCTAAAATACAATAGAAAGTAAAATCTGTTACCAACACCGAGAAAAATACAGCCAAAGCTTCTGGGTTTGAATATCCAGAAGCTCCGTGGCAGGAAAGCTCAGACCCTACATTTGTCAGGCTTACAACCACACACTGAAAGCAGAACCTGGACAGAGATGTCCAGTCTGAACCCACATGGGACAACCACTGCACACCAGCCAAGGGGGTGAGAGCCCACCAGCGCTCATTCCTTCACATCACCTCACCGCACTGTTTCACGGCCTCAACAGAAAACTGCAGATACCAAAGGATTTCCTGAATTTCACACAGATGGATAAAGGGCCTCAAGGAGTAGCGAAAAACATCGTGTTTCAGACATGCTGTCTGGAGTGCAGGAGATGGGTATTCACACACACTGTATTTCCATTCAAACCATTATAGACAAACCAAATCTTCAGAAATTCCTCCAGGGAGCTGCCAAATGTTAAGAAGATGTTATAGCAAACAAAATACCACGAAGCAATCAGCTATTCGTTAGCGGTTTTCAAGCCCTATTCATGCAGAACCCTTAAGAGACCAAGAGGTAACCCAAATTGATTCGTTACAGCAAATGTTAAAAAAAAAAAGGGGGGAGGGGGGACCAAAACAAACAACCAAACCCCAAAAAACCCACACACAAGAACACATACACACCATCACCAACCACAACCAAAGAAACAAAAACCCTACCCAAACAAAAGCCAAAAAACTCAATGCCCAGCTACCAAGACTGCATCAGTATACATCAGCAAACTTAACTTTTTTGTTACTGTTGTTTTGTTTAAGCAGGGCATCACAGCCACTGAGTAATTCTTGGGTACCTCTGAGGTGACACAAGTTGTGAACAGCGTGCATGACTACGTGACAACTCCCAGTTAACTGGAAATGGATCCCAGAGAAGTCAGTGATAATACATTAAAGCTATTCAGAGTGCTCATTACTTAAGAGAAAATTGTTATTAACAAATACACTGAAAATCAGGCAAAGCGATTAAGGATCAGTCTTATAGACATTGACATGATTCATCAACAGAGTTAAATAGAAGGAGAATAAAGTTACTTTAAGTTTGTAGAAGAGGGTGTTTATTTCCAAAATTAAAAGTCTTATTTCCACTAAGCTAAACGGGTACTATTCGGATCAAAGGACAAGAAAATTACACATGAAATAAATATATAAAAAGAAGTTTAATTAAATTATTGAAGCCAAGTTTTACAGAAAAATTACTTCTGACTAGAGAGACTGATTGGCAAGGAGGTGGAACATTGAAGGCAATCACTGCAGTACAGAAAAAGATTCTGATATGGTGTACTGCTGGTGTTCCTAGCATGTTTTCTCATTCACTTGTGGCCTTTCACAGGTGTAATATTATCACTTGTTCCTTTATCAGTATGTGTTAACAGCTGAGGTATTTTTACCAAACATAAACGTTGGGGTTGTGTTAGTAAGAAAAGGAATACAGTGAGAGATTCCTATAGGCTGTCGGGGAAGAATAAATCAATCACTTTTTCAGACAACTAACGACTCCTTCACCGAAGGAGTACCATAAATGACACCTGCAACTGAATCCTTCCCATCAATGGTGAAAACAATTACAGCTGAAGAAAGTGTAAAGCAATAAACTGAAATCACAACATAAAAGGACAGTTGTCAAAATGGTTATCATGAAAATGGGGAATAAAGGATTGCATATTGTAGGGAAGGAATTATCATCTAATGGGAGGGGTAACATTTGCTTTGGAGGAAGAATAAAGGCTGTCAGATTAAGTCACCTGAATTGCAACTGTCTGTAAATAGCCTGTCAGGCTGCTAAGCTAACAAAGCACTAAGCAAGGAAATACTGTCAGTTGACATCAAAGTTGGACAAGCTTGGTGGGGACAGACATATGACTATCTCATTGCTGCAAGAAAAAGTCATAAAATTGCGCCAGTGACGGTGTTTGTTACAGACCGGTATGTAAACTCCCACAGGAAAAGGTAGTACAGCAATATGAACAGCGAAGAACAAGAAAAACACTTAGGACTAAAAAACTAATAAAATTTGGTAAGAACTGGACAGCTGGAACAATAACAGTCTGTTAAAAGTTAAAGATGGTAATATCCAATGTGGAATGAAGAGGATACAAGATTGACAGCTGTAATCAAAATAATGCAAAGAGATCTGGCTGTGGAAAGAAGGAAATTAGACATGTGGAAAGACAGGAAGCCTTTTCCATTCCAAAAATCCTCTCATTAGGATCTCAGTATATTCTCATATAATGGAAGAGTATGTAAATAAGATGGAAACTGCAAGTAGAGTAGATAATCGAGAGGTACACAGAAACTAGTAAGGACACTATGCTACTACTTCCCATTGAGAACAAATTTGATTATTTCAGGCTGAAGTATCATATAAATAAGGTAACATTTGACTGTGATTATACTATCTACAGATAATCTTTTAGAACACAGGCCTTCCATATCTTTCCTTACAGGTCCAGAAAATTATCTGCTGGGATACAGAAAGAAATCTGGTCCAACTCTCCCATTTAAGATGGACCACCTAGACTCAGTTGACTAAGACTAAGCAATTTAATAGAGTGGCTGGTGAGCACTTATCTTTAAAATTATAAATGTCATATTACTGTGTGGCAGTATGCAATTTTTTTTTCTGTGGTTTTGTTTTTTTCTTTTTTAATTTTTATTTTATTTTATCTTAAAAAGGGGGCCTTTCTTTTCCTCTCCATTATCACAACCGATCAAGTGGGAGACCAGGCAGTGACTGCAACGTACAGCTGTGTTACTGGTTTCTATCCAACTCCTAAGCGACACTGTTGTTCTGTGCTTGGCACGCCAGGCACTGAATCTCCATAAGTAACTATTCTGATGTCAAAGACACAGGATTGCAGCTCTATTCAGAGGGTCTGCCAGGCACGGGGAGTGGGCAGATGACGGATGCTTCTATTTACACACAAAAATATTTGTCACTAGCCAAGAGCAAAGAGAAGGGAAATACAGAGAGAGCATGACAATTTAATGAAGATTTGTTCGTTCATGGGGAAGAAGGTGGGGCCAAAGAACAATGGTGGGATGCAGGGATTACAGCAAGTTATACCATACCTCTTTTAGAAATTCGCAGTGAATATTTGCCCTCAATCCCATTGAAACTACCTATTTTACATAAACAGCACATTCTTTCTTAATACATGGGAAAGAAAAAGAAGGAAGCATAAAATTAAAAGAAAATACTGTCAGCTAAGCCAATTTTCAATGGTGAGGAAAGCATACAAGCAAAATGTGTAAAGAGCAATGATCTGTCACTCTGTGTTTTTATTTACATATAGATACAAACGTAAAGAAAAGCAGATACACCTATGATCAAGGCAGATAAACCTACGAAGAGGATTTCCTTCTCTGAAGTTGCTACCCTGCTGCTACACAGGCGGGAAAACTGGCTTTATCAATTGTTTATTCTACCACATACACATGAGGCTGGAAGTTCATCCCTGCTGCAGCCCTCAGGCCCTGCAAGTCCACATAGGCAGGGAAAGAGGAGAAAAGCCTGGACACCACCGCAGTACTCAGGATAGACTAGCCCTAAACTCTTCTCTGAGTTACATCGCTCGTTGCTTTCCTCTCATATTAGGACTATGACATGAGTGAAGACTCAGAGAATGCCAGTGTACCCAGTTGTTCCCTGTACAGAGCCTGCTCCATCACTGTTCTTCCATGCTGCTGCTCTCTGTGCATGCTGCCCTCTTCTCTTTCAATGGGAGAATCAGAACTGAAAATATACCCAAGACTCAGGCACATCACGGGTTTATACAGTGACTCTCATCCTTCCCTCTTCCATTCCAAATCCTAACATGGTGTTTTATATATTTGACTTGAGCCCACGTTTTCCTGTAACTATCTTTTAAGAACACCCATCTTAGTACTTAGTACTGTTTAAGCTTAGTTCTTAGATCAGGGTCTTTTTCTGCCAAATAAGCCCATTGTTATACACATCAGCTTCATAAATTAACTCCGAAATGCAGGATAGCTGTAAAACATACAAGAATCACCTCAATTTTACAACATCCTGGCTTACTTGGAAATATTTCAGAAAAAGATCATTTAATTAAGAATTCTGGCAGCAGAAACCACCTCCAACAATAGCTACAGTGATTAAGGTTGGGAAGAAAAGATGAAGCACACGTACATACCCTTTTCTAGTTACTTTTATGAACTATGGAGTCCAAAGACCACAAATGAAAGATCGAATTATCTCTGCTAATTAGAAGATACTAAGATTCACCCTCTGCTTCTTTATCTGGGCTTAACTAGTGGCCCGAACACCTTTCTCAGTTCTTCTGAAAGGTCAAATACGTAAATGTTTCTGAGCTGCTTGACAAACAGAAACAAGGTAGACCAGAAATAAAAATTTGTTAAATATTAATGAAAACCCATGCTCTGAACTTAGGAAAAATAAAATAGATTCCCTTTTCTGCCCCATGAGGAAGACACATGTGAGTGGAGAAATGAAGATATTCCTTTATATGCAGGTGTGTGAACATTTAACTATCAATGTCAAACTGAACATATTCCAAAGCTTACATTGTCTCCAAAGCACGAGCTATTTAACTTTTCTCACTGATGTATTCATTTCACAGGCAAAACTTATAATTTCCACAGCACAGAACTATCCTTGTGAAAATGCATTCCAGTGAGATGGGGACTGGGGGGGAAGATGTATGTAAAATTCCTGAAATGCTACAGCAACTCAGTATTTGTTGGGATTCCATTCAAAGAAGTCATATGAAGCCTTTGGGGAGCTGGCATGCAAACAGTTTCAGTTATGATGGTTTGTCATTCAACAAATCAGTATTAAAATAATCTGACTGCAGCTTTGAAGTGACTTGCAAACATGTCTATTAGTATAAAGAATCATTTGGTTGGAAAAGACCCTCAAGATATGTTGTTTATTAAGCAAAGAAATTTTGCCATTGATATTAGATGACATTTAAAAGATTCTGTCTTGCAGAACAAGATGCGAGATAAAATGACTGGGGGAAAAAAAGATACATATAAAAAAACAAATCTATAACCAGACTATAACTCAAATATGCCAGATTCAAACAAATAATTCCCCTGGCTGTTATTGTAGTAAATATTAAACACCTAACTCACTTTAATCATTTGAATAAAACAAAACTATGGGGAGTAGTAGATCACAAGTCTTGTTTAATAGCGGGTCACTTAATTTTTAGGTTGCCAACAACTCTGATCACTGCACACACCAAAGGCATAAAACACATCCAAGGACAGCCCTTTAGGTAAAATACACAGAGCAGGATTCAGTATGAACTTCAATATTTTAAAACATGAACAAAACATAGTTTGGAAAGGATTCAGTTCCGACTCATATATGGGAACAATTGATGTCTCAAAAGTAACATGCCAAATTCCAAGTATTTGTTCAGAAACAGGTATCCCATAAGGTACTATGACATAGAAAATTAACGAAATAGAAAACAGAGGTCAGGTATCTGTAACTTTGCAAGTGGTTCACTCACAAAAGTTCTCTTTGCAATGGCAAACACTAGCTGTTCATTTGCTTACCTCTGCTTCCAAGATTCTAAAAGGTCATGTACAAAGAATTGAGTATGTGCATTCACAAAGTTACAAAAATTGAAAAAAAAAAAGTTTAAGTGAACCTTTCCGTTTTAAAATCAGGAACATGGTACTAGAAAGGATCACCATCTTCTGTCTCAGGCATCACTTCATCCTATTATTCCACAAGTTTACTGGATTTCACCTAAGAAGAACCTCCTTCTTTGAGAGGCTCTGTTTCTCAAGTCTGGCTGTCCTAAAATTTAGAAACTTTCTTCTTCTCATTGCCAGCGTAAATTTACTAATAGCAAATTAAAGCATATGCTTCCTTCACATAATAGCATACAAGTGTGATCTTGATAAAAATGAAAACAGCATGTCACAGCTTCCTATATTTTCAGCAAATAGTTCAGTCAACCCTAAAATCTTGCTCCCGCATGCTGGAGTTAAAAGTTCAGCTCAGTGAGTGCAACAGATGCCTGTTCACATCCTTAAACAGACAACTGGCTTGCCTGCTGCTGTCAGGGAAGTCTACAGACGCCTGACACAACCCTGGAACTTTAAACATGCAAGAGCTGACATTCCCGATCCAAGGCAAGTGACTGGTACATAGACTTCACAATAAAAGTATTTGTGTAACCAAAGAGGAGGAAAACTGATAGCTAAAACAGCTATTCCAAGATCATCTTGTTGTTAGAGGTCTTTTGTCCACATTTCTTTTTCCTCTAGTGTTTTGTTTTAATATTTTCTTTCCCAATGACATTACAAACAGAGAAAATTAAGCAATTAACTGGATGCAGGAAAAAATGGTTTAAGTTACTTCCGAAAGTTTAAAAGGCTATGACCTTGGCTAGTAATACTTTTAAGTTCTATGATGTTTTGAGACTTGCTACAGTTGTCACATCTACATAAATATATACATACACATATATGCATGCCTATATATATTTTTATATGCAGATTTGTAGAAAACTAACACTGCCATTTTTACATCAGTAACCACCACGTAACTCAAAGCGTAGTTACATAATGTAACGTATCCAAACGTACCAGATTTTACTGGCAACAACTGCATACAGCTATGAAAAGGCTTAACTTGCACTACACAGAAGGGGTATAACCTTTTCTTCACGAAGATGCACAGTTACATCTTGCAGTTCGACTTCTTTGATGTTATAACCCAAACCCCTTTACTCTTCCCAAAGGCAACCTTAAAAACGTGTTCTCCCAGCCCATGAAAGATACACTCATCAAATTGTTAGATCAATACTTTACTCACCAATGCTACTCAAGGAACTGCTGCTTTCAGAATCAGAAGGCATTATGGACAGCACACTGTACGTAGATCCTAAAATTAGAAAAATAAAGGCAGCATTACATTTTTTTTCTCTCCCCAAATCAAGCTAAACACACTAAGTTATTGAGAACACATCACTAATGCATAAAAATCTAATAGGAAAAGTATAATTGTAAATGAACATCACACTACGCACCAAATAGGAAACTATTCTAGAATAAATGGTAAAAATGACTTCAGCAAAATACTGAACTAATACAGTGGTTACTTCAGATATACCAAAAATACAGTTTCTTCTATACAATATGAATATTATGAGTGACATCTGCAACAGTCCAGGCTTATTTGGCTTTTTACATGTACCAGCTCCTATTTTATTGTGTAACTGATTCGTATTCTCATCCTCAAACTCGCTTCACTTAGAAATTTCATTTCATTGGTAAATACGTTTTGCTTGCATCCATTTATAACTTTCAGTATCTGACCTTAAAAGCAAGAACCAACAAAGCTATCTGCTGTTACTGACGACAGCAAGTTGTTTCCTGTATTAATAGGTCAATAGACAGAGGCGCCTTTTATTTTAGTTGTTTTAGAAGTATGCTAGATTCTACTTACCAGAAGAACTAGAAAAACAGGTCCTACTTCAAAACCTTACAAACTAAACAGCTCCACCATCCCTCACAAACAGGATAAACATGTCAAATAAAGACAGGGTGTGATTATGTGCAAAAGTGATTTGAAATCTGGTCTATTTTCAGTACTGGCCAGGATGGGAGCCGTCTTCACAACAGCCAAGCTCAAAGACAGTTTCAATGCTTTCAGGAGCTGACTTTTCTGTAGTCCTCCTTCTTATGTTTCAATATTTGCTTCTTCCAGTCTCTTTGAAATTAAGAAATAAAAGCTGAGTAGCAGCATGAGATAAAACGCTCGGATCTATCTTTGAAATAGATTAAAGACAGGCAGAAAATTAAGCAAGAAATCCTAGTTTTTGCTCATTTCCTCTGCTTCTTACTAGGAAAAGACATGACACCTGTATCTACCATGGTGCTAGACAAAGGAAAGACAAGATGCAATAAAATAAGTTTACTAACAACACAAGCAATAACAACAAAATGAATTCAAAAAAGCAAACACACTCAGGGCCCAATCTTCAGGTAGAAAAAGTGATACGGACCCTAACTTTAATGGGGTGTGTTTATTTATCTTGATAAAGAATAAGGCTCCTACATTTCATAAAAGGAGTGATGTATAGGCAAAGGCAAACTTAAACAACTGTTTGAACATAAAGAAAACTCCTTCCAAGCAAAACATCTGGTTTTATTAGCAGACATTGCAGAAAATAAGTACCAGAACAGGAACTGAAAGTTGAAATAGGCTATTTAACCTGACAGATCCCTGTGAAAAATTATTTGAAATGTATTGGTTATAGGTCATTCTAGCTGGTTGTACAAGATGTCAGTTTTTTGTTTTGTTCTGCTTTTTAAGGAAAACATACACTTGTTAAAAGCAAAATAATTTCTGCATTAATTAAAAACAACCTCTTTGCATAGTCTAAACTCATATGACTTGCAGTATTTTCTGTAGTCTGGACTAGAATAATTAGAATCATAAGGGAAATTGGGCAAAAAAAAAGCAGATCAATATATTAAACAAATTAGGACATCTTTATGACAGAAAATGTGTACCAAGACTATATCAAAACTGTGTGGGACTCAAGCACAATAAAATCTCAAGCCAAGAAGCAACACTTCATTATACTTGGCAACTTCAGGTGAATTTGCCCAGTTCCTCTAAAAGATTACATTGGAGCCCCATACCTAATCAAACTTTTATTGATTGTTAGCTGCTTTTGCTTCAAGAGTGGAAAAAGAAGTAACTCAGAATCTCATCATCTTGCTTTTATTTATCTTTAAGAAATGCTGATCTTCTCTGTTGCCTTTTCCTTTGTTAAAAGCTAGAGCCAGGTCTTAAATTTAGTTAAATTCTGCTCTCTGGAATAGATAGAAAAGTCTGTGAGGCTGACTTCATCAATGGAGACACATGACCCTCCCTAGTGATATTCTTAAAACATCAGCTCAGATTTGTAAATGCAAGATCCGATATGCATGGCATGTTATCACAAGAAAATGTACAATTGTGAAGAGGGGAGGAATCATCTGACCCATTCATAATACCTCACTTCTAACAAAGAAAAAAAAAAAAAATCTCGTAGCATTTGTTTGGCTTGCAAAGCTGTTTGTGGTTACGTTGGGTTTGTTTTTAAACCACACAGGATATGAGTCTATTATTTGTAACACGTGCGTTAGAAAAAATAATCAGAGGACTCCATGGAGCTTTCACACTACTAAAATTCGTCTTTAGGTACTAAACAGGTACACATCCATGTATTTAATTTGGGCTAAAATAGCATCGTACTTGATGTATTCTGCTCAACCCAACCAGCAATACCTCAGCAGTACCTGAAAATGCTCCAAGACTGTATATCCCCACTCTATAGGACACCTCCTCACGGAAATGAAAATGCTCAAAATCACCACAACAGGAGTTGAGATACAGGCAAAAAGGCAAGGAAAAAGGTAAAAGATAGCTTCTGTAATCAAAGAAAGGCACTAGAACACCCCACTTATTCACTGTTGCATACTATCCTCTCGTCCTCCTTGCTAAGCAATTTTCTACTTTATTTCATATTCTTAGAACTTTCTTTCCATCTTATCAAATTGCACAAAAAATAAGATCAGAACAGAAAACCAAACAAGCCACAACTACTTTTTCAGGTTAATGTTGAGAGTGCTTCACACCTAGGGATTTACATGCCTTTCGCCATACTTTTCCAAATATTTGTCTTTCATATATTTCCACTAGTATTCATCTCACATGCCAAAGTCCCCCAGTACAAAAACTTGCTACATTTGATTTCAATTCACCGACTCATAACAATTGCTGACATATTCTAAACCCAAATTTACAACTTGAAACGACAGGATTCTGAGAAACACAGTAGATACTACTCATATCTAATTAAAAAAAAAAAACAACCAACCAGTGACCTGTCTTTAAGAGATAGACATTCATACAGAGCCAAAGCAACAACAACAAAAAAGCAGACTTGCTGTAGTGGCATTTCTTTTTTGTTTATCCAGATTTAAGCTTTGTATCAGTTCCTGGCTGTATCAAACAGCTTTGGCAGAGCAGAAGGATTTAGAAATCACTACAGTATATACTTGAGAGTCTTAAGAATCCCATTTCCTTCTATTTTCAAAAATTAGAGCAAGTCAAATTTCCTTATTACTCTCTTTATTTTGTCAAATGACAGGAAGGCCACTTTAAAACTTGCAAATTCAGGAAAGGAACTAGTTGCTTAATAGTGGAAGCTGCCTCCAGGGACAGCAGAGGAACTGGATTCTCCATCTTTCACACAATGTCCACAAACAAACAGTGATCTATATTTTCCTTGTTAAAAAAGGCAATGATGATGCAGGAAAAAAAAAAAATTACGTCCTAAGGAGACACCAACTGTCTAATCAAGCAATTTCCTCATCAGCAATGCCAAATATAGACCGATGGAATTAAATTATAAGAACATAATTAAAATAGAACATTTCTCTCTTCAGTCTTTCTAAACTTGTTATTATGAAACACCACGTAACACTGGGTATTCACTTGTACTTCAAGCAGAGACGCAAAAAGACAAGGCAGCTAATCTCAAAGTAAAGTCTCCAAAAGAACTTGTACTTGGTAACTTCTGGAAGAAAGAAGCACAAAGGATCAAGTAAGTTGTTTTTTTTTTTTTTTTTTCTAGGACTAAATGCTAAATTATTGAACAAATTCTGAGAAAAACAGTGTTCAAATTTCATTATGTAGGGTTAAGCTGAATGTCAGGGTTGCCATGGCTGCACAGAACCCTCTCATACGTACAAATACACATATGTCCACAGGCTCTGCTCGTGGCTCTAGAGCACAGTCTGTCCAAGGGGACTGTAATGGCAAAAGACGACAGAGGGACTCAGCTTTCAAAATTCATTGCACGTATGCTTTCAACACTTCTTTTTTCAAAATGTATATTTTACTCTCAAATATTATATATTTCCATCTTCCAAAATTTGCTATATTAACTAAATGACTGTGTAAGCATAAGAATAATTACTGCCTCAGGTCGGCACAGGGCCAAAGAGGCACATATACTGAACCTGTTTCTGTGTGTGCAGAACTAGGGCTTAATTCAAGGAGCATTAGGTGTTCCATCTCCCAAGATGTGGGATGACATAAAGCAACTTTCCATGCCCCCCTGCTGCAAATCTCCATTGTTAATTAAACTCTGCTCTTCCTCCCGCTCCCTCCCCAGTGCAGCGACCACCAGCTGATCCAACTTCTTGTCAGCAAATGACTTTTCAGCTGGAGGTCCAGTGCACCGGAGGAGAGGGCAGCGTGACAAACTTTCCTTTATCCACATCTCCACACAGCAAACCAAGCTGACTTTGGCAGGACTCCTACTTGCTGTGGGGAAGCAAAAAATCTTTGATTAAAACTGGAAATGACCCAGATTACAACGTTCCCATTGCCTTTACAACAAACCAAAGTGCCCAAGGAGCTTAGGATCACATGGATCTGCTGTGCCCTGAGGCTGTTCTGTTCTTGGCAGCCTGTGCAGCCAGGTTTGTCAGAAACCATGAGGCATAGTCAATTCTTGCAAGTTGTGTGACGTTCAGATGTTAAACTCCGACCTCACACTAAACCCCCAATTGGGTATTTGCTTCCATCCATGTCATATTTCAGATGTTTCACAGTCATTTACCTTTCAGGATACAGGTAACTCCAAAAACAAAGTTACAAACTTAACAGTAAAGGTAACACAGTTACCTGGCCATACCAACAAAACTTGCCTCAACTGCTTTTAAACGTGGTTTTATTACTTACTCTGCACACCTTTGGTTCCTTAATACTGTGCCCTGCAGCAGAAAATCCTCTCATTTTTAGGACACTATGAAAACTAAATGAACATTAAACGGCTTCTTAAATAATAAAGCAGCTAAAATTTTAAAATTATTTCCTAAATGCCTCAGTCTGTAACTTTCACAGAGACAGGGTCAAAAAGTTTATTTTCCTTTTACAATGTAGAAAACATTTTACAACAACCTATTTATGAAATATTAATATATTAATATTAAAAGTGTTTTAGCTGGCACCTTTATCTGAAACATTTAGCAAAATCCAGCACTGGTGACAGAATAAGAAGTCAGGCTGATTCTGATTTAATATGACAATTTCTCTGTAGGTTTAGATTCAGAAAAGTTAAGTAACCTGCCATAGGCCAGCGACATCAGTAAAGAAGCCCAGAGTTCAGATGCTTAAGTTCCCAGTTGTCAGTCATACAGTCAAGTACACCATTTGATCTTCAAGTGTTAGAAACAACACTAAACATCTGTAAAATTCCTATTTGCTTGGCAACATCTGTTAAAACACTTCATAGTAGAATAAACCCACAGACAGATACTTCTAAATAAGCATTCCTAAGTGTACCCTCTCTAGCAACACCTACACTCATTGCTATAGATATTTTTTTCTTTAGCCAGGAAGCAATATAGTGAGTTATACTGAAAATAATTTACAACCTATCTTTAAGAGAAATCCAAGTCACTGGACTATTGTTGTGCACCTTTACTACAATGTGAATTATGAAAGGAAGCAGATGTTGGTGCCTTCATTAAAAAAAGCAGAAGAGTAGCCATGAGAAAGATAAGAAGAAAAGGCAAAAGACAAGAAGACAAGGTAGTTCATTTTTCTACATTATCACTTTATCATTACGATACACTTGCTACTGTCCACATACTTTATTAGCGTTATTTGTTCTTGTTTACCACATTCTGAGCACTGGGACAAACCATCCTCTTTTCACACAAAACAGCACAGAAAAGATTAAAAATCTTTACAGATCTGGATTTGCATAGCTCGATTCACAAAGCACACATGATGACAGTACTTCCGCTGACAGCATTCAAGTTACTTTGCCATGGACATGATGCTCTAATAATGCTTTAAAGAGTAGAATGGAAGCAACTTTTAAGAGCCAAATTACCATGAAGCTTTATTAGCAGGATAGCAGCTATTACCAGCCGGTAATTGGGAGCAAAGATGTAAAAAACCTATGATTGCTTAAAAAACAAACAAAACCACACCCAAGCATATCAGGTCAGCTAGAAATAACACCCCTTGCTACCTTCCAATCTTTCATTTCTTTCTTTGCAACTTATAAAACAACTAATTTAATCTCTGGCACTCTGTGAAACCACATCAGAAGTGATTAAATATATCTGCTGGAGCAGTAGGACCAAAGATGCAATCATAATTGCTGCTGCTATTACTTATTCAAAATGTCCTGCAGCAATTCCGGTTCTGAACCAGAAACAACTGCTTTAATCTTTGTGTTCTTGCTTTTTGACTGGGATGGCTTTTAACTCTACTTTAGTGAGGGCATTTTTTCTTGACAAGTCATTAGTCTCCAACACCCCATTTCAGCTGAGGAAAACTGCAACAGCAAATGACTATGCCC
The DNA here is from genome assembly GCA_013399365.1 of Pampusana beccarii. NCBI lineage: Eukaryota > Metazoa > Chordata > Aves > Columbiformes > Columbidae > Pampusana > Pampusana beccarii. Next base: position 199,476 of record VWYH01002407.1, on the reverse strand, counting down.
TCCTCTTACAGCCCTGAATTTCCACTAGGTAGTGCAGCAAGATGGGTGATGATTTTTCAGTTATTTTAAGGCTAACAGCAACATACCTGGCTACCATGAAAACATCAGCATGCAAACTGACATTGCTCAGTTTCTGGCAACAGAACAACTTCCAGTTTGTAGAGCTGCATGCACTGCCTTCACTGCTGACTTTCGTACAAGTCTAATGCATATTTTTGTAAGCTGACACTCAAAAGGCGGAGAAAAGAATAACTGGCTCCAGATTCTCTAACTTCAGCATTAGTACCGATAGGAAAAAGCTACATTTAAAGTCAAGTCTTAGTAAAACTGCAATGCAGGTAGGTGAAACAAATTGTCACTCATTTCATCTTATGTGGATTATACAGGTGGTCCTTGCGTTACTACCAATGCAGCAGTGCTGTCTGCTGTTCTACAAACATGATGTGGTATTACAGCTGAGTACCTTATTAAATAAATACAAAAATTGTTTCTATGAATTGTTTTTAACGTAGCTGCTTTAACAAAGCCAGTTAACCTACTCTGGAAATACCCATCTCCATTCCACTGGTAAAAAGGCCAGTGCATCCATTCATTTTTTCTCACTTCCAGCTATGAGGAACACTACATTTGTTTGCTGGGTTATGCATGATAAACCAATGGAAAAAAAAAAATGAAAAAAAGAAAACATAAAAAAACATAATAGCATTTTACTTTTTTAACAAGCTTCCTGCAATCTGAAACTCCATTTCTCTTAAAGTTATCATCTTAATCTAGATTACTCATTATATTATACATAAGAGGATATAATTAATTTTTTTTTATTAAGGTAGAGAGGGATGTAAATTTTCATTAAACCTCCCAGATTAATAAAATGCAGTAGAGGACATGGACCAATCCCTTTCCCTCTAGGAAGAAAATCGGATGACCTAGGGCCTAAATCCACTTGGCAATCACGTGCTCCTTCAGTACTCCATCTGCATGGTGTCCAGCAAAGTGGCATTCTGACCATTTGCTGGATATTCCAGGTATTGGTGAAGTGCTCAAAGCTTCTTCATCTGGGCAGTGTGGCAGATGGCAGTCACCAGCAGGCCCCCACAGACCCAGGCAACCTTGAGCACTGCACTCTTCATCCCTACAGCCACCCATGAGATGCCATCTCCAACACGGAGCAGCTACAGATTTCTCCTCCCTTACGCACATGGCAGTGGGAGGACATTGGGTACCATCTATCTACCTCGGCCAGGGAGCATTTGCAGACTCTTTTGTTCTATTTATCAGTTCTTAAAGCGCATCCCAATTCTGCCTACCCTTACACCTGGCCTGGGCCCATTCGGTCCCAGCTGCCTATCACTCGACACCGTTCCAACAGACTGCGCTAGCTTTGGCCCGTCTATTCCTAAAAAGTTTCTAATCTGCCCTGTGTCCAGATAGTGATCCATTTTCATCTGACAGATACCTAGAAAATCTCATTTTCAAGGCCACTAATCAGTCTTTCTCGTCCATTTTCTGAGTTTTATTGCCAAGTATAGAAGAAATTAAGCAGTATATAAGAAGTCATCTCAGCAAATAAGAAGTTAAGGAATTGCCCAAGTATATTGCTCCTGCTACGAATGGTCTCTATCCGCAGGAACCCACACTTCAAACCTGTTGATACTGGAGCACTTCTGAGCTCTTTTAACCCTAGATAATAATATATTCACACCTATTTTTCCTAGTACACTGACCAGTTCTTGAAGTCTGAAGAAAGACTTGTTGGTTACCGATTTTGTTAAGCTGCACTGCTTCCAGGGAAAGCTCACTTTGCAAAGTTATTTCCATACCTGGAGGTAATTCTTTACACCAAGCTATACTCCAGAAGCTTTGCAAGTAATCTGCCTAAGATTTCTAGAGGATGACACCGTCTGCCATTTGCAACTGACTCCAGAAGGGTTTAAGTGAAAGGGAATTATGTTCAGAAAATACCCACACACCATGCAGCCATGAGCAAGAAACGGTTGTGCAATGAAAGTGGTAAATACTAGATTCCTACAAATGTATTCTGAATCAGCAACAGCTGCCTTGCTCAAATTGTAATGGTGACAAAAAATTCAAACTTCATTTAGTTTGCACAGATGTACACAGAGCTGTGTAGTGTATTGTTTCATCAAATAATTGTATAGTCAGGTAATAAGAATGGCAAACTAAAATTTAAAAAATAGCATTATTAACTCTACAACTAAATGCTATATTTAAAAATTAATTTAAATTTTGGAATTAAATCAAAGTAACCACCTAATTATGTTTGTAAAGACGCCAGGCCATTAAAAAAACCTCCATGGAAGAACAAAGGAAAAAGCAGCAAGAGGTATTTAAAACTGCAGACACTGACATGCAAAAGACTAGAAATCTACCAGGTAACAAGGAAAGCAAGCATTAATTCCTCAAGATTAGCTTCTCAACACATCCAGTCCTTTCATTAACTCACTGTATCTCGCACCCGGGTATTTCCCCTGCAGAAGCAGCTGGGGACGCGCCTGGAACCGCGGGTGACGGGAGCGTCCATCACGTACTAACCAGAGCTTTCCTCTGGCAACTGAAACTTTGCCCATAACAAACAAGCATCATGGTTCAAACTGTTTTTTTAGGACAAGTCATTAAGAACACATATGTACCTACACCCATCTATAAACACAGTCTAAATATAAGAACTGGTCTGCTTCAATGATAATGGTACAGTTAAAGCCATGTAGCTTTCCTGCTTTGCAGAGACTTTTAAACAAGGACAAAGGGGTTTAATGTAATTCTAGCTTACTGCTGTACAGCAGGAGAATTAGGCACGCAAGGAAGAAAGCAACTCGACACAAACATAGCACAACCCCTTGGTGTGATTGTGGTTATCTACAACTCAGAGAAAAAAAAAAAAAGGCCACGTTTAGGCCAGTCCTTTGTGATTCCAAGCAGAGGAGTAACATATCAAAGTCCAAAGGCTTTTTTCCCTCTCCCCATACTACATACCTTATCTAAACTCGTCCGTGTACAATTCAATCTCGTAAAGCTGTCTTCTCTGAATATCCTCCTGTTTTCTACAGTCCTAGTTTATTAGTAAGGACCAAACTTCCCTTTCTAATAAGAAATGGAACGAAGTAGTTTCTCAAAAAACAGCCCATTACTATTCAAGAACTAAACCAGCAACTGATTGAACAAGTTATGGTTACACAGTATCTTCTCATATGCTGTTCTCCATGCTATAAATAATAACTAATTAGGAAAAACTTATGAGCCTATTGTTTCTAGACTGAATTCCTCATTTTCCTACAAGTTACAAACCAGCTCACATCTACTGCTCTTAAGGATTGCAAGAGACGTATCAATACAATCCTCCAAACTTGGACTATGTGGAAGTCGATACTCAACACACCTCCTTTGAAATTCAAGTGGTGTTACGAGATTTGACTTTTTCAAATCATGCACATTTAGAAAAAGAGATTCAGGCTACTTCATATGAAGCCTGGCATAATGCTCAAGTAACCCTCCTTTCATCCTTGAAAGGAGATGCATACTCCCCAACTAAGTCCTAAAAAAGGAATTCTCCTTATACTGCTCTTCATAGCATGCTTCAATATTCAGCTTCTAAGTATCCCCACCTTCAAGAAAAAAAAAAGGAAAAAGAAAAAGAAAAAAAAAAGGTGTTGGGGATGGTTTCATTAAGGTATGTCAGAGAAGGGCTTTAAATTCAAATTTGTTGTGTTGCTACAATGGAAAAACCTACATGCACTTTCATACAGAAGAGGGCTCGTTCCAAGCTTCTTCTGTCTTTGTATTTACAGTGATTGTTAATTAAAATGGTAACAGAAAACACAAATCTAAGTTAAATCATTTAAACTAAGACTTCTTGTCTCCTTGGCAAGTTTATTTTTTCCCTAAGACTCTCCTTCATTTAAGAAAGCAAAAGCAAGGAAGAATAAAACATAAGAGCTCTTTTTCCCATCCTAGTGCTGTAGAGCAGGAAATCCTGCTGCCAGCAGTAAATCCGTATTAAATCCATACGTATTTATTCTGTAGGCACAGAGTCCAAGGGTCTGCTCAGTAAAAGAGTTACCCTGCCCCTGTTACCTACAGACTTCAGGTCTAAGTGCTCTTCAGGGTATTTTCAACTACAAGAAGGTCATCAGAGCTCTGTGACTGCTACTGGCACACAGCAAGTGGGACGGAGTGCACCCTCCGCAGGTTTGCAATGACACCAGGCTGAGTGGTGCAGCTGACAGGCCTGAGGGCTGGGATGCCATCCAAGGGGACCTGGACAAGCTCAAAAACTGGGCCCATGGGAACTCCATAAGGTTCAACAAGGCCAAGTGCAAGGTCCTGCACCTGGGATGGGGCAGACCTTGGTATCAATACAGGCTGGGGGGATGAAGGGATTGAGAGCAGCCCTGCAGAGAAGGACTTGGTGGTACTGGTGGATGAAAGATTGGACACGAGCCGGCAATGTGCCCATCATACTTTGGGCTGCATCAAAAGAAGTGTGGCCAAGGGTCACAGGGAGGTGATTCTGCCCCTCTACTCTGCTCTGGTGAGACCCCACTTGGAGTCCTGCATCCAGCTCTGGAGCCCTCAGTACAGGAAGGACATGGACCTGTTGGAGAGGGGCCGGAGCAGGGACACAAAAACGATCAGAGGGCTGGAACACCCCTCTGAAGAAAGACTGAGAGAGTTGGGGTTGTTCAGCCTGGAGAAGACTCCGGAGCAGCCTTTCAATACTTAAAAGGGTCCTGTAAGAAGGATGGGGACACACGTTTTAGCAGGGCCTGTTGTGACAGGACAAGGTGTAATCGTTTTAAACTAAAAGAAGGGAGATTCATGCTAGACATGACAGAGAAGCTTTTTACAATGAGCATGGTGAAACACAGGAACAGGCTGCCCAGAGAGATTGTAGATGCCCCATCCCTGGAGACATTTAAGATCGGGCGAGATGGGCCTCTGGGCAATGTGATTTAGTTTAATATGTCCCTGCTCAGTGCAGGGGGAGTTGGACTAGATGACCTTTAAAGGCCCCTTCCAACCCAAACTATCCTATGATTCTATGAAGTGCTGCAGACAAAAGAAATGTTGCATCCGTGGCAAAGTGACTGAGACCCCTCTCTGAAACTGGACAAATTGGAGCAAATTTTCTGTGTGTGTCTATACAAGATCTTTCCAGAAATGTACAAGTTTTCACAAGGGTAATAGCTTAACCAGACAACTCCTGAAAGTGCCAAGCAGTGATACGACTGCAGAAGATGGGTGGAGGAGGTAATGATATCTATTAAGAATATATTTGAAACGTAGACTGTACTTTTCATAAGATAAACACACAGATATAAAAAATAAACTGCACCTACGCCCTCATTTAAACAAAGCAATTAAGCATATCTTTAAGTGCTGAGCTGGGTGATTATTACAGAAGTCTATTACCTATGAACTATTTACAAAAATAATTTGTTGCAGAAATCCCCAGGGGTGAGCTTCATGCCTCTTCTGGTTAGTGCTGTACCACCCACAGGAACTTTTCCATCCCTTACCAGAGGTAACCTTCAGCAGCGATGATGGCAACAACAGGCACAGGCACTGCCAGAGTGTGTGCGAGCAGACCTCTCCCTGCCACACACGCGGAATAACACAAGAAAACGTCGCTTAAGCTTCCTAAGGGCAAAAGTAACGCGTGTAACTAAATACAACAAAAAGTCATCTTCCCCCACGTAACAGGGTGCTCATGCATACAAATGCTCACTCTACCTGGGTGCTAAGAGCAGAGAATGCTGGAAAAAAGAAAAAAAGGAACTCATCTGGAAGCAATTATGGCACACATTCCTCTCTCCCCCTTTTTGCCTCTTCTCCACAGGACATGAATGCTGCTATTTTTCCTTCTCTCATGGCCATGGCAGGGCAAGGAGGAGACGGTGTCCTCAGCCTCCGCTGTGCCTTGACAGAGCAGGCGAGGAGCCCTGCATGGTCACACACTGTTCCGCAGTGCTGAAGGAGTTTGCTTGCCTAGACATACATATACCTGGGGCTCCTTCCACCAGCTTCACCTTTTATGTACCCTGTTTCCCCAAAAATAAGCCCTAGCATCATTTTTCAGGATTTTTGAGGATGCTCAAAATATAAGCCCTACTTCAAAAATAAGCTATAGCTACAGCTCATTTAAAAAGTCAATTTAAACTGTGTCCAGGCAGCTACACATGTAAAAAAGTAAAATTAATTGGCAATAGAATGCAGTAGGACAGATAGATCCTTCACCAAGAAAAGCAGACACCTGACAGTTCCGTTGCCAATGCGCTACGAGCACACTACAAGGACAAGAGGTGCGCATTTCAGGAAAGCGCTATGGCTAGACATGAGAAATTTAGGCCAATGGTTCTAAAGGAAATAAAGTCACAAGAAATTCATTATGGAATTCAGGGTTTGGAGAGTTATGATGATGTTCCACAATGTGATGGCATGACTTTATTTGAAAAAATGTTGATTTTTTGTTGAAGAATAAATGTAGATTGTTGTTCACGGAAAAACAAGATATCCTCTGAAAATAAGCCCCAGCGCACCTTTTGGGGCAAAAATTAATATAAGACCCTGTCTTATTTTCGGGGAAACAGGGTAATTCCTTGATGACAGACCCAGTTTGGAGACTAAGTCAATTTCAGAGTCTAGAGAGAATTTTTCCTACGTAGCAAAGGTGCTAGATGGGCCTTTTAGCAAACATGCTAGATGGGCCTTTTAGCCTTTTTGAGATTATTCTTTTGAGAGAAAGCAACTACAACTGCTGCAACTCAAGCACAGAGTGGCTAATGACTTTAAAATGGCTTAACTATGAACATTTAAGCCAACAGTGCTGGGTTGCCAAGCAAGCAACTGCAGTGAGCACACAAAGAATAAGCAGGAACTTGAGGTGTTACTGACAGCCAGGCAGATCTTAGTAACAGGAGGATTTTTATAAGCCGAATATTCACTGTAAGATCGATAATAAGGAGGAAAAAAATGCCTGCAGTACAGGCAGCCAAATGCTATCATCTCCATCAATTCTGGAAAAAGTTTTAAAGTTTACCGCACTGACAATGTATCTACAAAAGACCGAAATCACACTCTTACCAGGAAGCATCAGCATTACATGACAGCATACATTGAGCTTGAAGGACTGCAGCAGACCTCCCTGCAGGCTAAAATTCAGCAAACCCACCCAACGCCCAGCGTATCGCTCCAAATGCAAACACAATGCCCGAGTCCACTAAGGCAGCGGCAGGAGAGAAAACAAAAGAAAACAAGACTACAACTCTGAAGTAGAACATGGCGTGTTGGACAGGACAAGTCAGCGCTGTTGAGGGGAGAAAGAACAGTCTCCCACCTGAGAGGGGTGACTGGGCCAACAAACTGGTCAAGACCTGTCCTGCTTGGAATGTCACCTGCCTGTCACAGAGCTGTGGTTTCCCCTCAACCTTCTCTCACCCACGCCCCTCGGAGCAGACGAGGATGCTGCCTCCCCATCAGCACCACTTGTCAGGCGTGAAGGTTGAGTGAGGACAGCTTTAACATTCAGGTTCAGCTGCTGGTGCCAGCACAGAGGTGCCTTAAATAAGCATGCCAGGTGGTCTGAGTAGCAGAGAGACCGTGTAACACTTTGTAACCTCTTCATTTAACCATGTAAACATCCACATTTTACTGTTCCCATTTCAGAAACAGAAAAGACAGTAGAAGTTGTGCCTCCATAGGTAGCCTTGAAACAGGCCTTGCTGTATAGGCTTAGCAGCAGGCTTTGACACCTCTTCTCCACTATAAGCCCCCAGTGAACCTGCCTTCTTTACATCTTCCTCCGTGAACAGGTTCTGAAGATACTGGGGACGTTCCTGAAGGAGATGGTGTCACTGAGAGCAGGTGCCATCAGGATCAAGTGTTTCATTTTGCTTCCCATTTCAGCAGTAGTCATGAGAGCAGCAGTGAGGTCAGGGGCGTGCAGGGGACAGAAACAACAAGAGGGGAATGTAAATGGATTTGGGGGAGAGAGGGGAAAAAAAAGACATTGATTGTTTTCCCCACATACACACTGCCTTCAGTATGAAACACTGACATACAGTTAAGCACTGAGTAAACTGTAATCAAAACCACGCACTCCATATACAGTAAGAAAAAGCTTCCCCCAAAAAACCTTCACAAGACCCAAACTGAGACAAATTAGCATGCTACTATACTCATAACCACCAAATGTTTCAAACACATTACAATGAAGACCAAATCCAACTAGTCTGTAATACGAAAAAATGCTACGGAAATTACTATAAAAACGCAGGTTGAAATGGATCACCGTTTAGAAGCACAGGATTAAAACCTACCCTGTCACGATTTACAGCAATCTTTGATACTGCAGCTCTTTTCTGCAAGAGATTTTCACCATTTTTTATTTATTCTAGCATAGTACTGCATCATCTCCTGTTGTTACATAAGTATTTTTATCCTACATTTCCATTAGATAAATCAAGAATACTCAAGATATTTAAATCACAAGCAACTAGGGCACATTCAATTACAGTTTCTCCACATCAGTCTGTTCTTATGTTGCTGTGGGATTTTAATGTTAAGAATCCACAGTTAAAAAAATTAGTAAGTTTAATTGTGTAAACTGAAGTATGTAAAAGCAAACAGATGATCGGAGCTCAAGGCAACAGTTCTGACTTTTCTAATAATGCTGTAAACCACAAGTTCCTCAGGGGAAATACCATATCTTCTTTCTGCTTGGGTAACACCTTCCAAAAATTGACATTTTCAGTACATTAGAAGATTTGTCAGAAACAAGTGTGAATATTAGCTTTGATCCATTAGAAACTGGTTCGCATTTCAAAATCCACACTGCAACAAATCCCAAAAGGGTTTTAATTTGTATGAAAGCAGATAGCCATGTTTTTTCTTTCATAAATAACATCAGTGGGAAACCTGAGAGAAAACTTAAATTCTTTGACTGAAAGAAGGTTGATAGCATGTAGCTCTTCAAATCTTTGCTTTCCCCTCCTGTACTACACTTTATCCTGCTGAGAAAAAAAATCCTGTAACTTTTCCCTTGAACAGCTAAATTTGCTTTATAAATAGTGATGCTTATGCTGATACTGTTTTATATAAAATGCAGAGAACCTTCCAGAAATATTTAATAAATCAGTACTTAAAAAAAGATATTAAATGCACAGAATGGAGATATTTGGGAGGAAAAAAAAAAAAAAAAAAAAATAAAAAAAAGAAAAAAAAACAACAATAAAAAAAAACAAAAAAAAAAAAAAAAAAAAAAAAAAAAAAAAAAAAAAAAAAAAAAAAAAAAAAAAAAAAAAAAAAAAAAAAAAAAAAAAAAAAAAAAAAAAAAAAAAAAAAAAAAAGAGGAAAGAGAAATCCAAGCTACTGTAGAGAAGCCTAAAAGCAAAAAAATGAAAACTTGTTTCCAAACAGAGAAAATATTTACATCTTCATAGACTTTCAGATAGGTCCAGACTTATCTGATCAAGGGCAAAGTCAGGCAACCTACATGCCACCACCCTCAGTATGAGGACAATGGGATATAACAGCGGGATTTAATCTGGGGAGTACTCTTATTTTTTAAGCATGTTCTCTGTATGTATCCAGTAATGCATCCTGACAGGTGTGAGTTTGGAGGTTGGTTATATTCATTTATTTTTCAGTTTCATAAAGTATGCTTTTCTCCATTCCCTAGACAAACTATCAGAAGGAAGCGACTCAACACACAAATGTAAATTAACACTTGAGAAAAAAATAAAACAAACAAACCCCCACACGAACCCTCTCTACCCACCCGATCAGAGCTGCCTACTACAGTCCTCTGCACTATAAGCAAGTGCAAGCGTCAGAGTCCTGTAACATAACAAATAAAACAATAAAGTTCCTACCTTCGGGTAGACTATTAGGAGAAAGCAGACTGTAAATTGAGGGAGAAATGTTGATGTCTCTGCCCTGCCTGGGCAAACTACCCAACCACTTCACTAAAAAATGAAGCTGGTAACTTACCACGAGCTTCACACATCCAACACGCAGGGGCTGACTGTTCAGTCTTTGCAACTATCCAAGATTAATTGAGCAGAAGCACCTTCCCAGGCTCACAGGAGAGGCCTTAGAACCCAAAACAGAGCTGTAGTTGCATCCAAGATGATCTGGAACTTGCTTCGTTTTAAAAACAGCAGAAGGTTCCCCATCAAAAAGCACAGCCTGAAGTGCTTTTTGGTGATGCCATCCGGAAGCAATTACCGCATGGAAAGGGGAGCCATCAGGAAGGTTTTTAAAAAAATGAAACCTTGAATATCTGAGCCACCATGGCCCTTTGGATAGGCAACCAACATCCCTGTACTGGAAAACTGTATTAGGCAAATATGTTTTATTAAACAAGACAACGAAAGTGCCCTGCTTGGTTAGAGCATTTACCTCCCTCGTGCTACTTGCTGGCTGAACCTCTGTTAGCATTCCTGGAGGTGCAAACACTAACCGCTAATATTAATCGCTTCACATTCGGACACTATAGATGAGCATTATCTTGTTTTCAAGATGAGAAAATCCTAGTCACGACCTACATGCTTTAAAAATGTAACCTCCCTGGTTCTTCAGCTCTCAAGAAGGAGGGAGAATTTTTGCAGACAAAACCATCACCCACGGATTCGTGCCTACACGGTAAGCATGTGCCCTCTGGCCAGTGAGGTTCAGAATTCAACAGAAAAAACATGTTGGCAGATTTAAATTTGATATTATTTCTCCCACACACACATAATTGCACATTTATCACCTACACAAATTAACAGCAGATACAAATAAAAGCAACATCTAGCAAATAAGCAGCAGTGATAACGGGCAGCTAAAGAGAAGACTCAACATTTCAAAGAAATGCTGAAGATAAACATTCAAACAGAAAGACTACAGATCAAACAACCGAGCCACCATGTTTTACTGGCACATGTAGAAAGGCACTGGAAATTGCTTTGTGTTTTCAAAAGTACAGTGGATCTTACAAACTATTCCTTTCTCATCAGACAGGGAAGAAAAACAACTCATAGAACTAGTATTAACAGGATTAGGAAACCCACGCTGGCATCAGCAGAGTTCTTCTCAGTCCATTAGGACACTGGAAGACCATAGAAAGAGGCAACCATGGCAGAGCCCCAAGGAACCTGCTGGCCCAGTGCTATTCTCATCCCTCCTAAATGAAGGTGGCTCCTATCTCCTCTTTATATCTCACTGCAGAAACACAGATCTAGTTCTGGCTCTTCACCATCATCTTTCATCTGCTTTTCAAGACATTGCTCCTCTTCTTACTGAAGGCAACTTTTTTTTTTCTACTTTTTAATTTTTTATCTGTCTTAGTAAGAATTTTCATCATCATGAGGAGGAGGAGCTCTTATGATTAGTAGTTTTGCAGAAGAAAAAGAAAAGCTGTGTTCTGAAAGCAAACGGACCAATTTTTATAGGACCAGGAAGTCCACACGATGGCCCTTGGCTCCAAATACACGCATGATAATCTCTCAAAACATCCATCATCTCATCAATATTCCTAACTATTTCCTACCCAGAAATCAGGTATTCCATTTTCAAAACTACAGACCATGCCTATATCTTCTACTTTCCAATAAACGAAGGAAGGAAAACACTTGCAGAGTTTATTTTCTTTTTAAATATGGAAAACGTATGTTCATAAAGTGGAAAAATTCAAGTCTTAAGGAATAACAAGTGGCAACACATTAGTAAGGCAAATGAATTGCTTATTAAACAGATGTCATTTGGAAAAAATGGCATTTTTCTGCTGCAAGACTTAGCACAGGACAATAAGAGTGGCTGGATTAATTTGTTAAAAGCTAAAAAAAAAAAAAAATATTAAGAGTGTCACTGCTGACACACAGAAGCAAGATTAGGTTTAGGCTTACTTTCTAAAAACTACAAACTGTCAAAAAACCCTGTAATAAACCTTAATTTCCCTATTCCAAAACTCTACAAGTTGCAACATCAACAGCATCTTAATCCAAGTGCAGTAGCCTGCATTTAGAAGAACATGATTACACATCTGGTGATGAGCAAAAGCACTGTTGCTGTTTATAAGACTTGTGTTAGAACACAGTATGTCCATTCATTGTACACTATACATTTATTGTTCTTCCCACAAACAATGAAAACAAAGAAGATCTATAACTGTTGGGTTTTAGGCAGCCAGAAGATTTGGCCAGCAATATTCAACAAGACCAAATCGGTAATCAATCCTAAGAACTGTCAAATTACTGGGCATTTTCCTCAAAATTAATGGGAAGCAGGAAGCTTCTGAGAAATTGCCAGCACAGTGATACCACACACAGCAGCTCAGAGTCCATTCTCCAATGGTAAAGCTTTGAAAGACCAGAAATATCCATTAAACACTGCATTGCCCTGTGCAATGCAAGCATAGAAGAGGATGAAAAAAGAATGGAGAACAGACTATTTGCAATGCAATACGCTCATTAACAGCAGGAACGGGTCTGTGTGGTGCGATAGGAAATGCTCACTGATCGAGGAGCTATGTCAGTGCTAACACATTCTTCAGTGTTGTGCTCCCTGTGCCAAACTTCCAGGGCACTTGAAGGAACCTCTTGTGTCCCTGTGACTAGATGGTATAAGCACAGATAGCCTCAAGTGTCCCGAAACTAGTGCCAAGAACAAGGAGGAGGGATAAGCGGGCAAGTTTTCTCAACTGTGCACTCCGAACTGTGTCACGGCGCAAGAGCTCTCCTGCCACTGAGACCACTGATCTCATCGAGACGGCTCAGCCTGAAACGCGGAGCTCTTAGCATCACCATCCACAACAAGAAGCAGGTACAGCACAAGAAAAATCCAGAAAATAAATCACAGTCATGTAAGGCACAATAAATCGCCAAATAAGTGATGTTTTCCGTGCATTTTTTTATTATGCTAACACATACTAAGTTAAGCCTAGACAGTAAAACACCAATTTGAAAACTAAAAACTAATGTTAGCACACGGGCTTTTTTCCACCAAAAAAACTTTCAGCAATGCCGCCCTCTCCCCACCCCCAAAAAAACCCAACACATACACACAAACATGGACAATACAGCTTAGAATTGCAATTTAAAACATTAAAGCTGTAACAGCACGTTTCAAGAGCAATAAGATGTATGAACCAGAAGTCCTAAAGAATAAACCACAACTTTTTAAAACAAAAGTCCCATTGCCTCCATGTTTCGCTGTGAATAGCAGGAAAGCTGTCAGCATGGCTTGTACACACATCAAAAAGAAAACTGGAATGATAAAACCCACTTTGCTACCAAGACAGAAGCTCCAAAATGGCACTATTGTGGTTGTTAAAAAGGCAAGTCTGGAAAATTGTGCTTATTGTCTGAGTAAAAATACTACAGAGAAATGCATGTAGCAAAAATTTTAAAAGAGTGAGCTTTAAGAGTGCTTTTAGGCTATCAGAGAAGGGAATGAAACTGGGAACCTGGAGAAACCTGAGCTGCAGCTGGAGCCAATGTTCATTTCTCTTGATATTCCTATGTCTGCTCAGGCAGCAAATGGTACCACGAGAGCGGGTGCCAATTGCCATTTATTAGAATAAAAGACAAATGTATATTCTAACATTCATCTTTTCTGAAATCCATGAACACAGCAATGTACAGCATTGCAAAAGCAAAGGTTATCTCCCCCATAAGATACACGTCTCACATAGTTTAAGTGAAGCGAACAGTAAAGCCAAGTGTTCTTCACGCTGTCCCAAGACTCTGTCCCTGCATTTGCCTGTGGACTGAAAAAGAAGCTGCTGACTACTCAAATCTTTGTCTTCACACAAAGGTGACTGTGGTTTCCCCTTCTGCTTATTTTTCCTCAAACAGCTGTGTGACCTGCAGGAGTTCACCACAACCTGAGCACAGCCCCAGGAGAAGACAACTGCTGTGCACCATCTAACGCCTGTTTTCATCCTTAGTGACTTCTTTTGTGTGTGTGTGGAATAAGAAGCTGATATGCTATTTATCTTTTCAAAACCTAGAACCATGTCAATTAATTGCAATTTGCTCATTTGGAAATATGTTCTCACTACCGAAATATTACATTAACTATTACACAAGTCAAAGGGCTGTGAATTAGCATTATTTAGGTTTCATACCTTCAGTAAATAATGCTGAAAAATAATCTCCTTCATCTGAATGTCTGCAGTAGTATACATTACAGATACACCTAACAACTCATGTGTGTAAGTGCAAAAAGGCTCTGGAAGATGTTTCAACATCAGCTACGCATCTCACTTTTCTCATTAAAAGTATTTTTTAAAGTAAGCTCAATTATGAATGAGAGTTTCACAAAAACCAACAGCTCCAAAGAGCAGCCCCACTCATGCCTTCAGTCAACCAGGTCTTCTAGAACAGCCTGGCAAGCTTCAGAGTTGATGCTTTCAGCCGTGTCCAATTCGACACACACTGTGTAGAACCAACATTGTGACAATAAATTAACTTCTACAGGAAAAGCTATGCATTAATGCCCTTTCCGCCATCCAAAATATAGGCTGTGGCATATCCAAACCACAGCAATCTCCCTTTGATTCCACAGCTGCAAAATCAAGACTTTGTTGCAAACCATCAATACAAACCCTCCCATGAAATTTCCAGGCAAAGTTCCACGAGACCTTTAAAACAAAGAGTGAAAGAAATTGGGGGGAGATACAGAAATGAAAACACTATGACTGAGGATGGTGCCTAGCAAGACCTCCCTTTATATAGAAGTCACTTGTAGAAAGCCCTAGTTATCAAAAGCCAGGCTTATAATGCCTTTGTTTTTATTCTTAGCTACTAGTAAAGCTATATCGCCTATACAAGAAGAAATAACTCCCCAGCACATATATGGCTGTAATACATATATGCCATGTGGAGGGGGGAAAAAAAAAAAAAAAAAAAAACAAAAACAAAACACACAAAACACAAACACGAAAAATAAAAACACCATACAGCTTTTCTTTGAAAGAAACAAGAATTCTCTTCCCCCATGTGTGACTTTTAATCAGTCTCCAAACAACCACAGGAAGCCTGGGTGGTTGGGACAGCAGCCGAAGAGCTTCCCATGCTACTGAGCACCAAAAGAGGGAAGTGGGTTATGATACCAGCACAATAAAACCACCAGAAAAGCCCAATTTTGGTTTCAGAATGTTTCACGTCTTACAAGAAACCATATAAGCTGATGTCTGGATTGGACATCAGACTGATTTGCCAGTAAAAATGTTCTTCCTTCTTTAAAGGAATTTTGGCAATTTATTTCAATTATTTTTTGCTTGTAAACAGCAACTTCCTGTATTTTACAGCCAAACTACCGCAAAGAATGGCTGAAATACATTAATCCACTGCTCAAAATGTAGATCAACGCTATAATCAAATCCTTCAGAGAGTAGCAAAAAGAAATTATAGAAGGAAAAAAAGAAACATTACCACAAATTTGTCACATCCTTCTTCCATTTGCTTTCCAAGTCAAGCAGAAAGCTGAAAGAAAAGCCACCAAAGAGCCCACAAAGCTACTCAGCACCAATGCAGCCACTCAACTTTCCAATACCTTTCAGTGCAGCTTTACAGTAACGCATTTCTGCTTCTGCTCTCTTCCAACTCATCTTCCAACTCAACTCCAAAGACTACAGGTTGATCATACAGATGGTATCTCATATATGCTGCTCCCAAGTCCTCCCAACCCAGCAGAGCTTTGTCATTATCACATTGCTATTGTCTTCCTCACCAAGTTTGTGTTCCACAAACAGGTCTCTGATTAAAGCCAGACAAGTCTGCTTAATAATCATAGTCATTATCACCTGGTTTCAGGTGCTGCCTGCATAACATTTGATGTTCATTATTTTTACTATGTTATAGCAATGATGTATTTGTTGCACTCTTCAGTATTGCTCTGGGGATTAATGAGACCAGCAAGTGCTCATAAAATGAAATAAGCCTTAAGCTTAAGTTAATGCAAGCTTGGGGGGGGGGGGGAAAGTCAGAAAAACAAATTACCAAAAAAATAAATTAAAAAAAAAGACGACAAGGGAAGTGTTACTAGAAGCAGCCATACTACTTTTCCAAGCACTGTACATGGACTGACACGTATTCTACGCATATGTATGAAAGAAACTATTTAGCTTGGTCCCTGTGATTTAAAAATACAAGTTAATGCTGGGAGGAAGGCAGGGAAAGGGGAAGAGCTAAAGAAATTATATTTACATACACTGAACAACCAAGTATGGCTGGTACTCTATTAGTCAAACTGCAGAATGTTTCTGTATCAAAGTGGTAAGAAGATATAAAAATCAGCACTAACAATCCCAGTAACAATATCTGAATCAATGGAACATGAATTCATGTCTTGCATGAAAATCAGTTTAGATCCAGTTTCAAAATGCTTCATATGCTTCCTGGCATAGCAATATTCTTATAAACAAGCATCTCCATAACAATGCAAATTATTGGTTTTCCATATCCTTGGAATCATAAAACAGTGTGCATGTATCAACATTTTTCTGTTTAAAATTCTCTTCTCGATACCGGGATGTTTATGCACACAGGTCTGGAGAAGGCATCCTGAAATTAGTTTTAACTATAAATGAGTACAAGTCTTTGTCCAAGGGTTTCTGAAGAGAAGCAGTTAAAGAAACAAACCAGCCAAGCTCCTAGTAAGCTTTAACAGCAAACATCACTGGTATAAGCTAAAACATGAGCAGAGCACCTGTGAGAACACAGACTGAGAAGCCCAAGTCTGCCAACCCACCCAGGACATACTGTCACACTTGAGGCACCACAAGCTGTGCATACAGCACAGAGCAGACACCTTCACAGCCAAAACGCACCACAGACATCCCCTGGACTTTGTGCTACTGATGGTAACATAACCCAAACCACACGCTTTATTGAAGCACAAGTCAACAAGAGCCTGGCCGGCTGTTCCCCATTCTCTGCACACAAGGGGCTGCCGTTCTGCACGGGCAGCAAGGCGGCAGCTGGACCAGTTGGCCCAGCACCCTACACTGGTCCATGGGACAACAAAAGCTGGCTATGACCTGAGCAGACAATTAGGATGTGTTGGTGTGGAGTCAGAAGTTGCACACGAGGTCACTCACAGATGAATTTTAGTACTGCAGTACAACCCCTTCATGAAGCAGTATTACCGGCTTCTTTGCAAAACTGGCTTCCAGATTCCACCCAAATCCAGGGAAATAACTACACCACTGGGTTTTATCCTGTTTAAAGCTTACTGCAAAATTAAAATGCAACTGCTGAGATTAGCTAAATAGCTTTAACATACATATAACATAATTTGAGTTTGTAAAGGATAGATACCTTGGTTCTTTCTCTTAAAGATCCAGATAACAATGTTAATTGAGATGCTGATGAGGAAGGGGGTGAGCAGCTGTGGAGTAATTAGCAAAGACAAAAATCACACCCTATTGCCAAAGACACTCAAGCTGCAGCAACAAAGTACAACATCCCCTCCAGAAGGTGTAAGCAGCACAAAGTAAAGTTTCTCACTTTTGTACACATGCTATAGGCAACTCAAGACACACCTCCTTACAAAGAAATCCAGTTACACTTTCTTCTCTGTTAAAGACACTACAAGTGTCAACACCATCCATCCCACCACAGGGGACTGTCCTTCTCGTGACCAGCTCAAATCCCAGGGTGCTGTCCCAGAACTATTTCCTCTCCCAGTAATGCTGCTCCCCAAGACACAACTTCCTCTTAACCACCAGTTCCAAATGGGCATGCGAAACTATTAAAGACAGATCTGAAACAAGCAAAAATAGGACAAAGATGTCAAGACACCTCTATAGCATACAAGTCTCTCAATCAAATACAGAGAAAAAAGTTCTTAGATGATCCAGTAGTAAAAAAAATGAGATTTCTTACTTCTTCACTCTTAGCATGGCTCCAGTCAGGCTAAAGACCACTTGCTATTTAGCAATTAGCTCAAGTCAGCTACTCTGAGCAGTCACATGTTGAAGTTCCACAGCTTAGGAGAGGCCTTCAGCCAGACCTGGACTGGGGGTTCACAGCCACCGCCTCTGGCCAGCTGGAAAACACCCCGAACATCAGGGTTACTTGACTTTATTGTTTCCCCTCTGGCAAAACACAGACCTTGTGTAGATTGCTACCAAACAGCAAAATGCATGAGAACTTGGTGTTATAAATGGCATTAAAAAAAAAAAAAAAAAAAACAAAACACACAAATAGGAAAACAAAGTTCATAACACAATCAGTATACAAACCTGCATATTTTCTTATTTTAAAAACCTGCATTATGCCTTGGGTAAAAAAGAACTTCATTTTCCTAATTTTTGAGGGAACTTCAAAAGTTATTAACCCATGATTCAGGTGTTTAATACAACGTTTCAAATAAAAATACAGAAACCCTGAGGTTTTAAAAATATATTCATGCTTTTCCTCCAGTTCAGCATCTCCTTTCAAATGTAAACATCATTCCCCCTGTGGGATCTTCAACAGGAGCAATGAGGCACCAAGCGAAGATATTTAACTTCCAAATGCTGCCAGACATACTGGAACACAACTGGCACTATGAGAAGGCAAATTTTGTTTGCAAATTGTCCTATCAGGAACTCAGGCGCCGGTTTAACAACATTAGGGTCATACTTAATCATCTTAACTCACGCAAGCAGCAATCTCATTATAAAGCCCAAGAGAGGAAGTGTTCTCTTGCTTAACAGGAGCATTTGCTTGCGCACCTTAACAGCACCACTTAAAAGGTTTGCTCTGGTTTGTGAAGGAAGGTCTTCACAGCTTCCTTCTCCTTTTTTTCCCTCCTTTTTTCTTTTTCCTTCTTTATTCCCCCCCTAACCCCCATTTTTTAAGACATAAGAGGTTACCTTATTGAAACCCACTTCACATGAAGAAAATCACTTGGCCCCAAAACACTGCGTTTACAGACTTAAAAAAAAAGCACATACAAAAAAGTTCTAAAGTTACATTGTAGTACTTGAGATTAAATTAACCCAAACAAACCCTCTTTTTCTCGCCTAAATCATTAGAACAGACAGAATTTCTCTATCAGTCTTCCCAAGACTGTATCCTGAGAGCTCCCAGAATATGGTAAATATTGACTCCTGCACATTTAATTAAATACTTCCAAATCACAGCTTTTAGAAACAAATCTATTTTAGCTAGAACACCACCAGTGCATAAGAGTTAAATGTAACACCATTATAGTTCAACCTTAGCATTGTAGTTCAAGAACTGAACTACTTATTTCTGAAAAAGTGGTATTTTCCAGAAAAAAAGTTATCAATGATACTAAGGAAAATATTATACACCCAACTCAAAGGGATTTAGTATCAGAGCCATGTTCAACAACAATAAATCTCAAAGCACAGAAAAGCACTATTTTTCATAGCATTCAAAAATCTATTAAATGTTAATGCGATCACAGAAAAGTCACTTCTGTTTGCTTTTTCCTACTAATTAAAAAGGCAAAGAACAATAAGCAAGACGCAGAAGTCAAGAATAAGATGAAGAGAGAAATAAACCAGATGGCATGAGAATATATTTATATGTACTTAAATGATTCCCAAATTATGAAAAAAAAATCAAAATTTTTCATTTGCCCTATAATCTGTGTTCTTTTACAAAAGAGTTTTCAGATATTTTTATTTAAAGTAGATTGTGAATTCTAATTAAGATATAGCTGTAAGCCAGAATCCTCCGTCATACAATTAATCTTCAATCCAAGCTTTAGCCGAGCAGGGTACAGATGGAGTCAGACAGATGTAATTACAAAGTCCATCAGCAGTAAGCCACTGGGAGAGGCTGCAGGCTTTCCTGTATTTCTTCTTTGTCCTGGGTGGTAGGCTATTTTTGTCAAAATATACCAGGGAGACACAGCTACTGTGACACAGCCACAGCACTTTAATATTAGCTTTAGTTTGCATCATGTATTTTGAGGCACTAATTTTGAAAATAATGACAATTGCACTCCTGTTTCTGTGGGCTGCACTGTCTAACAAAGCACTGGAACAGGTCTTGCATTCCCAGCTTTGTTTCTGTTGGGATGAACTTCTTTCTCCCTTCTCTGCTTCAAACCTCTCCAACTGTGAAACTGCATTTTGCCACCTTTCTGAACCTGTGAAGTGAGCTTAATTGTTGAAAACCCCCATCATTTTGAACACAAATGCTAAGGAAAATAAGATGTAACTTGGCAAATCGTTTATTTTTGTAATGCATGATCTGCTTTGCCGCAGTGTTCACATTCACATATTAGTTTCCTCTGAATGACAGAAACCCTCTCCAAAAGTCTTCAGTGCATTACTGACACTATAATCCATGATCTGTGCATTCATGGAAATGAGAAATTTTTGCCAATTTTGAGAAAAGAGACAAAAACAAAACCTGTTCTGCCTAAGAATCAACTTTTCACCTGGAAGTGAACTGACATCGTTACACTCAGGAAAAATTTTGCAATCCCATGTCTAAACACAGTAGGGCAGCTGTAGTTTGACTATACTTCTGTAATTTCCCATTTTCTCATAGCATCAGCATTGAAGAGGAATATCCAGTAGCAAGGCATATGACATCTAGTTTGACATTTTCCACTAACTGCAAATCCATGAACACATTTTCTGCTTAGTATCTGAAAACACTATTAAGATTGCACATTTTAAATGTTAGTACGCTTCTGTTTCAGATCTGCAAGTAGCATTTGAGCACAGAAAAAGAAATAATCTTCTGTCTTCGTATAATGCAGTCAATTCACATTCTATCATCGTGTGTGTACCATTTGCATATCTAAAAGTAGCAGAAGATTACCAGCAAAATTGCACTAAGCATTTTACCATGTTTATCCCACCCAGATACATCTCCCATGCACTGCAAAGGGCTTTTTGCATGAGTTTTACACAGTAGTTGAAAAAGCAATCACGAAGCAGACTTACGTAATTGAAGTCAAACCTGGCAAAACATTCAGAGGCAAATTCTTAACTTTAGGGTCATGAACTCACAAATTTAAGAATGCATGAGAGATAAGGGTATCCATACACATTTTCAGTTATGGATCACTGCATATCTGGCCAAGCCAAGCCCTGGACTTCACCTCAACAAACATCCTAACCTTTAATTGTTGTGTTCAACCTGGTATGTCAAAACCAGATGTATTTAACTAAAGCAGCACCAACCACAACAGTATTGGTTAGAGAAAAAGCTTTTTTAATACGTTTTTAATATGTGGCAGAGAATTCTCCACGCAAACTCTAACGAGCAATGAGATAATCAGAGCTAACTTAATGGACCCTGTATCATGGCAAACAGGGAATGCTCACAAGTGCCATTGCAAACGAAGATCGAGTTAGGTCCCCCTTCTCTCAGCCACCCACTCCACCCCTCAGCCCTAAACCTCTGCAAAGCCCGTCAGCACTCCACCCACAATACAAGGCAGGGACCCCAAGCCCAGGCTGGCTGGTGTGCTCTCCTAACACCCAGAGATCCCAGAACACCTCGGCTGCAAGGCAGGTTGCCCACAGTATTAAATCCTACTCCAACCCAGGTCTATGGAAGGTCACTATGCAAGCTCTGCAAACAAGCTCAGGGCTTAAGCAAGCACATATAACTGCCCATGATCTATTTTTTTCCCCTTACAGAACTTGGACTGATTTTCATCATGTAAGAAGTCCTTGCAACCAGTTGCCTCATACATTTTAACAATACATTATGCACATCCTGCTCTGAATATACACCATTCTCCCTCTTCTCCATGGCACAAGTTCCCAAGTCTTTCAGAAATGGTGATTCCATTCACGGCATTCTGACACTTACCTCTACGATCTTTATTCCCAATTTTTGCACTAGGAAGCTAAAGCAGAACAATTAACATCAGTAATGCTGGATGCTCACCTTAGACATCCACAAAATGGCTGAAAGGAAATTATACAGAAAGCAGTTGGCAAAGAAAGCTTCTCTTTAAAAGGCCATTTTTAAGGAGGATTATTTGAAGCCGCAATCTTTTTTTATATTAGCATGAAATGAGCATTCTTAGCATAAGCATTAGCAGGTTCACCCTTATTGAAGCTCTTAGTGAACCCAGAACTGTGTAGAACACTCAGAAAAACATATTTTCCCAGTGATGCCACTCCAGCCAAAAATGCAGACACACATTATATCTGATAGAAACAAAAGAATGCAGCTTTCAAGGACCTAAAGTTACTTTATTTAACCTCTATTCTTGATCTGAGAAAGGCTATAGGGAAAATGTATATATGTATATACACCTATATATGAATTTCATTATGCTAATAAATTCATAAATAAAGCCACAAAGTACTTGGAGTTAAAAAAAATAAAAATAAAAAATTTAAAGAAATAAAAACCCACAGATTTCAGTAGTACCTGATATATGAATAAGCATTTTGACAAACGCAAATTTTTCAGAAGGCTGCAGATGTACTTATTTATAATGTTGGAGCAGAAAAACTAGCTATCCAAAATCATTTTTGCCCAGCATAACAGAACCCAAGAACAAGTTTATTTCCTCAAGAACTTTCAAAAGTCCTTTCCTGATAAGCCCAGCCAAGGCTGTGCCTTGCAATCCAACAGCCAAAGACACAGATGCTATGTTACAACTTCCCAATGTGCCACACCTATTTACTACCTTCACTTACAAATGCTCAGAACAACTTTGCTATCCATAATATAATAACTTTAGAATATAAACATCAGACATTGGTGTTATGCATAACTTCTTCAAATCAGAATTCATTTAATTTTCAAAAAACTTGAAATCTTTTCGAGTCTCACTGAAAATGTTGTTAACATAGCGATACCTCTTAAGAGAATGCAGAGTGTTATTTGCCCTACTAGTGCTTTCTTACATGTTTATCTTCCACAAAACAAAAGTGGGAGTCACGGAAGTGGCTCCTGGATTCTTTAGTTTACAATGTTATACAATATCTTACCATAATTATAACCCCTATTTAGATCATACTGCTGAGAGGAGTGGGAAGAACAACACAAAAAAGAATCAAATAAAAATAAATTTAGATTAAAATTCTGTAATATTAAGAATAAAGTAATTACTTAAAAGGTGATGAAATGGAATATACTGTTTTAAGACCCATAAGTATGCGTGTGCATTAGTGCATGCACATAACAGGCCCCCCTACACCGAGTACCATCAGGAAAGCAGAGAAGCCCATCTTCACCGTGCACCCCATGTGAACTGAAGAACACATGAGGACAGCAGAAAATAGAGAGCAAAGATTAACTAGCCAAATAAGACTTCCCTCCATAAACTTAACAAAGTTCCATTGAAAGCATTAGGAAAATCAAGCCCATTGTTAGTGATTTTCTGAAACAGGACTAGAAAAGTGGTTTTAATACTAAGAATTCCACGTAATATGTGGATACTATCCAAAGTCTGATATTAGTTGCAAGTAAATAAAAGGCCAAGGTCTCATGATCTAACCTACACAGTCAGAAATCCTAAAGCCCCAATGATCCAAAGTCACCTCCTCTCACTGTCAAAGACCTGAGAAGCTCCAGCCATGGCAAACTTATGTGAAAGGATATTATTTCTCCACAATGTGCTATAAAATGGTTTTAGTGATTACTGTGGGTTTATGTCTTCCGCAATAATGATAACGTATGCAACCATAATTCTGCAAAACTTTAATTTTGCACTGTTTCTTTCCTTGATTTTTTTCTCATATACATTGCAGGAATATGCTAAACCATTTTGATAAGAAAGAATGGGTCTTTAAAAATCTCACCTACATTCAATGTAAAAATTTCCCCCACAAAAAATGGTTCTCATTACTAAAGCAGCATGTATTAAAAGTTTCCATGCATAAACATACACATAGAAATGCACTTGATGAGATGAATTCATGTAACATTTTATGTGGATTCCTTACATCAGCTGCTACAACCCTCAGATACGATCTGGCCCATGTGTCTGTGAGAAAGCTAAACACATTCAGAGCAAAACCAATAAAGTCGACACTGTATTGTTGCAACGCAGAGATGCAGAAGAATTCAAAAATAACTTCCCAGAGATGCTGAGCAACACGCAGTATAGCACCCCGAAATCCCTCACACAGGAGCACACTGTAGAGCACAGTATGCGCAGTAAACTGCTCATCACCGTAGCCAGGTAACAACCACACTGCCATCCTTACAGCTTCGCCAGTCTGCCTTTGCCTTCCAGTTATTATTGGAAAGAAGGAAAATCGGGGGCCCCAAAAGTTCAGTACGAAAACTGTACTAACAACCTGGCTTTTTGCAGCACTTAATGAATTTGTTGTGCCTATAGTTGTGTCTAAAATTAAATTGGGATTTGAAATCCTAGACTATATAATGGGATACTCCCTGGCAAAAGAAATTTTATGCAAGTCATGTATGCACAGCATATCACTGTAGATCAACTCAGTCAGAGATAGAAAAACAGCTTAATGTTTATACATTGTGTTTCCTTCCAGTCCGGCACACATTACACACAGGTTTCAGCTGAACCATGTTGTGCTGAACAGGACTGGCACCAGCCTTGCCTGATTATTTCCTTCGTGTATTTGCTGATTTTCATATTAATACCAATACTTTTGATATCCTACCAAGTTCTAAAAACCTGAGGCATAAAGTATCTCTGCCTTCAGTATCCAAAACTGCTTCTCAGAATTATCAAGGAACCTTCTCCTGCTCAGTCAAAACACCGCTCTGCCACTTGCAGCCATACAGCTCACTAAATGCTCCCGACTACTGCAAAGCTGCCAGAAAAACAAGGAAGGTTCATGAACCAGGGTAAGAGATAAATATATTCAAATTATGAGCTCGTGTAATGTACCTTAAAGTGCTGGCCTACACATTTTCAAGGCCAGCAATTTAGAAAAATAACTCACTAAATATCCCAAAGTTCACATCTGCAGTCTATATGTAAGTCAGTCTCACGTTACTCAACAGGGTTGGCTGGCTTTTTTTAACCCATTAAGGCAGACTAATCAGAGCCTTAACCTAAAGCAGTCAATGCATCTTACAGAAAGCCTCCTTCCCTTATATGCCCAAAGGGCAACTAGAAGCCTTGGAAACTTACATTTCTTCAGCAAAAAAAGCCAAGGTTGCCTGCCCACTGGCAAAGGTAAAGCAAAGCTATTGCAGCCTATCTAAACAAAGAGGAAAGAGGCGGTCTGAGCACTGCAAGGCCCACTGCCACAGAGAGCGGGAAACAGGCTGAACAAGAAAGTGATACTTTTAATACTCCTTTCTGTTAAAAGGGGAAAAAAATACCAACACTTTAAGGTGAAAAACTATAACTGAAAGTGAATTCCCTCTTGAAAACACTCTTTTGTGGTTTTGAGAGGGTTTAGTATCGCTTTTTGCCATTTTGTTATTTCTAAAGTTCAGGCTGTACCTACATAGCTCACTCTGAGTCTAGCCCAAGTCAAGAACTATATGATGGAGCAGCTGATGACAAGAAGGCAGCTGATGAATTACAAGGGAAAGCCTATAGTCCTCTAAGGCTTGCCTGGGTTTTTTTTTGTTTGGGTTTTCTTGTTTTTGTTTAAGACTTAAGCTTTTTATATTCCTTTTAACCACACCTACTTAAGCCAAGTGGCCTTTAACAAACTGAAAGAGCAAATCTCTTAAAAATAAAACACGCCTCATCTTCCACTAAAGGTTAAGCAAGCTCTCAAATAACATCATTCTTTCCCATAAATGCATTCAGAAAGCAAAAAACAGACTGGATGCTCATAATTAAAGATTAAGAGGTGAAGTCAATACCTGAATATTTGCATTGTGAAGATGCATATTGCCTCAAATAAAACCTTTAGATAACCTGATTTCACCACCATTAAACACACATTCACTTGCACATCACCTGAAAAACAGAACATAATGATCTAAATGCAAAGTAGACCTTTTTAAAAATCATTGCACATGTTCACAACATAATCTATGAAGGATTTAAGAGAACTTTAAAACTTCATTACAAGGTTTCCTGAAAGAAAGAAGTCACTAAAACCACATCTGTCAATCTCCTGTCAACTTCTAATTGAAGAGCTCCCAACACACTCAATCAATTCCTCATTCTGCAAGATCATAAGTGAGGAAGACAACCTGAAATTATTTAAGTGCTCCAAAAGAGCATGATTATGTGGTTTCCCAAGTCTCAAAACGATATCTTTCTAGAGTTTTGTTTTGTTTTTTAAAAAAATGGCATGCAACAGGAAAAACCTATCTACAAGCAAAACTAATACAAACAAGAAACAGAAACAATAAAGGAGATAAATACAGTTTTATGCTTATTAAAATAAATTAATATCTATGCAGCAATTTAGCAGCTGTAATGGGTAATTTTGGTATGGATATTTACCTCATGAGCTTTATTTCCCAAATCCAAAAGTTCTGATGCTTTTAAAGAAAACCATGCATACGCACACCTAGTGCCTGTCTGTCTCAGAAAGGAAGAATAGATTTAAAAGCAGAGATTTTGCTGCACCAGCATCAACAGGACATAGCTCAACTGCACCAAGTCCAGAATTCCAACTACATTTTACATCAATCCTCAAGGAAAAAATACATCAGCCTACACTACAGCTACTACAGCAAACAGCCACCAGCCTCACTTTCCAAGCGCACAAGCGGTATTTTACTGAAGACACTGCCTAATCCAAGGTCTGGATCCTGCCAACACTTGCACATGCTTAACCTGACGCATATAAACAGGGATTACTCATGTGCTGGAAAACAAGTACACGAATAACAAGCATGTTCATGAATGTTCAGCATGTTCAGCAATTATGTTCAGGTAGAATAAAAAGCCAAGGTGAAAGGAGAGGGGGCACAAGAGGCAAGAACATTGTCACAAGGTATATTATTATAAGAGTGAATGCTCCCTACTGGATTTTTAGGAAAGTCAACTCAGAAATAAGTTCAAAGAAGGTAGGCTTTGAGCGTTCGGGTGTGAAGACGAGAGAATTTATTGATTTATCATCTGAATACACAATAATTGGTCAATTATGTAATAAGTTTGCCAAGAACCAACCCTTAGACTGCCCCTCTTTACCCAATCCCCCCAACTCTCCAGCTGAAACACCCACTGTTTTTAGATTCTTGCTTGCTTTCTTTTTCCAGCTACAGACCACTTGCATGCCTGGAAAGCTTCTGGATCAGGGCAACATGGCCTATTTAAAATTCAATTCCTTTAGCAGACAACTCAAAAAAAATTCTAAAATACAAACAGCAACTCTCCAGAACAAAATAATTAATGCTGTGAGCAAGCAAACTGCTGAGCGACTCAACCCAGGAATCGTGGAATCGGAGGCTTTAGAAGTCATGAGGAAGGAGAAGGTGGGGATTATCTATATAAAATGGCCTGTTCTTAACTTCCTCTGACACCTGTTTGGGCAAGAAGGACTTTCCAGTTCTACCAAGTTATTCTGTATTGCCCAGCCATCATTCATTGTCAAGAAAAGTATCGTTAAGCATTCACCGCTAGTGGCCATGTGCTTCCATCAGCTTCTTCAAGAACCATCAATCCTAGGTACCCCACCTGCTATCACCAGCTTCTCAAGCCTGCAAAGGGTGCCCTGTGGAGATCAGACTCCTCTTGCACAACAGCTGACCACAGGAGTTCCAAAATTTAACCTTCTGTGTCAGTTACAACAGCAAGAGATGCTGGTATTACCATTTGTCACCATCAATATACCTGCTGGTGCACCACAGCCTACGGCGAGCATATAAATACATCAATTATACAGCAAACATTGTATGTTATGTATTTTGAACTGGCTTCTAAGGTATAGTACTAGGGACCTGCTTCAATATTTTAGTAATTCTACTTTGCATTAACAAGAATTAATATACCAGAGTGACACTGAGAACTCCAAAATATGGCCTTTTTGGAAAAAAACAGGTTCCAACATTTCAGATCCACTAACACCACTTGTCTTGTCAGGGAACAGGACCCTTCTTTTGTGCTTTCATTAGGAAAGTGTTGGTTTGCCTCAAGCCGAAGCTCAGTTGGTGTGACATTTCCAGCTCCTACATGAGAATGATTCAGTCCTACATTATCACAGTTCACAATAAAGCAGGCAATGACTTGCATCTTAAAGGTCACAAATAATGTTTCAGCATTGACTACACAATTTAACTTGGAAAGTCGCAGAAGCCTAAATGCCTCAGCTTCATTACTACAGCTCTGTCCATACCATGTTGTATGCACTCACAAGTTTTGCCATCTCAATCAATACTATGAACACTGAACATAAGGAAATGTTTTTGCTTTATTACATGTACAGCATTTTTAGGCTGTTCACATATATATATATAATAAAAAAAAAAAAAACAACACACACCCCACAGGAACTAATTACCTCACACTGTAACACCCAAAACATGCTTGGGACTGAACAGCTCTGAAAGATGATACATTTGTCCTTAAGATTTTACTGCATAAGAATTACTAGAAAAAAAAAGTGAAAAGTAGAAGGAATCTATCAAGACTTTCCTTTACTAGAAACTTTCCAATGATGAGCACTTTGAATAAGGAATTGTTATGCTATAAAATAATAATTGAAATAACAATCAGGACTAAAGGGATAAAGATAAAGAGAGTTAACAGGAGCAAGGGAAGCCAAGAAGCAAATTGAAATGAAAAAAAAAAAATAAAAAAAAAAATAAAAAAAAAACCACACAAAAAAAACCAAACAAAAAAAAGAAAAAGAAAGCA
>VWYH01002407.1:0-170756 GCA_013399365.1 Pampusana beccarii | reverse complement strand
AGAAAAAAAAAAAAAAAGAAAAAAGAATACTCAGCTCCAATTACAAGCTGCTAACAGAACTGGAAAGCCCAAAGTCACTACCCATGTGGTACTGGGCTGTGGTCTTTACTATCTAGATCAAAGGTCCAAAAAACTCACAGCAACCAACGCTGGTTAAAACTCCAAGACAACAAGACTGAGAACAGTAATTAAATCAAGCTAAAGACCTGAAACCTCTGAGACCTGGAAACTTCAGCTTTAACGAATAAATCAGGAGCTAGTTACAGAAACTTGTTGGCTTTTCTCACTAATCACGTCTGAAAGTGAAATTTCTGCGTCTATTTCAGGATATTCATAGAAGTAACAAACTAAAAGAACCATTCAAAAAATGTATGTTTCTCTTCTGTAATTTTGTACAACACCCCGTCCCGCACGTGTCCAAAGCAGCTCGATAGCTGTCTGCACTGATAGCACAAAAATTATTATTAATTCATTTTACGCTGATGAAAACTGTGTCCCCATGAGTTTACTGTGGCCAACTTTCTTTCCAGACCCCCCTGAGCACAGCAAAAATTTAATTGAGAACTACAACCCTTGGGATCTGTGAACTACTAAAACACGCGTTTCCTTCTTTGGGCTGGAGAGCCTGCTTCCATTCACTGACTATTAGACATTTCATTGGGAATATCCCTCTGGACACTCGCCACAAAGTTACTACATTTCTTTAGCCTGGCAATTCCAAGAGATATCACAAATCTGAGATCAGAAAACACAAGTACTACAAAACTAGCAGTGGGCATTTTATCTTGTTTAATTACTGCTCAGCACTGCTGAAGACCTATACTTCTATTGTGACTTCTGAATGCTGCCTGCTTTTTCATCTGCACCATTTAAGAAATCCCCTAACCAGGCTTGCAAAGCTGCCCTGGGAACTAATAACAGGTCTGGAAAAACCCAGACATACTGCTCTACTTCTCCCACTCTTCAATTTTCAGTGACGGAAGGGAGTGTAAATTGTACTTAATTGCAAAATTGTCAGTTCAGTCCTTGAGTCAGTAAATTATGCTTTTACAATTTCTCCTCATTCTCCCCTCCCTCCTTTCCCAGGGAATGCACACTTCCAGCATTATTTCTCATCTCCAAGCACACCTACTGGTTTGTTCCCCTACCTCGCCGCACAGCTTCCCGAGATGCCCTTTCTGCTCCCTGGGGCAGGGAGGGAAGAGGGGGCACAGCACAGAGGCCCCAGCACCAGCCCCAGGCAGCCCCACTCCCGGCTCCTCAGGGAAAAACCTGCAATTACAGCATTTCTCGTGGGCTTCCCCAGCGGTGCCAGCAAGAGCAGTGGGTCACAGCTCTCCAGCCCCTACATTCACACGTACAGAGCTGGCCTTCTGTGTTTGCTTCTGAACATGCTAAAAGACTTTGCAATATTTAGAAGTAAACTTAAAACTTTAAATTCGATACTGTCTGAAACAACTCCGTTTTTATAAAGCAGAGAGAGGAAGTTGATATAATCCCTCGAAAAAGCTATACAAGTTTTAATTCTAACTTCTTCCTCCTCCTATAAATGCCGACATTTTTTTTGGACTGGAAATAAACACTTGATCACTGGAGAAGTAGAAAAGAGGTGGGGGGGAAAGGAGAAACACCCCCCCACACACACACACACAGAAAAATAAGTCATTAATAAGTCTTATTAAATAATAGAAGGAAAACTTTCAAAGTCAGTCTACAACAGTCTCCCTTTTTTCCTTCCTGAACCCTTAAAGACCTTCTTTAAAATGCTATCAATTTGGCATTTTAATTTTTGAAGCTTTAAAACTCAAATTCCAATCTTGAAACAGTTAAATAAAATACCTCTGAAGCCTAACACGCTCTGCTTTTGAAATCCAAAATGGTGCTAAATCCTTACAGTAAAAAAGCCATTATGTTATGGTTAAGCTTACAGACACACACTCACTGATTGCAGCCGTATGGGTACAGAAAAGCAGGAGACGAACTGCTAATGTAAAAGGAAACTGTGAACCTAGAAGTTTAATACTTGTGAAACCAGCAGTGAAGCTTTTTAAGTTTAACAACCTACTCAGCTTGAGGATAAAGCACTAGGAGTGCCTTTGTAGCCCCACAAGCTCATCCCAAAAACAAATTACAAGCTTTACAAGAAAACCCACGTTCTTCCCAATTTTTAATATCACAAAAACATTAAGTACAAAGCTCTACATCATCTGAGGCAGTCTAAAGCCTACAGAGTCCCATTAGATTTCTGGTTTAGCCCTTTAATTACATTTAAAAGAAAATACATTTTTAATAGTACTCGTCAAAATGAAGTATCTTCCACTGTATTCCTGCCTTGGGCACATTTTATGTCACAAAGTATACATCATGTCAACTATAAGAATGAAATATTGTCTGCTTAGGAAGATATCTAAGAAATAATTGAACGCTCAGAAGTCATTTATTTCCACATCAGAAGGGATATGTTATTCTACCAGGACAGAGGATATCTCACATGCATGATGGAGATAATCTACCAAATCAAGTATTTAATAATAATCCATCAGTTCACCCCAAAACGAATAAATAAAAGCACTTGGCATACTACTTAGAAATTAGTCCGTGCGCAAAGGTTTTTAAATCCGCCAAACAGTCACTTTCACATGGACAGAGTCAATTTCTCACAGAACCATTTACACAAAAGTGCAGTGTAGTAAAGAAAGGTCTTACTCAAGGAGGGACTAGTGTCTCTAGACACAACCAAGTAAAACAGAGCAAACGGCACGTTGTTCAGCTTCTGCTTTGACAGAAGGCAGGCTCCTGTTTGATTTTGCACTCTGTTTACTAACACTGTTAGGCACACTATCCTTGAATTAGAAACAAAACAAGCTTTAAAATACACATTTTATTGGAGAAACTGTGATCCACAAACCACTATATAGGTATAGGCTTAAAATAAGCAGTCAAAACCCACTACAGAAGGCAAAATATATTGACATGGGAACTGAACTGGGGGAAGAAGAAGAAAAGAAAGTTCCTTGTAATGTAAAGGCAGAGTTGTCTATACTGGAAGTCTTTTAGCGGTTATTGGACCCCAGTTCTTTCCCTTTAGCAGTCACACCAGCTGTTTACTTCCCTCCCTGTTGTTGTGTAGATAAATACTTATAAAAGTGTCAGCTCTACATTGTCCAGCTAGCCATAAGAACTGTGGGTATAAATAACAGCCTGACTTTCCAGTCAAGTTTACATATCACCTTTAAAGCCCAACAGGAGATTATATTTAAAAAGAGAACAAAGAAAACACAAAGTAATGGTACACGTTGCGTACATTAAAATGGAAAGAGAATCACTCATGCTAGTGTAGTGAGCAGACTGTAAGCTGAGTTCTGCAACTTCAAACAAAATTATGTTGCTGATTACCTTCCCATTTCCCTCACAATAGCACATTGGAAAAAGAAATTAGCAAACACTACTACTAGTTGTTATTGGTTATAAATAACTTTCACCTCCAACAAGCATTCAGGGATGTACTTTGTATTAGCCTCCTCTTCCAAACAATACTAAAATTAAGTGTACCACTGTAAACTGACGTTTTTTCATATACTAATGGTAATTTTAAAAATTAATTCAGATGGATAGGTTCAAGTAAAGGTATGTTAAAGATACATATTTTTTGCCTTTAAGAACAGAGGAATTTTGCATAATACATACTAAGGAGTATTTCATTTAAGTATTTTAAATACAGAATCAGACAGTTCTCCTTGCTACCATGTTTGCAGTTTGCTACTACACCCAAAAACCAAAAAGCGACCCATCAGCCTTCAAAATCCCCAGTGAAAAGGAGTAAAACTCCTAAATGGCAGAAGAGCGGATGGGTGGTCAGACTTCCTACAGGGAGATATCAGCGTAAAGCGCAATTACATCTGAATACAGGTTCAAACAAGAACCCTCGTACAGCAGTTACCCTCAAAACATTAGCTCTTTGCATAACACATCCAGGACAAACTCGGGTATAGCCCAGGATTTTTCCAGAGGCGCTCAGTGAGCATGCAAGCAGCCTCCTGACTGGTTACCATGAGACCTCCTTAGAGAGTGAAGTTGGAATATATACAACAGCTCTTGAAGGCTCAGGTGCTTTACCTTCCTATGTACATGATGGTTTATTCTTAAGGCTACTGTTAGTAATCTCCTGTGTACTAATTCGTAGACATGTTTATCACAAGGGAAACAAAACCCTAACTCTCAAAGTTAGCTCTTGATTAATACCGATAAATGAAAACACCAAAATTTTAAAACCCATCATGTCAGGTGAACACCTTTCCCCACACAGATGTTAATTTAACTCAGATTAGCCTCGTGAACGCATTCAGTCAAGGAGGATACAGTTCATCTTGCCAATCAAACTACTTTTCCCTCAAGAGCTCAGTGTTATGAGACATCTTGCCACTCCAACTTGTCTTCTAAAAATAAAGAGTATTACTATACCCAATGTCTACTTCACCTTTTCCTGTCTTGCATGTTTTATACCTTTGTTTTTAAGGCTGGGGAATGTTAGTAGCCCAGTACCATTAATGCATCTTCTCAACAAGACCAGACCAAGTACGAATCCAATCATATGAAAACATCATGGGTCTCATTCTGAAAGGCACAAAGTGCCCTTATCTCCCATTGATGTCAGGCCATACAACATCCGAAGTGTTGAGGTCTGTTGTTCAGTCCACTTTTCCCATCCTGTGAGGTCCTGCCATATATACATTACACAAAGTCATACACTATAACACACTGATATCAAACAAAACATTAGACCCTCATGCTTTTTTTGTGTGTGTTTACCAAACTCTTAGCCTCAACAGCATCATTCAAATAAGGGCAGAGTACACAGTGCAACTGCACGTGCAAGCAGTATTTTCCAAACAGAAGCAGCTCTTAAAGGATTTTATTTTCTTACAAGAAATGGTATAGATTGTAAGAGCCAGAAGCCCTCCGAATGAGGCTTCTTAGGTAAACAGGTAGTCACCCTGCAACTGCCAAATCTGGTAACAAAACCAAAAACAGATCCCATATTTCTGAACCTGTCAACTTGTACACACAGCGGAAGAGAACACCTGCGCATCACTTGAACAACTGCATACTCTTTATCTATAATCTATAATACAGAATTACTATTTACTTCAACTGAAGCATTTCTCATCCAGAAACACAGCTGCCCTTGCGAGGCCTTGCATAGTATCACCAATTTATTTTTTTTTAAATTACTGTTCTAAAGCCTGGTATTGTCCACATAAAAGCAAACTGTGGCTTGTTTTGGAGGCAGAAGAATAGGGGAAGACCTGCAGCTCGAAGCCTAACTTAACTGAGAAGGTTTACACTCAAATTCTTCTTGTCTAGGTTTGCAGCTAAACCAACTGTTTTCCTGTTCTAACCACCAAGAAGAGCTACAGTAACACAGCATCAAACACACACATGTTTGTCCGGAGAAAAATAGTTACAATATTTATTCAAACGCACATCTGCTGGCCTCCTGCCAGCCACCCTGCTCCAGCAGCCTGGCTGCGGAGGGGAGCTGCACAGTTTTGCCCGGTCAAGAAGCAACTGTTCAACGTGCCCGGCGGTCCCAGAAGAGCTCGGGGGAGCAAAACCCCTTCAAGCCCGGTTCTCCCAAGCCCCTACGGGCACCCGGCTCCACGGGGTGGGAGCAGCAGCAAGGACCGGGCTGGGGTGGCTTCTCCTAAGGGCAGCGCACAGCATCCGCGGCACCTCTCGGGGACCAGTACCGGCGCGCCCGCCAAAAGAGAAAGGAAAAGGATCGGGAGCGCAAAACACGAATCGAGAGCCCAAGTGTGAGCACGGGGAGGTTTCCCCCGCCCCCGGAAAAGGCGACCCCGGCCCGCAGCCGCCTCGCTCCCTTCCCACCCTCAGCAGGGGGTCCCCGGGCTGCCCAGCCCCCCAGGGCAGCCGCTGCCCTTCTCCTCCGCCTCCCCGCACCTCCCCGGGCCCCGCCGTGCCCGCGCCCCCCGGCCCCACTCACCGGCCGTCTCGGTCGCCGCCGGCGCCCCTGCCACGCCGTTCAGGTAGAGGATGGAGAGCAGGTGGGGCTGCGTCTTCTCCAGGGCCACCCGCAGGTCCTGGAAGTGGTCCCGCTCCTTGGCCAGCAGCAGCGCGATGAGCAGCTCGGCCTTCCCGCTGCCCGCCGCCTCCAGGTCGCGCAGGTCGCGGGGGCCGAGGGCGCCGGCGGCCTCCAGCAGCTCCACCACCTTGTCCACCTCGGTCAGGGCCTCCGCCAGGCTCTGGCGGCACTGGGCGAGCAGCTCCTTGTGCTTCGGCTCCATGGCCGCGGCAGGCCGCCGCCGGCCAAACTTCGCCCGCCGGGGCCGCGCACCGCTGCCGCCCCCCGGCCCCGCCGCTCCGCCACCGTCGCCCCCGGGGAGCCGCGGGCCGAGAGGGGGCACCGCCGGCCGCCCTCCTCCGGCAACCGGCGCACCCGCAGCGGCCCCCGGCGAAACTTCGTCCCGGGGAAGAGGCGGGGAGCTCGGGCAGGAGCTGGGCCGAGGGCGGCTTTGCCTCTTCCTCCGGGCCGGGAGGCGCCGCCGCCGCGCTGCCCCTCAGGCGGACCGGGGTCCAGCCGCCGCTGGGGCTGCTGCTGCTGCTCCTCTTCCTCCTCCAGCGGGGGCCCCCTCGCTCCTCTCCGCCCCCCCGGGCGGCGAAACAACTTCTGCTCTTCCCGGCCCCCGGGAGCGACACAGCCGGGAGCAGGAGCCGCAAGAACGGCCGCCGCCGCCTCCCGGGCACCCCCCACGCCCCCGCGGGGCAGCCCACACAACTTCTCTCTCCGCTCGCTACAGGACACACGGCCGCGGGGCGAGGAGGGGGCGGGGGGAGACGGCTTCAGCTCCAAGCGCCTCCTTTCATTCCCGGGCGCACGCAGCCATATTGGTTGCACAAGGCTGCCGCCTGCGCCGACACGGAGCTGCGGCAGCGCATTGCCCGCCCGCTGCTCGCCTCCCGCCGACGCGCCGCGGCGGCTGCCTCGGCCTCTTCCCGGCCGCCGCCCGCCTCCCGGCCGTCAGTCAGGGGCCACCCGGCCCCCGTGCGGTGCGGAGGCGGGGCGCCGGCACCCGGGCGGAGCGGGCCCAGCCGGTGGGGGCGAGACCCTGCCTCCCCCGTCGTGTCGTTCCACGCCCCCCCCCCGGGTGCGGAGCGGCCTGCGGGAGGTTCCCCCCGCTCCTCCCTGCGGGGAAGTGGGGCTTGGCCGGGCCGGCAGGGGGTGATCGGCCCCGGCCGTCTGGGCCGTGAGACAAAGGCTCGGCTGCGGCGGGCGCTGCTCCTCCCCGGCGGCGGGGGACGGGGCCGCCGGCCTCCCCGCCCTGGCGGTGCGGACCCGGCGGGCAGCCCGGACCGCGGCCCTGGCCGGGGGCGGGAGCGGCCGCCTGTTGATGGTGCTGGCGGTGCAGCTGCGGGACCGGCGTCTGCGGCGGGGCGACAGCTCCGAACGCCAAGATTTACTTCATCCTAAACCGGAAAAAGGCAAACCATCAAAGTCATAACAGACCGTCTGGGGCTTTGTCCGTTAGAATTTACAACGTGAAAGTTTTCAAACAAAAGATCTAAACATTGCTAATATGTTGGCTCATCTTCCCCCCAGATGCAGTTTCACGAGTGTTTGGTGAATAACCGGGGGCCAGGTAATTTAGAGATAGAGGACAGATGTGTCTGTACTCAGCAGCAACAGCAGGATGTGATTGTTTAGCAAAGAAAAAGGAGAATAACAACGTTTCTGTTCTGCCAACATCACCTGCACCGAATGGTACCTTAATTTGCAGACAGCTGGGGGAACAAGCTGCAAAATGGCCACAAGCAATTATAACCTTAAATTCACATTTTATATGAAAGACTCTTGCTGTGTAGGCATGTTTCTGACATCCTGCAAACATAACGGTAGCTGTAATGACACAGAAAGAGCGTTACCAGTATTTGTTATCGTTACATCTAGTAGCAATCAAAATTATCTGAAAGCCTCCTCTCCGATCACTTGTGTGCTTTACTTAGTGTCCAGAGAGCTGGACTCAGGTACAAGAGGAAGCAACTCTTCCCTAAAATTTTCTGTTAACACATCCATTTGGAGAATTCAGGTGCTGAACTGAGTTTCAAGTTACATTATGTGGTTCAGCAGATGATGATGTCTCTTGTATGTGAAAACAGCCTTGGGTTATGTGCATAATCATGGTATGCATTCTGCTGCTATTAGTGGAGACAGATAGAGAATAAAGGGACCTAGGGATTTTTCTCAACCTTAAAATTTGTTATTTAAAACAATATTTGAAAGTATGGCATGATTTTAAAACAAGTTTTTCACATTTGGTCCATTGTTACTTATGCTCTTTTAGATTCATTTCTTCTGATTTCGCATCTTTTTTTTTTTAGCAACTTTCTTTACGAGACAAAATACACAGAGCTTTGTTGGCTAATGACTAATGTTGTAAATTCCTGTAAACTCTGATCTTTCCAGACTATTTAAATTCTTCAGAAAATCTGCCTGTTCCTCTCCAATAAGTTGGGAAAAGTTTAGCCAGTAAAGCAATCGTACATTCAAGAAATCCTGGTTAACAGCGGTATGCATTAATTGTTGTCTTCAACTCAGCAAAATAAAGTTGCAACGGGACAGAGTGAAAAGCTCGCAGTAAGAAGTAAACCCTGCCCCGTGTCACCTGGTGCGCCGCCGGAGCTCGCAGCCCGTGCCAAGGCAGTGCCCCCTGTGCCGACAGCAGGACCGGCAGCGACTGACTCTGCAATTGAAATGTTTTGTAACGCAAAGGCACAAGAAGACTGAATAAAGATTTCACAAATTATTTGAGTGTTTCCTATTTTTTAAGACCTTCTAATCCCAGCAGTCCTTTAACAATGACATTTTACTGTGTGTGTGTGCTTATATAGTTTCCTGGTAAGAACAGGAAACAAACCACCAAATTTCATCATGGGCCATTACGATAAGAGCTGTACATTAGATCTATGCAGCAGTTCTGCACTACTAGAAATGCTGAAGAACAATCTCAGTTTTCATCCTCTGCCTGGCTCAGCACTCGGGGTAGGTAGGCGCCCATGGCCAGCGGCTGCAGAACACAGAGCGGCACCATTCGGGCAGGGCAGGACTCTGGTACCTCCAGACCTATTCCAAAGTCTGGAGGGAGGTGTCCCTTGGCAAGTGTTTGCTCTGGACTCCATTTACTCCTGCCTTTCCCAAGTGTGTGTCTTAGTCCTTTGCCCTCCCTTCCAAATAAAAGAGGGCTCTGCTCATCCTGCAGCCCGCCTTGCCTTTTGCTTGTGGATCCACATCTCCCATCAGAGTTGCTCAGATAGTGCCAGGTAAATCCCTGTCGTATCAGTTTTTCTTTCTGGCAGTACAGTTTCCATCTTTCCATCATCTCTGACTCTCTTAGGCTCCATTGTTCTCAGAAACGGCGAGTCTCGTTTGCTCTCAGATAAATTCAGATACATTTCTCATTGCACAGATACATTTCTCTCATCCATGGCTCCCCAGACAGGCAATTGCCTGTGTAAGAGAGGGACCGTGCTGTTACCTCAATTGCTTGGCTCCCACCTCAGCAAGTGCAGGGAAAGTCTTCATAAGACTTAGGTATACAGGTCATCTTTGAAGACTGAAACTATGAAACATATGCAAATTCATTACAACACAAGTTTATGAAGTTACCAAAATTCAGGTCATTACAGTGCCTCAGAATGGACAACCCTACTGCCAAAATAAGAAGCAATTTTTTTTTTCAATTAATTCTTTCCTTCCCTCGCCAAAAGAAAAAAAAAATAGGCAAACTCCTTTGGATCCCCTGCCAAGTTTTCAGAAAAAAAAAGAAAGAATGTATCTGT
Source organism: Pampusana beccarii (assembly GCA_013399365.1). Taxonomy (NCBI): domain Eukaryota; kingdom Metazoa; phylum Chordata; class Aves; order Columbiformes; family Columbidae; genus Pampusana; species Pampusana beccarii. The sequence goes on along the minus strand of VWYH01002407.1, from coordinate 160,901 downwards.
GGAATAAATTTTCTGAACTAAAATCTAAATTAATCTAAGATACCTGAAGTGGATCGAAGTCTACAGTTTGCACTGAATATGCAAGAATCAAATAGGTGTTTATCAGAGTATCAAGAGGAAGACAGTTTTTTTGTTTATTTTTTTGAACCAAATAAAAGGAAGGAGTTAAAAAATGTAATTAAATATGGAGCCCTGACACAGGATGTCATGGGTGCTTGTGTAAAATTGGATTCAAACCACAGCTTGACAGGTTAGCAGAAGAAGCAGCTAGGTAGTTTTTCCTAAGCTTTGGAAAAGCTTTCCAAATCTTTGTTTTTTCTTTTTCTTTCTTTCTTTTTTTTTTTCTTTTTTTAAAAATTAAGGTTTGGAAATTAAGCTACTGTGGTTGTATGCTTTGGGCATTAGAAAAAAAATTGATTTTCTGAGAGAGCATATAGGCTAGCAATACCTATGCATAGGTATTTTTTCATAGGAAGCTTGAGAAACATTTGCGGGACAGGATGGGGACATGGAGGCAGAAATTGGGGGTTATTTTTATTCAATTTTGTATCTTCTTTTCAGAAAGAAAACAAGAAACACTAGTGTTGCCATGCAGAAATGAAGTCTTTCAAATATTGATAAAGTACACAAGGCTGAAGATGGCATCAGACCTTGGGGATGATTTTCAAAAGCAGAAACTGGAATTTGAAAAATCAGTTTGAGTATCTGCTTGGTATAGGTGCCTCTGAAACACCTCCCTCTCTAGGTTTAAGATGCAAGCCTTTGAAAATACTAAGATCAGAGTCAAGAGCAGTGGAACAAAAATTCAACCTTTAGTACAATATTTTGTTCTCATAATTGTCAATATACCTTTTTATTATGCAATAATCGTAATGCTTGTGTATGCAAACTCAGCACTTTGCCTGAAATACTATGTTGTGTCACACATTCACACTAGAATCTAAAAAGACATTCAATTTCACATAATCTAGCACAAAGTTCTCACTGTAAGATATACCTTCCATACAGACCAGAGAACTTTAGGCTGAAACTGAGAAGACTCTGAACATCATGACAATCAAGCAGGAAAGGGAAAAAGGAGAGGAGAGGAAGGGAAGGGAAGGGAAAGGAAGGGAAGGAGAAAAGCATACCTGTTTTCAAGATTAATTTCAGTAAGATAGTATAACATGTTGCACCTGGAACGACAGGGACTGTGCCCACTGACTGTTCTGTCTCACAACATCTTTGCTTCCAAAAGCTGTCAGATGATGAGATTTATATTCTACATTGGTCATCCACATACAGAGTGATACTACTGTATTATTTTAGCTTGGTATGTTCTGGTAAGGCGCACTTTAGAAACATCCGGGTTCTAAAACAGATCTCTTCTACTCGCTTTAATAGGACTTTTTATAGGACAATAGTCTTCTGTGCAAAAAATACCTGCCTTCTCAACTACATCCTCCTTCTCTGCATCCACCTGCTGACTGCTGCCTGAGTCACAGCAGCAGCTTTGCTGCTGTAGTTTTACTGGTAAATCCTCTCCTCAGTGTCATTAATCTGAACCAGTCAGAAATTTCAATCGCCAAAAGTAGAGGATTTTCTTTAGGATTAGGAGTTTTTTTTTCTATTGTTTTTGAGTACATGGGAGACATTTTATTTGCTTTTTGGTTTTGGAGCCCTTAGGATACAGGTCTTCAGGCTTCATTGGCAGCCATGTGTGCTACAAATGGTTTTGTAATGAAAGCTAAGCTTCTCACGTAATCACATGATTCAAGAAACTAAGGATTTAGGGAAAAATATCAAGAGATTTACAGTAAGTTAATGGAAGCCAACAACACTGTGTGCATCCTGGGGAGGAAAATTATACAATCTCCTAGACAGGTATATGAAAAATACAAGAGATATCAAGTTAATATTAGAGCTGTCTAGATAGAAAGGAAACACAACTGACATTTTGTAATAGGTATTATATGAAATACTAACGGCTAAGCAGTTCTCAACAGAAGTTTATTTTTTCATTTTGATATAGCTTATAGACAATTAATTAGCATTTTCAGGATAGGAAGATGCTGGCCTCATCGGCCAGCAGATCAGATCTCATTTACCCATAAAGAGGAAAGAAAAAACCCAAACATAATGTGAGCAATCTCAGTGCTGCCCAGGCAAACTATTCCACCTGGCAGTGTGGCCTCCAGCAACGGGCGGTGCCCACAAATCCCGAGTTCCTCAGTGCTCCTGCTGGACTCCCACAGAAGCACAAGGATCATTTGTCTTCCTAAAAATGTGTAACCGTGAACTCCAGGAAATGGTTTAGCTCTTTCTTAAATGAGCTCCTATGTCATACAGTATGAAGGAAAGCAGACCAGAGGAATAATTTGCTGCTTGCCTTTTTTTTCCCTTTCTTTTTTGTAGCCTTAAAACCTGTTGGTCATTTCATCTTGCGCTGCACTAGGTGGTTTTCAGATTATAATTATTTTGGCCTATTCACGCTCTGGGCAGGAGCTAAACTGGTAATTCAAATTAGAATGAAGAAGATTAGACAGTTTCTTTGCTCAGGTCCAGTACAAAGAAAACACCCTGTCTGGTGAAGGTTTTAAATTCCCATGGGCTGTGGAAGAAGCAAATTAAAAAAACAAACAAGTTTTACTTAAGGAACTGAAGATTTGCCTGTTAAAAGAGGAATAATAGGTGCTCGTCTAGGGCAGGATACCTGGCACAAAGGGTGGGTTGGTTTGTTGGGGGGAGGAGAAGAAAAGGCGAGGTAAATGGCTCCTCCGGAAGCTGTGAATAAACACAATCACTTCTGTTTCTCAGACAACTCCTTCCAAAAACAGACAGCAAAGGAAGACCTGCAGTACTGCAGAGGCACATTAGTGGTGATCCCACAGGGCTGTGAGCATTTCAGCAGCCATAGGGAAGGCGCCCTGCGTGCACCTCTCAACCACCGCCTGTTTAGAACAGAACTGGGGAGCAGTTTAATTTTCTTCGGGAGGCTGGGCTGACTTGTGATGTGGTTACGTTCTCTAAGCGAGCAGATGTTAAACAGGCCCTTTTAAAAGCTGTTACTCGCAGTTTGTTATTGGTTTAGTTTCTAGGTCAGTTTTTAAGTCAAGCCAAGAGAGGCTGTTCACACCAATCATTTGCTTTTGCTTCTTTTAGCACTAATGGGGAGATAAATGCAAATGGATGCCCAGGACATCCCTGGGTAACTTCTATAATCAAGGCATGCACAAGCTGAGAATTCATAAAAAGAAAACCCAAACTGCAGATGAAGGAGGTAGACAAATGCAACAGTAAGGACTCTAGGGTAAGTCTCGGCACAGTTTCAGCATCTTCCCTGTTTTTCTGTCAGCGATGAGTGTTTTCAAACTGTATTTGCATCTGAAGGCTCTTGAAAAAGGAAGGGTAATTTCTTGTATTCTGTTTCATATTTGAAGCCTCAGATCTGCTAAGAATTATACATATACTTTTAATAGCAAGTCGTTCCCCTGCTCCCTGACATACGAGGGTTGGAGTTGAATACATCTCAGTTACAAGCTAAGTTTTTGAGGATCTTCAAGTGACTGAAAGGACCTAAGACTTGATTCAAGACTCTTTGCGGGTGACAGTGATCCTTCCATTGATTTTAAATGGCTTTCATTCAGATGTCTTGCTCATTCTCTCCCAAAACACACACATTTTATTCTAGCATTAGAAAATTTAGTATGTTAAAAGAAATGCAGCCAGGGAGAAAGGGAAGTTGTTTTGAATGTAATTCCTGTCAGACATTAGCACCATGGGTATAGAAAGAGAAAAAAAACATCTCATCATGCCTAGCAGGCAGAAATGAACATATAGCAAACAGCATGACCCAGAATAAGAACAAACATCTGAGAAAGTCCTGAGCAGCATGGAAGCCTTACAAAGGATTTAGATTAAAATTATTCTTCCTGGATCAAGTCTGCAGCCATGACGTTCAGAGAAGTGTTGTGCAACTGTTTGAAATTTATAAAGATGCATTAACTGGAGGGAATTTGATGGATAGAAATATTTAATATAATGCATGTATCAAAGCTCATCCAGTTCTGCCGAGTTGCAGTTCTCTAATTGGTTTCCAGGGGACTTGGATTAAGCCCCAATGTGGTAATAAAAATACTGTGCAAAGGAATAACTGAAATAAAATCTCTCCAAGTCTGCTAGGGAAATTCCGTGAAGGATAAATACACTTCATCAGCAAGGCAAGCCAAATATTATCCTTTTTACTGTGGGCTATTTGCACTATGAGAATTTTTCCCTTTAACTCGTACTCAGAGCTGCCACTCCCTCCCTCCAGAATACAAAGGGCAGCACAGAGCTTCACTGCGTCACCCCCTCTCCTTTCCCTGCAGAAATCCCCATCTGTCTTGCAGGTGACTTAAGAAGAGCAACTTGTAGCCTTTTTCTGCTTTCTTTGGAAGATGAAAGAATAAGAACTATACATGGCAAATGCTAATCATATTGTTTAATCCACACATCCTGGCAATAAAAACCTAAGAAGGTAAGTATATGCCTTTTACTGAGTCTTCTGTATAGCATCTAAGTTTTCACAAGCACAGTCCCTGCTCTCACACTGATGATTCTCTCTCACAACCACATTGCTGCTGAGAGACTATTATGATTTAATAGTCTTTAATAGACTGAATCTAAAACACAGAGAGCCTGAAGATTTCCCCAGGTCACACAAGTCTGTGGCAGCAACAATTAACTGATTCTACACGTGCCAGCTACCTGCCCAAAGCTGCTGTGCTGATCATTGCTTCTCCTTATTTTCACTCACAACAGAATACGTGCAAACACAAGCAAGGGAAACAACACTGTCAGGTAAGAGGGAAGGACCAGCAGCAGGATAAAGAGAAATTAAACAGCTGACTACAGTTCTCAGTGCTGACAAACAGCCACACGAAACCTTTCATTTCAGCTTAGAGTACGAATACACTCTCTTCTATAAGGTCTTTTTTTCCAAAGTTACCCGACTGTAATTGTAATTTTGATGGCAGTAAATTTCCACATCCAGATGTGCTGAGGAGGTTTTTTTCCCTTGAGTGCCTGAATCACCCTCTGGGCACAGCTCACAGTAACCTTGCCTGGCCGAGCTGAAGGCAGCCGGTGGCACGGCGTGGCTGACCCAGCCATGCTGCGGGGAAGCGGTGTCACCAGCAGTGACGGTCACTGCGGGCCCAGAAGGGAGGAATCTGTGTGAGAAGGACAGGGAGAAAGAAACAAACGTAAAGAGCAACTAGAAAACGCACAGCAGTGGCGTAAGTCAGAAGGACTAAATATCTCCCTAAAAATGGAAGTTCAGAGGAAGCCCCTGATGTAACTGGAAAATGTCTGCACGAGCTGAAAATCTGGAAGAACGGCATACGGGAAAGGGAACGAGTTGTTGTGTGGGCTTGTCAAAGTACCTACACATCCAGCAAACATTTTGGTGTCATTGCACTGGAAAAGCGTGGGGGTCAGGGTAAAGAGTGAGATGTGTCCTCCATCCAGTGTGTGCCTGAAGGAGAGCCCCTGCCCCGTGCCCCTCAACAGTGAGTCAACCAGCATCGCTGCCGGTGCTCCCAGCCTGCACCACAACACGGCCAAGGCCGCCCTCGTCCCTCCAAAAACAATCGGCAGTTTACAAGAGATACTGTGAAAGAATCCCCCACCTGTGACTGTGCACTGCTCAGCCCGGAGGACTTCATTCTGTAGAAGAGGGGACTTGGAGAACCAACTCCTGTGTGAAGTAATGGAAGAAAAATAATATCACAGGGTTAAAACCAGGGATGAATCACACCACACTGCTAACCAATTCTTCTCAGACACCAACAAACCCTGAATAATAAATCAATTCAAAGAACTTTTAAGTCTCAAACCTAATTCCAGCATTTTCTGGGATTCCTAATGTTTACTGGCATAGTGTCACTACTGCTTTTGCATTTATTAGCAATTTGTCATCTTTATTTTGCTTTTAAAAATTTATACAATTTAACATTTCATACAGGTGCATGCAGATAGAACTGCCATACGTATTGAAAGGCTGGCCAAACAGCCACTTTCACAAAAAGGAGAACAAATGCCTGTGGTTAATAATCCAGATACCTGCTGCTTTCACAACAGCTTCATTTCTGGTCATAGCCATCACGGAGGAGAAAGAACTTGGTATGAAATCCTGTGGGGTACCTCAGTTTTCTGTGGGCTATGGAAGCCACAGTTACAGAGACACCTGCATGTCCTCTTTTGTCGATGGACTAAAATGTAATTTCTGTATCTTGGCCCAGTAGCAGGATTTACATATTATTAAAAACTCCTAAAATAGTGATTTTCCAGGAATGCTTCTGATCTAACTGCAGGTATCAACACTAAAGGACAGATTCTTATTTGCCCCCTAATTTTCCATACGGACTGTACCAGAACCCAACATGCACAGCAGTTTTTACACTTAACTGTAGCATATCACTGTAGTTAAGGAACTGTAACTGTGTACAGTCATTTGAAAGAGTATTATAACCGAATAGATATAATAACTGAAGAAAATAATTCAGAATTATTACTCATTATTCATAGTCATCTAATGAACGAATGATAATTTAGCCATCGCTTGTCACAGCCAGTGACAGTAATCTCCTGTACAAAGTCTTAGTTGCCAGAACATATGTATTTTCCAGCTGTTTCCATCACTTTACTGGATCTCTTTGTAGAGATTACAAGTACCTGTGTGTCACTTTACCAAGCTGGCACCTTTCTGTTCCTCCCTCAAATAGATATATACTTCCACTCTGCTTCTATAGCCCCTTGCTTATCTTTGCATTCTCTGTCTTTTCGGCTTTCTTCCCCCTTTTCTCAGCACCTGCAGAAAGCACCGCATTCCTGTGCAGTATCAGCCACACGTACCACCACTGCTTCCAAAAGGAACATGCGGTTATTCCTGATCTTGCAGGCTTGGACTCACAAGTCGGACTCTTTTACCATCTGATGCACGCAGCAGCTTTCCACACAACAAGAAGGAGCTGTGGTGGTGAGGACAACGCTGTATTCCAAGAAGCTCAAGGCCAACCAAACCCCTAAGTGCAGCCAGAAGATACTAAGCTCTTGCTCGAAAGACTGCTGTGGATTGGGTTACGAGTCTGATGGGAACTGACAAAGCTACAGGCATCCCTGTAGCTTTCAGACATCAAAGTAGAAGCCATCCTTCTACATCTTGCTGTTCTCAGCTGGCTGTACACAGGGAAGAGCACCTGTTTCATATTATTTTCTCCTAAACATCCGTCTCTTGCATGTCTCAGCATCACCTTCACGTATTTTTAATACAGCCTTGCTCTGGGTTTCTGCAGCCGCTGAAGAACGAGAGATGCTGCCCAGCGAGCTGCCAGAACTTCATGCTTCAGAGCAGCTCTTGGAGCAGCGTTTCAGTGCTCACCATGGAGAATGTACGCAGATTGTAACCATCACGGCTGCGTGGAAAACGCTGCAGCGAAAGGCACGTCCCCCTTCGCAGCACAGATCCGCTGCCCTGCTTCTCCCGCTTGCCAGGAGCAACTCGCTGTGCTCCTTTGGGAATGAGTACAGCCTCCTACCGAAGTGCTGCTGTGTTCCGCTTGGGTGGGTTTTTAATGGGGCAAAAGATAAGCAAGTCCTCACTGATTTGTGAAAAAGCACGTCTGGAGTCTGTTTTCTCCTTCTCAGGAAAATTAATTCCCTTGATCTCCTTCCTCACGTATATGATTTTAACAGGTAACCTTCCTTCTCATAGTTGTATTTCAACTCTGATATTGCAGAAAACATTTCTAATAGAAAAATAAAGAATTGCTACCCAAACACTCCTTTTCACAAAACAAAACGCTGCTCTCTAGTGGAAGATGATGATACGATCTAATTTTATTAGAAAGAACGTTTTAAAATTTTTAAAATTTTATCAACTACAGGAAAACTTAAATTATCTTCACAAGCACTGACATACAAGAGTAGTATGGCTGGTTTGTTTTATTTCTGTCTTTCAGATTGTCCTGTGAGGTTTTGGTATTTATTCCTCAAAATAAATTTGCAATGCCTTTATATACAATACTGTAACCACATCCAAATAACCTGCCAAGTATTTGTGCATTATAATATTAACACATTTTCTAATCTGATCCCCTGAACTTTTTCTGTGCTCAGACAATATAAAAAATACAGGCCAATTTTTCTTATGTTTTTTTTTTCCCACATATTTTAATATTGACAGACTTTCTAGGTCTGAATACACAGCTTTAGCGAACCGTTTTGAAGATGAAGCATTCATCAGTTACACTCTCAGAAGAATTTAGGCAAATATGCAGATACTATGGAAATCTTTATCCCGCTGGGGGTTTCTAAAGACACTCCTGCCTGCAAGCACACGGATACAAAATCGAGGCATTACCTGTTGCCATGGTTCCTTCAGCTTACACTGAAACAGTGACAAGTGGTCAGACAGCAAGGAGTATTTGTCCTGATGGAACCAAACTTTATCCTACTTGCAGTTAATTTATAAAATACAGTAAAATGCAGTATTAGTATGCTTTCCCTTTTTTTTTTTTTAAGCATAGATAAAGCAAGAAAAGGAATAGCTCTCCACACTCAGTTTCTTCAAATTACGGACCAAAGCAGCGCTGATCTAGATTTATTCCCAGCTTCCCATATTTACAATAGAAAACCTATACAGCACGTGTTTCCATCTTCTTATCTCTGCAGATAAGAGACGTGTAAAGTAATATCCTGATAAACATACTAAGAACAGAATGGAATTTATTACTTTTTTTTAATAAAGTGTGTTTTTTTAAAAAAAAGCTCTCTGCTTATTGGTTTGCTAATTAATTTTAACTACAACTTTTGCCTGCATGCTTCTTCCACCTTAAGTACTCTTCCCTTCGAATACAACTACTACAGGGAGAGAACGGTAATTTGTCAAAAGATGTAGGCTAAGCACAGATTGTTAATCACTATAAACTTGATCTGTAAAAATCATAATCCTGTCAGGGCTACATCTACTGTTCTGTCAAAATTACATAGGCTATATACGTTGCAAAATAACATTATACCGGCTCGCCAAAGCGCTCCAGCTGAACTTGAGCCACGAGCAAGGAAAGCTGAGGGCGCTGCCCATGCAGCCGTGGGCTGCAGCCCCGGGCCAGGCCGCTTGGCCTTGCGCAGTGTCCCCGGCTGCGTCCTGCCGCCCGCACAGCTGTCACGGAAATGTACTTCGCAGCACGTACCGAACCCTCCTGCAACAGTCCCAGGAAGCAGAGCCTTCCTCAGGGTCTCCGTTTATCACTTCGCGTTGTCTCGTGATGCTTTTCCACGTAAAGACCTGTTGGCTGTCTGGAATGCTCTCTTAGAGAGCTTCTGCTGTTATCTAGTAAGTTTTCAGAAACAATTTATTGAAAATATAAATTAATAAGTAAATTTTAGGAAATAGCCTAAAATTCCATTTCTGTGATCGTTAAAACTGACCCTTAAAAAAATACCTGCTTCTGAGTGAAATCCAACAGCTAATTCTTTTACTGACTGTACAGAAAGCCCAAACAATAATTACTAATTTAGAGTGCTCCTGTAAACAATCTACTTTTGGCTGAAATACTTAGGAAATGCATAGCCTGCTCAAAGGCCAAGACATGTTTATATTTACTTTAAGCAAGATAGGTTTTGTATTATATATCCATCTAGGTTATAAATACCTGAGATTTAAGCTCAATAATTCTCAACTGTCTCAGTAAATGAGGGAGATAGAGGTTAGGTCATCTATAAATTAATTATGCACAAACATAATGCATCAATAAACAAACAAAAGGTTTAAATTTTCTTTCTCTCTGCTTCTTTTTATTGTCATATTAAGGACAATGATAACAGATGTGATTTACTGAATAGTTTTAACACATACAAAAGTAAAACCATCATTTAAATAACCGCATTTCACTATATTTACAAAAAAAAAAAAAAAAAAAAAAAAAAAAAAAAAAAAAAAAACACATTCCAAAAAAAAATCCACAAAAAAAAAAATAAAAACAAAACTATAAAAAAAAAAAAAAAAAAGACAAAAGAAAAAAAAGAGGTGGTTACTCATTCCAATACAAACTCCACCAATTTGCACCTTCAGAAGAATCTTTATTCACAAAACCACCAGATATTTTCAGTAGAATTTCCCATGATAAGATGAAGTACGTATCCACAAGAAAGGTTTACGGGCTTTCTCTCCACTTGGCCCCTACCTGTCTTAAACTTATATCTTTAAAAAAGAAATTGAGCTGGACTTCTATACAGACGAATCAGTAAGTGGCAATCTCACTGAGATCACAAAGAACATTTAAATTTATTCTGAAGTTTCTGTTGTTAAAAGGGAGATAGCAAAATACATATGGCTTTTGGAGCAGATACTAAATGCATTACATTCTCACCTTTACCCTGCAAAAATCTGGGCAGAAGTATGTCTTAGTATCACACTGAAAATACAAAATAATTTGAGAACATCTATGCTGAATTTCAATTCATGTCTTCTCTGTAAGGAGGATGATTTTAAAAACAGACACAGTGGTACCTTAAGACTTAACAGATTTACATGCTCTGAATGTATGTAGCCTTACACTTTTATTTTGGTTGAGAAACGAAGACAAACTGCAGCACAAACTCATTCATTTTGAAATGCTTTCTTCATTCAGCAGCCTGCTTTTACTTCGTGAGTGCACAACTTCAGCTTTTTCTCTATTTTGTTTCTCTCTAACCTTGATCCATGTTACGAGTACACTGAATATCCAAACAGTGCTGACAAGAAAACACTAAGATACTTTCCCTCCATAGCACCAGAGTAAAATTAAACATACTACACTGAAACAATTTTAAAATGTATATTCATTTCTGAAACTGCTCTAGTGGGCTAAAGACTAAAATACTTTCCAGTTATTTCATGTCCACACATGAAAACAGCTTCCTTTCTATTTCTGCTTTACATATTAAAACAAAACTAGGTTTTTCATATGACCTTGCTCAATTATAAAACTCTCCCAAAACTAAGATGGCTGTAATCACAGATTCCAGCAGTATAACAGCTGCTATAATATGAAAAGCTATTTATAATTTGTAACGTTCTTGTAACAGTCTCCTCAGAATTTAGTAACAGCTCTACAATCTGCAGCTTCTTGTAGATAAAACCCAGAGCAGAATTCTGGGGAGGAAAACCATTTACTGGATAATAACTTGGGATAAACGAAAAAACAACGGAAAACACAATCAAAGAGCCAACATTTCAAACAATTTTAACAGCATTGCTGAAGTTTAACTCAGTGTGAAGGAATCAAAGACTCAGTTCTAGCTTTCTGAAGTCTCTGTTCTTAAGAGCTACATCGACCCCGGCAGCTCCTGCTGAAAGGCCATTTCCACGTGTATTCTGTGCAAGCTCAGATCTCTCCTGCAGGTTATTTTTTTAAATAAAATCTGAATATACGTGTCTCACACTGAGCTAATAACAACTTGCACAGATTAACATTAATGTTAACACAAAGATCTAATTCGAGCACGTGAAAAAAAAATTGTATCAGCTGCAATCCACTTTAAATTTAATTTCCGCTCTCTGCTGCAGAGAAGCCTCCCCATTCAAGGTTTGTACTAACAGGCGGTAAACAATTGGACAATTCTTTTGACAGTCTTTCACTTACCAATTCACAGTTATTGAGACACACAGAACTGATAAAGCATGTTTCTTAACTTAAATGATGCTTTCTTGCTATTTCTTGTTTTGCTATAGCATTATGCCCAAGTGCTATGTGACAAGGGGAATATGAAATTCGTTATTATCAAATATCAGAGGCCTCCTAGGAGGGGTTGATTCTTTATCTGCTTTGTGCAACAGTTTAAAGAGTCCTGTTCCAATATTCATTGGAATTCCCATGATGATGCACTCAGAAACACCTAGGAAAAAAAAAAAACAAAACAAGAACTTGTTGAACATCTAAAGAGCATGTATTTACAAAACCATTTTCATTTGCTCATCCTGTATGCATTGCCTACCAAATCTCCTTGAACCTCACGTACAGGCCAAGGCCTCTTCACTAGATAAAGTTAAACATTATGGTCATCAGATCAGTATATTATTTCATCAGTGGTATTTGCACTCCGGACAGTTAAGAAAAATTAAATTTAACCTAAATATCTCCAGCAATGAAAGAGCTTCCGAAAGTTTGTTTTCAGAGAAGGCACATTCCACTCAGCGGCAACAGCAGAAGGTGCTTCATGTTCATTCTCTGACTCAACGCTAAGACATCAGTCACACCTGGTCAAGGTTCCCTTGAAAGCCCAGCAACATCCCAGTGAGAGAGTCATTCCACCACCTTAGCTACAGCGCTTTTTGCATTTTCACAATTCAAAACATGCTTGTTTTGAATTTAAAGATTTAGTCTGCCCCAATTATTTTTGATAGCTATAACATTTTTGCAGCAATGTGCTGACAGATTAATATCCCAGGTCTACAACTTTCCCAAAGAACATTCCACATCAAAAGCGAGCTATCAGGTACCAGTGCTTTTTTTCTTGGCATACTGTTATAATTCAAATGACATTTCCACGCACTCTCAGGAATATAAGAATATTGTCCTTCACATAAATGTTTAAGAAAATAACAATAAATAGCTGCACCTTTGAATGCACAAAGGATGAAAATAAATTTGCTTAAAATTTAGGCAAGATTTGCTGGATAAGTTAAATGTATATGAATGAAGATTCAGTATTTTTACTCTTAGACCATTGTTGCATTTCTACTGCGTTTTCCAACACCATACCTTAAAAATCTTGTGCAAAATAGAATTCTTAGGAGTTGGTTGCTGCATATTCAGGCCCACTGATCTGTACAGCCCCAACAGCACAACACAGGTTCCAATGCATAAAGGAAATACTTGTCTAACAACCAACAAAATAAAACTTAACTGCTTTTGCACAGTAACCTTTCAAGCTGAGCTGACCTCTGAACCATGGAACCTGCACTTAAATTCTGAGAATCCTCCTTCCCCTGCAGTACTTCCATGTGCACAACCGGGAGCCCTTCCTGCGAGCGTGAGCCCTTCCTCCCTTGCACCTTGTAGACAACTCCCCTCACCCAACAGCAGTCATGTCCAGCAGAAAACGCCACTGTAACAACCAAGTGTGTGTTCTCTATCTGCTCAGATTAATGTGAACTGGGGGCCAACAACCACCATTGTGGCCGGGTGAAGATAATGATGTTGATGATGGCAAAACAACTGCCAGGACAGCACACTCCACTCCAGCGACCATCCAAGCCTCCCCCAGTGCAACGTCTTATAACACTATCAATTGTCATCTATCGCAGACCCAAGCATCTAGCTGACAGCAAGGAACTGCTGCTCTCACTTTCGGCTGGAAGCAGCTAGGCAGAGACAAAGCCAGTCACACTGCTCTAATTGGGAAGCATATTCTCGACACTTCCCTTCCAGATCACATCCTCATCAATGAGGATCACAGCAGTGATCTGTAGCTGGCAGTGGCCACTTTGAAGTTAGAAATGAGAGTGCTGTTGGCTGCTCCTTGGGAAGGGGACGGAAAGGCAAATCGACTGTATCTCATCAAATCATAGAATCATTCTGGTTGGAGGAGACCCTCAAGGTCACCGAGCCCAACCATAATTAACTGTAGCACTAAACCATGTCCCCAAGAACCTCGTCTATCTCTACACAGTGCCTTGCAGATAGAGGCACTTCCTGCTGATCCCGCTGCTGCAGCGGCTGCTGCTGAAACTGGATGTCATCCTCTGCTCTTGTTCCAACCCACTCTGCCCACTGACAGGTGGGATCAGCAATTCTCAAAAGAAAATGCTTCTCTTTATGCAGGTAAAACCAGGAAGCAGCTGTCTGCCATTCTGACGTGGGGTTAAAAAGCATCTTGCAAAACAAAACGGATTCAAAGACCACATGGTCTAAAACTGCACCCACACATCCAGGAGAAGCACCGATTTGAGATGCCGTTCAGTTCAGGACCTACAGTTGATTTTGGGTACATACTCATTTTTCTTGGCAATATTTATAATTTTTTCCTGCTCTGGAGATAGAAAACCATGAGTGTGTAAGAGTCTTTTCACAGCAATTCAAAGAGGTAACTAGTGATGGCCAGGCCAGGCAGCTGCACAGCACTTTTGCATTCAAGCAAGCCAGTATTCTCTCTTTAAGTTTTGGAAGACAGACAACAATTTTGTTTTGTTCATTCCATTTTCTTACCTAAACTAAAACATCTATATAGAAGGCAACATCAAAAGATATTTGGTTCCCACATTATTCAAAACAGGATTTTACCAGCTCAGAGGAGACTTTGAGAAAATATATTTTTTTTCTTAGGGTCCAGGATGGAATCAATCTCTCATAGGATCTTTGCTTTAGTCATGGGCTAATAACAATAATAAAAATAATAATTTTCCGGTCACGTGGAATGCTGGACAGTCAGAAAGTGGCAGAGTTCTTAAAATACAAACTATTAACACTAAAGTTTCTAACAGATTCCACGGATTCAGAAAATACGGTGTCCACAAAGCACTGCTTGAAATTGACTACACTTTCTAAGTCCACCTAGAAATACATACAGAGCAGTAAACCTTAACATAATACATTCATATTTTTATACATCTTTAGCACCCAGAAACTCCAAATGAGCAGTTACAGCTCTGGGATGGTAGGTGCTACATAAACAGATGATGAGAGGGCAAAACCTGCCTGATTTCTCCTTTTCTCTGTTTAAACTACTAGAGAGAGACTTGTTAACAAATCATCCCAAAATGTATGTAGCTTAAAGTAGAGAGAAATCTGGGAGGAATGGGGGCAAAGGAGTTTAAAAAAAGAAAAGTAATTTCAATTCCAAGTATTAGAGTACATGGCAGAAATGCAAAATTAAGAGACAAACAGAATGAGAAAATTCCTCTATTTGAATTTTGTATTTGGCTGCATGTACATACGTGTGCATAAACTTGTATGCACATATACATGTATTTTTAAACTCTTATCAGTTTCTTTCACAAATTGGGTGAAAAGATTATTCAGTGGGTGTTCATAAATTTAACTTTATAACTGAAGAACAGATACATCTAAAAACCTATTTCTCAGGACAGGAATCTTCTCTGTTCTGTTAATGAATGGAGTACTGATAAACAAGGCTTCTAATTAAAAAGAAAAAAACCACAAACATAATTTTAACCTATTTAGATCAGAAGTAACTGAAGAAGTCAAGAACTTTGCCTTTGTTTATTTCTACGTACAACTGACAAATCATATAAGCAATCATTATGCACAGTATGATATTCGCCTATGCCACCCGAGACATCTATGTCTTTTGCCTCTTGGTAGGAATGAAAACGAACTCTAAAGAGCGAACGGGGTACTGGATTCCTTCATCAGCTCTACATGTTGAAGATACACAAACTTTCACAGTTGAAAAAACAGAACTACTGATAGTGGAACAAACTTCCTGGTATTTCACTGAGCTAGGCAGTGAGCAGTAAAACCAAATTACTAAAAGTTTACTTTAAGAAACACACCACAAATGTCCAACCGATTTCAAGACCTCTGATAGAGATTTGAAGTAGAGAAACATCCACCAAACTTCTAGGATCAGAAGTATGGATCAGCCTCAGACCTGAAGTTTTTGACAAGTAAGCTTAATAAGGGCAAAAATCCAATGCTTTGAAGAGGTTTACAGATGCTGGGTAAAGACCACAAACTGCAGCAGAATTTGTAATACCTACCACAAACAGAATCCTTCTGCCCAAAGTAGGCAGCATCAAAGAGATGGTCTGCAGTCTTTTCAAAGGAAGCCAACATCAACACACTTTCCTTCATTTTTGCCAGTCCAAACCTAGTAATGCCCAGCACTTCACCCTTGATTGATGGAAAAAACCCAAAGACAGACTATCACAATAGTGGCTGGAGAACAACAGAAAACTAGTTTTTATTCTAACAAACACATGAAATAAATAGTAAGTAAAAAGGTTACTATCTGCAATGCAACATTGTCATAATACGCTGCTTTGCAGTTAAACATTCCAAAGGTTAATAGTACGGTAGCAATCAATATTTAAATAAAACAGAAGTGACTATTCATATACAACAGAAGCTGTTAAAAATGGTCAATAGATTACTTTTTTCAAGCAAGGATATTGGAAAGATTGAGAGAATCATGGCCATGAGAAAAAAATCATGCAATTATAAAACTAGCTGGAGAGCTACAAACTTTAGTGGGTTCTGACAGTACTATGCTGAAGCTACTGCCTATTGTCTACTGATAAACCTGACTTCAGCTGCTTGAACATCACAGATACTACATCGTCATTTTTACACTCCCCAGGAAAAAAAGAAATTAGCTGCTTAAACTAAGTTGGTTTATTTCTGCCTCTGTTTCTAACAAACTTCCTGACTATAACAGACTGTGCACAGAGGCGGAAGTCAAAAGTCCCGACAAAAGAATGCTAGGAGCCCAGCAAGTGTGAAACACTGCGCTCTGATGCCCTTTTCCACAATTGTGTGGCAGCTCCACAGAGCCAGCCCAGGCACTGCTGCAGCTCAGGGCAACAAAGCCCTACAGTTCTGGGAGAATTCAGAACTCCTTCATCCATTTGACTCAAATTAAACCCTTGCACTCTGGCAGGCAAAGTGGAAAATCCCACTTCACTAAATGTACTCAAATGTAAAAAACATACTGGATGTGAAGGAGAGAAAAATCAATCAATAAAGAACAGATATAGATTTTCTACTAGCAAGTTCTGGAAGGCTGCTCATTCTCTACATGTAATCTGATTCTATTTGTAATGTCTGTATGCTTTGACCCTTATATACAGTGCAGCTGCTATGAACCACACCTCATGTGGTTTTCTGCACAGCAAGCCTTGAATTGTACGCATGGTTACCCAAACAGTTGATTTTCATACTACAATTTTTAGGATTACTGTTTCAAATAAGAAATTATGACTCCTCAACTTGTTTTCAGTCAAAACAGACCTTCTCCTCCACACCCCGAAGAACTAGATTAATTAAGCATTTTGTTTGATAAACGAACAACCGTATTTGGTTAGTATAACTTACAGTTCTTTAAAACTATAACTGATTTCCATCTCCCTAGCTCACTCACCCTTCTCAAACATGATAAAATTAATTTGCATAAACAGACCAGTGTAACCTTTAGAAAAAGCATGATACAAACCTTGTAAGTCATTAGATCAGACAGCAACATAACATGTCTCCTGTCAATGCTCATCCCGTGGTTCACCATTGTATACTGAATCTCATTGATAATGGTTGTCCGAGCAGCTTCAATTCCTAGTGTCTTCTCTACCTACACAAGAGGTTATGTCAGATTAACGAAGAACCAAATGCTTGCAGCAAGTATTTCCCTGGAACAAATACCATCTGATGTCAGATAATACTCTATTTCCATTACTACCCTTTTGCACTTCTCCATTTAAAAAATATTTATAGAAAAAGCTTCTTTGAAGTGAACAGTGTTGCCAGTTGAATTACTCTCTTGTGTTAATGCATTCTGACAACTATTAGTGAAATCAGGCTTGATTAGATATCAACTGCTGCATCTGAGCACAACCAACCACTTATAATAAAGATGCTATGGGGAAAAGCCCACAGTACCCATTGGAACATTACCTCGTAAGTGTTGTTAGAGGACGTTTTTGTTCCTTTCACTCCGTGAGTAGCCATAACAGCTCGCAGATTATCACCTTCAACTAGAAGTTTATATTTTTCCTTTCCACTTTGTTCATCAATATGAATGACAGCCCGGGAAACCTCTGGTATACCTTGCACTACAACCTTCACAAAACAAATAAACCTAGTAACTTTGATGTGTACAGTAATGCAATACAAAAGGGTAACCCTTTTCAGTGCTCAAACATAGCTGGAAGCTCCAGCCTCTCGAGTAAATGCTCAATTAAAATATATATGAAAGAAGATTTCCTGTTCTTAAATACACTAGTACAAATGTGACATTCACACTTTAAACCTTACACACTACCTACATTTAACATTTTATGCCAGATATCGTCACACTCAGATCTGGGTCTCTGAATGGTGGTAGATCCACACAACTGAGCCGGCATCCTAACTAAGGTTCACCTCTCAGGATTTTTAAAACCCAAAGTAGACAGTGTCCTCACAGATAGTTGCAAAAATGCCCGATACTGTCATATGGTTCCATTCTACATGTAGCTGGAAGAAGATACAATTATTTCACACAACGACTGCTTGGAATGCTTCAGTAAATATTGTCAGGAAAGTATTGTGGCTTCAATTTTATTTATAAGGATTAGTAATGGAGGCTTAGTTTCAGCTGTAAAGCAGTAGCATTGTAGTCTAAGAGTTATGATCTCAGCCCATCTTCATTGTCAATACTGACGAGAATTACTTCATCTTCCCACCACACAACCCCAAATTATTGTTACTGATTACCTCCCACAAAAACATGAGACAGCCTTTGTTTTTTACCTTTGGTAGTTCTTCCTTCAGGGACTGCAATACATAATACATTGAACTCTTGCTATTTTCACGAGGGGTCACACACACAACTGCTTCTCCATGGACAGCAACATCCCCAGGCTTCACTCTGAGTTTAGATACGCAAATAGAGTAGCGCACAGTCTCTGCATTCACCTGTGGCAAAAGTCAGCCAGTAAACATCAGGATATTTCCTTTTACTTATATATATCTGATCAAGGACATGCAGCAGTCTTCCGACAGAAGATAAAACAGCAGAACATAGAAAAAGAAACAAAAATTGTTACTCTTACGAATCGCATGAAATACTATCCTATGCTGAGAGTATAGGCCTCTATGTTAATGCACAGGAATGGCATCTTTGTATTTAGCAAGACACCAAGAAATGAAAGTATGTTCTCTCATTTCCAAATAAAGGAAAAATTATCCTCTTTACAAGGAAAAAAATTCAGATGTAATGTAGCTACAGAACATCCTTAGTTTACTTACTCTCTTTTTTTTTTTTTTTTTTTTTTAACTTCCACTGTTCTAAATTTCTGTTTCCGACATAGGATTAAGAGACCCTTTGGAATTTACCCAAGGCACAGTCTGCACAAGAACTGATCAACTCACCTCTAACCTCAGTAGTCTAATGCGCTCTAAAGACAGCTTCACTAGGATGAAACAATCATCTGGAAGAAACACTTCCTCAATATATTCTGAAATCTTCAAGAGATAAGGATGAAATAGTTAGCATGCGAAAATGGTTAAAATGCCCCACAGCAATTGCCTAATGCTTATGTTTAAAGCATTAGCAATAATACATTTTTTTCCTACCTCTCCTAATAAAGTTTTCTCAATTCTTCCCTTAACCAGACGGGCAAAATCAGGATCATCATCTGTATCCAGTTGTGCTGTTATAATAGGGGTGCTATAAAGAATAAACACACACAAAAAAAACTCAGTTAGGAAATCGCTTGCTTTACAGAATCTACTTCATCATCTAGAGTAATACTTAATAAGATAAAGAAACCTTCAGCTTCCATGTGTACACTTAAGAAAATTATTGTTCATGTACTTCAGGCTGGTAAAAACAAGCATACACACAAAAGATTACAACACAACAACTAGTGACTATACATTATTCTACTATTATTTAAGTATGGGTTCAAGGCTACCTAGGAAGGGGTTTGTTTCAACTACCACTAAACACCAGAAAGCTTCACAATATAGCACAGAAACCTAACGGAATATTCAACTTCATAAGTAACCACTTCATTTGATTTTCAGAAAAAAGAAAACCTGTCTTTCCTGGGCCTAAGTATCACTTAATTGGAAAGACATTACACTTTTCCTCTTTGGGTATTCTATGCATTCAATGTTGTCAGCATATTACTGAGAACAGGGAAAGGCTGTCACATATTGCAAATTTATCCATCAGGTTTCACTTAAGCAAAGGGAAAAAAACAAAGCAAAATGTTAGCACCTAATAGCCTTTGAAGCATTAATGATTTCTTTGATTCTTGGCACACCCAAGGTAATGTTCATTGAAGCAACGCCTGCAAAATGGAAAGTCTTCAGAGTCATCTGTGTGCCAGGCTCACCAATACTCTGTGCACAAAGAGCTCCTACTGCAGAACCAGGCTCCATCTGCGCCCTGATAAAGAAATTCTCTCATTAAAAAAATAAAGAGACATAGAACCCCAAAAGACATAAAATCCTAAGCAACTGAAGACACAAACTATTCCAGTAGATATATAAAAAATTTTTTTATGTTTTTTCAATAAACAAACATGAGAGAGGCTAAAAGGTCACCAATACTCAAGTCACTGATCTCATGCAAGGCAAGAGAATGCTCTGTCATACAGGCATTCCATGGGTTCATGTAATATCCATAACAGAAAACAAAATGTTCGTCCTCTTCCTCTTCACGATTCCCCATTCAGGGAAATCCCATATTCTAACATTTCCAAAACTCTGCTTTATATGTTCAAGCACAAGAGACCTCTATGAAATCTTCTTTAAAAAATTATTATGTAGATTACTTTTTAATCAGAACAAAATCCAGAATAACAAACAAAAGGCTCTTACAAGGGTGTAACAGATTCAAGAATGCTAGCATAAAGTGTGACATAACTCTTCACAGACTCCGTAGATCAAGAATAACCATGGATTTGGAACTGATCTATTCAGACAGTATTTTGCACGGACTCTGTGAAGGTTTGGAACAATTCTCTGCAAAAGAGGGAGGAAGGGAACATGTCCCCTTAACAAGCTCACCTGTAGGTGGCAATGCCTTTTTGTTCTTTTTTGCATTCTACCTTTGTCTTGTAATGTTTGTGTCACTGGGGCCAACTGTTTCTTATTCTTTATTTGTATTGCACTCACAACAGAACCAACACTAATACAGTAAAAATAGCAAAATACTCTCCTAGATTGCAAACAAAGCAATAAATACTGAATTTGGAGCAGGGGAGAGGGATAAACTGGGAGAAAATAACAGGCTAAACACTTACCTCATGTATTTGTCCCTACAAGTCTCTAGAAACTTCTCCAGTTGTGTTGGAGTAATCCTATCCAACTGATACAAAACTCGTGGCTGAAAAGAGAGTAGAACAGTTGGAAAAGTAATAGCTTGTGAAGATCTAAAATAACTACATAATTACCCCCTTGAAACTAAATATTTACCTCTGTTGTGCCATTGTCATTAATGCCATACTTGTCCCTAGTTTTTTTTATCTTCTCAGAAACACCTTTGATGAACTTTTTAATTTCCTGAAATTACATTAAAGCAACAATAAGCAAAGACATGGTCTTCCTAGTGAAGTCTTCAGCAGTAAGTTATTTGCTTAGAGCTCCTCATTGAATGTTTAGTCATAGATTAACAATGCACAATATGAAGAGAGGAACATCAAAACTTAAGACGCACACACGAACTAGAATTTAGGAAACCAGATTCACTCTTATGTAACCACCAATTAGTAGCAGTACAAGAGGAATTTGGTCCATGCTGAATAAAAGCATCCTTCCTGAGCACACACTGAAAACTTCAGAGATTGGACTTCAAGCGATCCTTCCTTCCTACCCACCACTTAGTGAAACTGATCCTACCATCAAAATAATGATAACAACAATAACAATAAAAATCTCAAAATCCTTATTTTCTCACAAACACACTCTCACAATTTATTTGTATTCAAAATAAGACAAAGTGGACAGACTGTGGCAAGAGAGGAAGTATATGAAGGTCACCTGCTGGATACATTTCAGAGATTCAAGATGTACTTCATTTGGGTGGGAAAAAAAACGCTGAAAATTGATATATATACGTGTCAGTCTCTACTTAACATATTTCAAATAACTTCTCTATGCTGTGGAGAGGTCTTGCAGATAATGGTGTTTAATATGTTAGTGCTACCTAAGCCTTTAACTCTCTTACCCCCAAGTAGTTCTAGCAGTCCTTACTGGAACATAAATTGAAACAATACTGTTGGAAAAATATCTAACATTTCTATGAAACATCATTCAGGCATTACGCTTTGGACATAGATACCTACACCAGAAGTCATGAAGGTGGACTCAGTGCAAGTCATTACCGTAACACAGGCTTATCAAGACCAAAATATAAACAAAAAGCAAGAAGAAATCCTTCCCATCTACTTCAACAACGACTCAAAAAAGCCTCTGTGGAGGAGTGAACAGTTTGAGTTTTAGAGTTCCTTTAAACCCTTTCCACCCCATTAGTCCTGCCTGACGGCCAGGATGATGACTGTATAACATCATCTATTCTTCACTCACTACTGGACTCCTTCCAACCACTTTGGTAGCCAGGCACCAAAAATTAATTGCAATTTTTTTTTTTTAATAATTGAATTAATACATCATTATCAAAACACTTCTATTACATCCCAACAGAATTCTCAGATTCTCAAAATAACAACATTTTAACTGGTATTCCAGGTATTTTCAGAGAGTAGATTATTTTCTGTGAATACTACAACAAAGTTCAAATGGAAGAACCAACAACAGAAGTGCACTACTGGAATGGATGCTTCAAGTTGTTTCTCCACTTGGATGACAACAGGATGCATTCATACATTTCTGCCACTTTTGCCCTGCAGTAAGTTGTAAAAATTCACAAATGAAATATTTTGTCATTGTAAATGCTTTTGACCTCGAAATCTCTGGATAAAATTGATAATTTATTTCCTAAAATAAGTGTTAGAAAAATTAATCTTTTATTTACAGGTGCATTAAAAAAAAATAAAAATATGAATATTGCAGGACTTTCAGAAGATTACACAGACCAATTGATGTAGAGAAAAAACAACCACTAAGGAGAGATGTAATTCTGTCTTGAAAGATGCTGCTTTTGTGGAGGGGCAGGAAGGGAGGAGTGGAAGGGGAAGAAGGCAGAAGGTACAACATTAACTTCTCCCTCCAGAACACAAAACACGAAGTTCTTTCAAATTTTCACCTGCTCACGCGAAACTCAGGGACAGTACTAATAACCACACCACCACCACCACTCCCCAAAAGAAGTTGTCATACTGGCCAAAGACTTACTGCTGTGGTCATATGGAGGAAGACCACAATAAGGCAGACCTAAGACCAAATCAGCATACGAATACAACAAGCATTAGGGCAAACTCTTCATTGTCAACTTTCCCTTTTTGACAGTCCCCAAGTACCAATATACTTAAAAAAAAAAAGTTCCCAACATAGTAAGTCGATGGTTATGCATCATTTTGAATTGTAAAAACGAAGTACTCAAACGATACATTACTTGCATGCACTAGAGCCAAAGAATAAAGGTGAGAAATAGAAAATAAATTTCTGAAGAGATTTATTTTTCCTTGTCAAAAGTTGTATTCATGCACAAGAACTGAAAGAGGAAATAACCTATTCCTCTCAACTTAATTGAATCCATTGCCTGTTAGCAATTCATCCAAACTATGGATTAATTTATGCCACGAATAGAAAATGTAGCTCATTCTTTGCTGGGTCTGTCTGTTGCTAAGTGGTTACCATCTTCAGTGCAATGCTGTTTATGAGCACAGCCACATAACATCCAGAGGGAGCTCAAGAAATCATTGGGTCTTTCACACAGTCTAAACCTATGAAGTCTTGTATTCTGGACCTGGCAACAAAAATTCACCAAACTGCCGCAGTAAACTCTGGCTTAACATAGGCTTCGTCAGTTCCCACAGAGCTGATGTTCAGTCAAACAGCAGTCTGGGGTATAAAGCCTGGTCTCTCGGGTGTTTGCAAAATGTGTCCCAGCACTTAAGCTAGTGGGACCATCTATACACAGGAAGCACTGGTGGTGTCAGAATGCTCCCAGTGACGGAGCCCAGTGAAAGGCGGGTGGTACACATCCATCGCAGCGGATTCAGCAGCGCGTCCAGGCAGACGCAGCTGGTCAGCTCCACATCCACCAGCACCGACTGGATGTGTGCTCAGCCTTTTCCATGTTTGCACCGCACTCCCCAGGACTCATACTCTATCAACTCAAAACAAAACAAAAACCCCAACAGTAAAAAAACAGAAAAATGTTGTTGTTTGTTGCGGGGTTTTTTTAATTGTGAGGGTTTCTATATATTTTCCCACTTTCAAGAAGAAGAAAATGAAAATTTGCCTTTACCTGTGTCTTAAAATACTAAAATATGTTAAAATATTAACACAACTGAAACTGTGCCAGCAATCTGCTTTTCCATCAGTTGAATTCCCTCCAGCGACGCCTGAGTGCAAGCAGAATGAACGCCAGTCTGTTCGAAAAAGCTATTTAGACATACTGTTTTCTGGACAAGAGCAGATAATCCCATTATAGGAACCTCCTGCTAAAATAACAGTGATAAGAAATATATCTGTTCTGGAAGGGAAAAGTGGAGGAAGGGACAGTAAAACATCAGAAAAAACATGCTTATATCCCTAAACGTTGAAAGAACGAGTTTCAGAAAGGGAAGCCAGCTACTAAAAAAGCTTCCTCAAATCTTCACATTTAAATATGGGTATTATTTCATGTGTCATGTTTTTCACCATTAAAAAGAATCGGTAAATTATTGTGACGAACACCTACTTAAAATTTAACAAGCAGTAATGTATATATGCTAATTAGTTACTTTAGCACTATACGCACATTTTTAGCTAAAAAGCACTAACATTAATGCTCACACAGTGCACACACATGCTACAATTACCTCATTATATTTTTCATAACCTGTCTCAGTTAATGTCTTCAAGGATGAACAGAAAAAAAAAAAAGGAAAGAAGAAAATGTAACAGTATCTAAAACTTTAAAACCTTAAGTTAAATTAATTACCATTAAGGTGATGTAATCAAACTTGTGCTTTTGAAATTAAGAGCGATTATTCAGATATTCCTGATATGATTAAAAATACGTACACCTCAAAGAACAGCTTCCTCTACAGACTTTGGTATTATTATATTGCACATCTTTTCCTTAAGAGACGCTGTTAAGATTTACAGTATATTTCAAATATGAATGCAATTATATTTTCAACTCTGCTCTAGCAATGGAATTGCAAATCATATTTATAAACAACTGCTTACTAGCTTTGTCACTTTCTGCTCTAAAGCACTCTAATCTATTAAAAAGAAACCCTTCAAAAGCAGGAAACTAAATTCATGTTGTTCTCATCGCTGCCAGTAACCAGAAGGTTCATCAGGTAATACCTTTCTGTGTCCACAGACAGCTTAATTCTACAGTTTTTATCACTGTCTCCCAAAGCAGTCTTAAGCATGGGTACTCTCACAAATACTAAAAATGCTTAAAGCTCTTTCAAACAAATTGATTTTTACAATCCCAAGTGTAAGCAGTCATGTGAATATTCACTCATCCTTAAAAGACAATTAGGTACTCCCCAGAACATAACCCTGCCCAGCAAAGTGCTCCATACAACAGATGTTTTCTGCTGGGTTAGTATCATAGGAAAGCACAGTAAACAGGGGCGAGCGTACAGCTTATGTTTCTATTAAGGGAAAGTAAGCAAATGAGTAAAAACAGTTATTCAGAAAGTTTATAATATCAAAACATATGCATAACAGGGCACGAGACTCAGTCCTAGCGGTTTCATACATAGCGTCAGTATAATTTCATTTCTGATGTCCTAGGGGAAGCGCGTAATTCCTGTAGCACCTTGTTATGGAGAGAAATTCCAGCAAGGTATCTGAGCAGCATCTCCTGCTTCAAAAATTACTAGATTTTTCTCTCAGTTGTAAAGTTCCTGTGGTGAATGTGAACAACTACTATAATAAGAATTAAAATTACTAGTCCTACCTCCTCGTCCCCTAAATGTACAAAAATATTACTGAACAAACTACTACTCTTGCTACTAATGCATAAAATTCAGCTACTGCTCCTACAGACTGATAAAACCATTTTATTTAATTTACTTGATTTATAAGGAAAAGTTAATCACAGTGTGATAAGGAAATGAGAGAGTTACCTGCAGAAAACTGTCTCGGCAGCACAGAAATTCATTCTTCTTCATGATGGACTCAGATGTTAACACCAATTCATTTTTACTAAGGGCTGGTTCACTTCGGCATGGATACACAGCCTTAAGAAGAAAAAAAAATTACTTCTTCACATAAAACGTATACAGAAAAACTTAACTGTAAAGACACAGAATATAGATATATACAACTGATCAATAATATTCTTTAGTATTGGCGTTCAGTGGGGGTTTTGTTTGTGTTTGGTTTTTTGTTTTGTTTTTACTATATAATACTAGACTACTGTGAAGAGAAGCTCCACATACTTACTTCTCTAAATCTGAAGGTACACCACATACACACATTTCTAATTCTATCAACTCATTACACCCACATTACAGAAATCTGAACAGTCACT
Organism: Pampusana beccarii; assembly: GCA_013399365.1. Classification (NCBI taxonomy): domain Eukaryota; kingdom Metazoa; phylum Chordata; class Aves; order Columbiformes; family Columbidae; genus Pampusana; species Pampusana beccarii. The sequence goes on along the minus strand of VWYH01002407.1, from coordinate 134,567 downwards.
TCAGCAAAAGGCTTTTATTTCAGGGGCAGGGTGAAGAACAACAAACCAACCACAAACCCAAACCCCAACAATTCCATTCTTGAAACAACACAGTATGTCCTGAGTTACTAAATACTACATCAGGCCTCTGACAGAAGAAGCAGTTCAATATAAAGAACACACATGACTTGATTTAATAAGGAATTACTTTGTCCAATCTAGTATCCAACTAAGCCTAGTAATTTATCTGGTGAGTTGGGTGTTAAGCCATAGAACTACGTCTAAGCACAGCAGAAAAATTTTATTTTTCCCAACTTACACAGAGTTGGGTCCTAGCTGCTCTGTTCCAATGTAAAAAGTATCTATAACTCTTAGCATACACATGCTGAAAGGACCACTCAAAGATGCAATTTAAAAACAAATTCTTCAACTGCAACAATTTTTTCCTTAATTTATTACTTTGTCCTACATGCTTATTAGTCTTTTCACACTTCCAACAAAGATTTCAGTAACCCTTACTCTGATATTGTCTAGAACTCGCTTGAATTCCAGCGGTTCATCCTTCCCTTCCATGGCTGCAGGATCCAAGCCATCTCCTCCATAAATAAACTGTATAATATCACCAGTAGAACTTCTGACTGTCAGATCGTACTGTGAGCAAAGATCTTCAAGTGATTTTACCAGCCGCCTCTGGGGGGGGGAAAGAAGGTGCAAGGAAAGTAAATGGAATCTTTTAAAAAAAAAACAACTATTGATTTGCATTATGAAAAGTATAGAAACTGGACTTGGCAAATAAATCTGACACAGTGATTAGAAGGCAAGAAAACCTATTTAAAGTCATACATTATCCCTAGGGCTTTGCTTTATATTCCCCAGAACATGAAAGCCAACAATAATAAAATTTAAAGCAACAATACAATTTTTCACATTTAGAAATCACATCATATAGGAAACATAATGCTAAGTTGCAAGAACCTATTACACAATAGCCCGAGGAAATTTTTTTTGCCAGAATATTAATATTCATCCAATCAGGTTTATTTCTCAAGGGATACACCACTTTTGCTTATGGAATTAAAACCAGTCTATGATTATTTTCACTGACAAAAAACAAAGAGCTTATCCATCAAAGTCAGTAAGTGCTATTTTTCTACCAGTGTTAGCTATTTCTCTTACGTTAATACATTGAATTGGGAAATTCCCTTACTACCAACTTCTTTCCTCTGCCTCCCTAAAAAAAGGCATCCTATGAAGCATTAGTGGTTAAAAAATGTTTTTACTTGAAAGATGAACTTAATTATTCTATGAAAGTAAATTAGCTCACTAAAAAATATAAACTGATTTTCTTTTTTCACTGGGGAGGAAAATGGTAAGACAAAAATCAATGTTAAGATTTTTTTTTTTTTTTAATTCCAAAGTCCAAGTGCTACAATTTATTAATGTAGTCTGAAAGTTGATGGGGAATTTTTTTTTTTGCAGGCTGCTTATTATATTTACATATATTTGTATATACTCACACACATGCAAACATTCCACTAGTTTGGAAGCCAAACAGTCTAATTAGTCACCCACCCCAATAGGAATTGATGTCAGTCTTTGTAGAGTTACTTGCATATCTCTGAACGCGTCGCTAGCCCCAAATTCTCTTTTCTATTGCCTGTTATACTGGGAAGAGAATTATACTTAAAAAACTACTTAAATATTTTCACTGAAGTCTTAAGACTGCTCATAATAGCAAGAGGCTTTGTTGGAAGGACATTTGTTTTCACAGGAGAAACAACCAAAGGCACTAACACCTCACAGCACTTAAGTCCAAGTCTCTATGGCCATTGGCCTGTTACCTGAAGAGAACAGATACTGAAAGGGAGCTTTAGCCATCACTTCTTTTTTTAAATAGCCATCAATTTCTTAAAAAGCCATCAATTCTTTTTTTTAAATAACCCAAACCAAGGATTTGTATTTTCTGTTTCTCATTGTTGAAAGACTGTATTTGAAAAAGCAATCGCAACTCAAATCTATGCTATAATGCATAGACAAAATTTCGATCTTTCACACACTAGATAGAAAGTAGTCCTCGATAACTCCATAGAACAAGGGTATTTGTCACCCCTATTCAAGAGGAAACAGTTTCATATAAGTGTGTTACTGTACCATTGCCTGAGGTCCACTTTATAAACCTCGCGCCTACTGGAGCAGAGTCACGTATTTCACAGGACAAATCACTCTCTGCTACGTTAGACACACACATAATGAAATCCCTTCTCCCCCACCCCTCACCTCAACATGCACATAAGCAACACCTTCCTTTTGCAAGGCTGATAAAAGCCTCACTCCACTGTCAGTTACCTGCATATATCCAGTTTCGGCTGTTTTTACAGCTGTATCAACCAGACCTTCTCGACCAGCCATCGTATGAAAAAAGAATTCAGTGGGAGTCAAACCAGAATAGAAACTATTAGCAACAAAGCCTTTTGCTGCTGGGAGCTAGAGAAGAGTGGGGAAAATCGGGTTAAAATTCAATGTACGTTTTGGATGCATGTTACAGAAAAACAGGTTGTATGTCATCTAAATTCTCTCAGATAGTTAGCCAATACATACACAAACACTGAGCAACCGTCTCAGCTGCATTTAGCTTTGAAGTTAATGTCTGTATTTCGCACCTGAACAAAGGCTTCAAAAGCCTTTCCTAGTTCTTTCAAACTAACCTAATAGACTTACTTTCTTCTCCTCCAAGGCTTGTCATGCTTCCAGCCATCCCTTGCAAACACTACACCACCTTCTAACACTTCAGCCTCCCTTAGAGTTGCAAAAATTGAAATAAGAATGTTCACGTTGCAACAGAATAACAAAGTTATTTGCAGTGCTGAAGACTAAGGAATCCAGGAAAAATAAGACTGGATGTATGTACACAACTAATTATTTCAAATGGTTTGCTCTCCCCTCTGAGAAGAGTTCTTGCCAACGAACTTTATGCAAGCATCCCTTTAAGCCAAATAACACCAAACTGCCTCCACGATCACATAGAACAATATACAACATACAAAGAGGTTCATCTTAGAAGATCATCACTTTTTTGCTGTTATTTAGCAGGTAGCGTTTTCTAAATCAGTAAAAAAAATTATAGTTAAGATTTAACTTTTTCCTTCTCATCTAATTCATTATGTATTTTTTCTACTTTAATTTATTCAGGTAATAAAAGATTTTACACCACAGAATTCAGAAATCTGTACATTTAGTGACAAATACAAGTGTCATGGCTACCTGACCCTGAGTTACCCACCACACTAACCAGGCTGACAGCTGGTACCTAGAACCTTCTCTACCAGTCATTAGATTTCAGATAGCAGCTTTAAAAAAACCTAATCTCGCTGAATTGTATTAAGAAGTGCATTGGACTCCTTTGTGCTTCAAGCAGAACAGAACCCAGACATGGAACGTTCACAATAGCCTGTGAAATCTATCTGTCCTAGTGGAAAAAGAAAATAAAAACAGACTCCAGAATGGTTTATCTGGCGTGTTTCACTTGCCTAAAGATACCAACACGCACCCAGCAGTTGTCCTGGAGTAAGTCTTGGTGCAGTGAACACAAGAAAGGAACTTTAACAAGTTGTTTTTAGGACTCTCAGAACCAAAAATGTTTCATAAGACTTAATTTCCCTAAAATAGAAACATCTAAGCAAGGGTTAGCTGTAAAAATTCAAGCGAACTAGACATCCTGTGGCAATTCACAACACTATTGTTCACTCCCAAATCACATTCAAAACATTTTACATTCAGCATGTGATCCTTTTCTTTCACCATGTCATGACAACACTACCCTATCATACATCCTTTTTAAAATGGTTTAAGGCAACTCGTTTCACTTTTCTTTACAGTTTATTGTAAACGTACAGAATTACCTTAGAATGTTTCTCAAAGTGAGGCAAGGATCTGTTCTCAAATCCATCAGGAACTCGGGAACCACTGATAGCCTGCTGACCTACACAAGCAATCATCTGAGATATATTAATAAAGGAGCCTGAAAAGAAAGAAAAAGAAAAAAAAAAATCTCACTCACAAAAGCAGAATATCAGTGCTGCCCTGATAAGCTGTCTTCACTTCCATGAAGATCTATTATTTAGCTTTGTAATTTGTCAAAGATGCATTTAGAATTGCAACAGTTAAAAAAAGGTTTTCTGTTATTTGTCCTGTAATTTCAGCACTTATGCAGAGACTGGCAACTAAGCTAGTCTACAATATACCTAGCAACTCCTTTTATTTTTTTTTTTCTTTGTGTCATAGGCATTCATGCCACAATTGTTTGACTACAATCCTTTAAAAAAACTCATCCTGACTGACCCAGCGCATTAATATAGCATTTCCAGCTGGTATTTTATGCAATATAGATACTTGAAGTCAGAAATGCAAATGTAAACTTTCTATTGATGAATTAATTCAAGTCTTAAGAACATCTAAACTACGAAGAGCATGTTTTTTCAACTTACTATACGCAACCTGTACTTACTGAGAGGAGTCACTTCAAATCTATACGACACAAATTTAATACTTGCACAACTGACTGTATAAAATAAGCTATAAAGACAGAATAACCCATTTTGAGAACAGTGACGGAGCAAGCAATCTACTTCCAACGCTTCGCTATCCCTACCTTTAGAACCACAGAGAGCCATGATAAGAGGACTGTTGCTCTTGTCCAGTTCTCTGAGACAGGCACTGCCAGCGTGATCTCTGATAACAGAGAGTTCTTTAAGGATTAAAGCCTGAAATCCAAGATTTCGGAGATTCAGCATTGGTTAAAAATACCATACACAAACAGTATTCTACCAGTTGCCAGCAATACCTTCAGTAGTCAAAGGGAATTCAACACACAACAAAGAGAAAGAAACCTAGATGTTGCTTTGGGTCAAACAAGTTTAACCTTTAACTAATATAACCTTCCAGTTTGCTGCTCAAAAAGTCTTTGCGGGGGTAAGACAGAGGTAGCCAGGGACATGACAAAATCATTTGTCAACAGCACAAGCTTAAGCTAAACTGAGCATTGACCTAAACTCTAAGTCTTGTTGTGCTACATAAAAGATTTCCACAAAAAAAAAGTATTTTTAGATTGCTTTCAGAGAGTACAATGCTGTTCTCTCCAATTGTTATAACAAATGTATTAAAAAAAAAAAAAAAAAAGGACATGCACAGGTGTCTATCAGCCAGAGAGCCACTATGAACCAGGCAACTGTAGCAGTACTTCATCACAGGGCAGGATTTTCTGGTGGTGGTTTCTTGTTTTTGTTGTTGCTGCTGCTGGGGTTGGTTTGTTTGTTTGTTTGGGTTTTTTCTGTTCAGTTTGGGTTTGTGGGTTTTTGTTGTTTGTTTTTATTCTGTCTTTCTTTCTAGGTAAAATCTAGACATTGACTAGCCAAGAAGACAAATGTATAAAGCAATTAAAGACAATGAAGAGTGTTCTTCAGCTGACTTAATTATGAAGTCCCTGTCCATAAGCTTTTGGACAACATTCATTGCTCTTCATCCAAATGTCTACAGAAAAAAGAAAAAAACAGCATAACCAAAGTTCACTTAACGTTTGCCCTAATAAGGCACAAGAAAACACTTGCGCAGAAACAGAACTATAATTAAAGCAATGTTTTGCTTCTTGGATTACGTCCTTTGCTTTTACTGTTTTTTATTAACTTAGAAAATATTGACAAATGTAATTAACCCTGTTACAATGACCTATGTAATTTTATCATCTCATATGTCACCCCAATACATCCAGTCAGTAGGGAGGGAGGATTTCAGTTGTTTAGTATTTAGCCAATATATTTAGATACATACAAGCACCTAAATGCTAAGCCTACACAAACTCAGCTAAAGTTGCATACCTAGGGACCATATTTGCTCATATTTTTAGGTTTCAGAAGACAACGTTGAACTTCAGAATTTACATTAATATATTCATAAAGTCTCTAAATATATCATGATTTAAAGAAAAAAAAAATTACCTCTAATGTCTCTTCTGCAGTACAACCAGGCTGCTGCTGCAGCTTGCCAGTGTTCAGAGCTTCAATATACTCATCGCATTTCTTATAGCCAGCATTCAGGAGCTCATATTTAGCTTTTAGCAGTCCCTGCCCAGGGGTTACATCACCAATTCCAATTGAAAATCCACGATTAGCTTTAGAAAAAAAATAAAATTATATTGATAGCTTAATCTCATATAGAGAAAACAGAAGTTAAATCCAGGAAATATTAACATCGGGAACTTTGTTTTTTTCCTCCCATCATGTCATCATGCGACCATCACAAGCATTTCATAAGCACTATCAGTTGTTTCACTGTTTCTGTCAGCTTCACAACCAACTTATTTTTTTAAACATAATACATCTTATTTGAAGCAAAACTCGTGCTTGATTGTTCTGTGTTTCTGCTTTAAGATACTATTTTACAAGAAAATGTACTTTCCCCCATTACTTACAAAGATAGACAGGAGCAAGCCTGGCTAGTCGTGACATGGCATCTGCAGCTTCTACCTGTCCCCAGTCTCTCAGCAAGATGTAGAAGATGTTGTTCTTGGATCCTGAACCTAAAGTTCCTTTGTCCATACTGCCACTCATTAACTCACTGTTTTGAATTGTGACATCTAGAATTAAAAAGACAAAAAGAATTCATTGTTTTTCTAAAACACTACCTAAACTCCAGCACTCAGTTATGGAGTAGGTTTTTAAATGGTTCATGAAAAGAACAAAACCCCAAACCATACATTTAACGTATCTGTAGAAATGCAAGACTACGTATGTAGGGGGAACAGCCCACAATCTAACCGTACCGATTTATTTCCCTTCCTCATTAGAAAGGCAACTGTATCCAATTTCAGACTTGTGAGAAGCATCGTTAATAGTCCTTTTTGTTAAAAATATAAAAATAAACTTCATTAATCAGAATAAAGTCTTCAATCAGTCTTAACTGTCCAGAAATAAAGTCCTCAACCACACATAGTAAACCAAAGTTATTTACTTAAAAAGCAGAGCAACAATTTCAGAAGTGAAGTCACAGCTCTCTCACTCAGATTCTGACATTCAGTTCAACTCAGTTGCCACTGAAGGCACAGCTTAAATTTAAAAGACACACTGGACTCAGATGTCTCTTTAATTACAAGCTTATCATAATGACATCCATCCTGCCTGCAGGCCTGTACGCATTGCCTCTGCTACACTTCTTCCTTCTGCTTCATCCGAAGCCTTCCATTTCAGGCACTAAACCTTCCTTACAAGCTTTAGCCTTTAAGCAGTTAAAAAATATCTTCTGTACATCAACTTCAGACATATTTTCTATGAGAGCAGAACAATATATGTTCATCCTCAACTTCATCATGCATCTTTCAAAGAAGAAGTGGCATATGTAGATGGATCCAAATTCAAATCATTTTATGCAGAACATTATAGACGTTTGCACACTGTACTCTATGCTCAATATTTTCAATGTGAATTTAGGGAGTCATCTTCTTGAACCAGAAGTCACTGCTCTGTCACTTATTATATACAATCAAAATATGATACCAGGATTTCTCAAGACTGGAGAATTTGCAGTGAACTGTCTGAAAATAATTCATATTGCTTCAGAACTGAAGTTTTTTCAGAGAACTGAAGAAAGCCACTAATGACACCCAGAAGCTTTCTGCATCAGCTGCCACCGTCAAACTCAGAAAAAGGAAATTCTTTCCACACTTCCTAAAATAAAAAGACTACGAAGCAAAGATGATGGCCTATGTTCACAGGAGTGTGAACAGCATTTCTTGTGTGAAAGACAGTGTGAACTGTCGCCTTCACCCAACATCCCTTAGAGACTGAAGGAAACTGTGCCACCATGGTTATAACCAACTTCTCAACCACACACTGGTCCTATTTTCTAAAGAAACCACTAAGTCCGGTGTAGAGCGGTAAATTGTAAATTGGTAAAATTGTTTCTCACATCAACATTACATGACAGAATTATGTACATCAATGGTTCCTCAACTCACACTTCTGAGCAACTAGGAGCCAACCTAACCCTGCCTGCTCAAGTTCTTTTCCATCTGTTACAAGAATATTAAATTAATAATAACAAGCAAAGCCTTGGTCATCTCCCACAGCCTCTGTAACCCTGATGCTTCGCATTCTGCCTGCCACTCTGACTTCCCTAACTGAAAAGATACAGATGGCTTGATATCCTAGGGATTCTTATCTTCCCTACTTATCCTAATTCCTTGCTGTTTGACTTCTAATCCCTGTATCACTATCCCACTTCAGATACTCAGTTTTTCCATTTGCCCTCTGCACAACCACTTCCTAAGCTTCTTCGCTTTTCTCTCTCTCACCTTCAAATACATTAGTCTCACAACAAGTCTAGCATCATAGAAATTTTATTACAAGAAAACACCTCTGGTGTTCAGCATGACTTCAACTTTCTAGAAAAACTACTTAATTTTATTTTTAATTTCAAGAATATTTACATGAAATACAGTCAGCTCAATACCAACAAACTCAACTAAACAATAGCTATAATTTCTTTGCAGACTTCGAAAACACAATGACTTTAGAAGTGTCACTTACAAGAATCATTGTAACACAGGTCTTCCCCTTTGCCACAATACTGTTTGCCCTTGGTTCGCAGATTGGCTTTTACAGGACAATCATCACTGGGTTTCAGAATGAGGCTGAAAACTTGTTTTCCTGTCCAGAGAGTTACAGGCTTAGAGAAACAAAAGGACAAGAATTAGGATTACAGTTTGATACAACTACAGTAAAACAGCAAGCAAGAATTTAATTGTAAAATTGTTTTCTGTACAAAAGCTTTCTATACCGAAATATACTTGTGGAAGTGCATAGCAGCATTCCTTCAAATAGGGAAGTATTATGCACTTTTATAGATATAAAAACACTGACTGCTGAATGGTTATCCTTTACATAAGGGTATGTACATGCATTTAGAGCAACATTCTCTACTGCTCCTTCTTACTGTCATGTTTCCCTTTCTGATCAGAGAAGAAAAATAAAATATATATTATGCTGCTGTCGTTTTATTTCCCAAAGGGTTGCAACATTTCTAATTCCTTCTTTATGTAGTGCCTTTGGTTTAAATTTTTAGGAGGTTAAAGATTCATATAATTCTGTCCTTGTCTCAGCTGTAGTTAAATGTAACTGTCACAGCCAGTACTGAAATTTTTCATTTGGAATGACAGAAGCAGTCAGAGAATCACTGCTCTTGGCTATCAGCACAACTTCATATAAATTTATAAAATTCACTTTACATGCTGCCCATAAATGCTCTGACCTTGCTTTACATTATATTTTTACTATGCAGGGGAGCTGGCCTAGATGACCTTTGAAGGTCCCTTCCAACCCAAACGATTCTACGAGTCTGTGATTATTTATTGGTATTTCAATTTCACTTTCTGAATTTCCCTAACATTACACTTATTATCCTGAAATTAAATAAAGGGTATTAAAAATGTATACACTAATACTTAGCATTTAACAAATTTTAAAATGTATCAAACTATCTCCAAACAATACTGTTTGCCTCAAATACAAAGTCAGTCAAATACAGTCACCCTTCAATGTATGTGAACGAAGGCTTAACAGACCCTAATCTAACAAATGATACTATAGCTCTCTTCAAAGTTTGTGACAAATATGCAAATACTCTGCCCTTCATAATAAATATTTTGTGTTCACAATGTAACCAAAAAAACCAAACAAAATGACCTATCACTCACCCTCTTTAATCTTTAACACATTGCCAGGTTAACAACCAAAGCACATTATTTCCCAGGTTTAACACCTCTACGTTTGGGATACTGAAACCTGGAACTGTTGAGCATTTCACAACATTACCTGAGGGCACCCAAGGAATAACACCATTTCTCCACTTAGCCCCATATTATTCTGCACAGCCAGTAACAGTGAGGTTACTAAGAACAGTGTAGACAGACAGACGTTGTCTGTCTCACAGCAGCAGGACAGTCGCAAGGCCATGTTTGAACCCTGAAGGAGCCCTGCATCTGTGCTGCACCACACAAGCTCAATTCTGTTCAACATCAGAAACCTTCAAACAAGTCCTGCGTAGCTTTGACCCTGAAATCTGATCTTTGCACTTTACACTTTGCAAATACACAATCTCACACAAAACTAATGTCAGAGAAAACAAGAACTGCCTCTGCTGAGAACATCACCATGAGTCAGGAACACACAACAGAGAAAGTCTTAGTAACTTTAAGAAAATAGTTTGACACACCTTCAGAATTGCTGGAGGTGGAAGACGAACTTTAATCTTTTCATCCTTGCCAACCAGGATAGAAGCTATAATTTGACAGGCTTTGGCTCGATCAAAAAAGGTATCTTTTAATGTAAGAAGATAGGCACCTAGAATGTAAAAAATGATTGACAGACTAAAACGAGATGAAATTTAAAATCTATTGCATATTCAGTATCAATTACTTAATTCTAATACTAGTTACCTACTTACTATGCAAAATGATGACAGTTTGGACAGCTTCAGTTGTAAATCTTTTCCAGATTTTTAATTGCTCCATACTCAAATTTCTAAAAATTAAAACCAGTGCATTTCTATAATTCTCTCTCAGACACTATCCCAGAGGTAAAAATAAGGCCTTGGCATAATTTTTGGTATAACTTTCTTCCTTATATCCACTGGATGTTTTAAAAAGAAATTAAGGAAACTTGAAGGTACTTACTGCAGGTTAAAACTAATTTTTGACTAATTAATTCAACTCCTCTACCATAATTATAAGCAGTCTACATTGTCCACCTAACGTGTACAAAGATCCCAAACATTCGTTTTCTCTGTCAGAGAAACACTGCAGATTGTATGCAAAGGTAATAATAATTGCACCTACACAGGCAAACTATCAGAAGAGATTCTGAGCACATCACTGTATTTCAGACTAACAGTGGCCTTACTTTCATAATGTCACTTCAGCTTGTGAAAGGAGAAAATTTTAATTAATACAGAAAAACTCTGGAAAAGACAGAAGCGATTCTGAAGGAACAACTGTTAAATCACATAGCTCTAAAATAAGCTTATATACACACCTGTGAGGAAATCCTGAATAGCAGCGATGAGAGGTTCTCCATTTCTTGGTGTTACCAAGTTCGCTTTAGTCTGTGTGACAAAACCAAAAAAAAAGCATTTGAAGACACTGAGAATCTGTTTGTTATCCAGAAGGAAACTCACCATTTCTGACAGTTATTTTAGCAGAAGTGGTAAAAGCTTATTCTAAATCAAAATATAGCTCTCTTCAAAAGGTTGAAAAAATAAACTGGAAGTTTCAGTTCACTATGGTCCATGCAAATCTATTGACAGTTAAGGAATAACTTGAGAATAGTTACTGGAAATTACACATTTTGTTTCCAAATGAGAAGTTGCAATCAACTTGATGCATTTGGTAGGTTACTGTTCAAACGGAAGGGGAAGGGAAGCTAGCTTTGAGCACCTGAGAAGGAACAAAAGAAGTTATGCTCATTACAGGGCGCTAGTGAAATATTGCAAGTTGTGTGGTCCCCACTGATAAGCAATAACCAAGGCAGCCACTTCCACTAGCCCCATTTTCCTATGTCTTACTCAGACTACTGCTCCAGTTCATCACCCTCCCCATGCAGCACAGTTTCACCTGAACTGTTTACAGGCCCAGACAAACCTGAATCACACACTTTGGCGGGGGCTTTAAACTCCCGAATCAGTTTGTCAAGCCAACACACGCTACAGCCAACAGCTATGTTGGTACATCTGAAGTAGCAGTGGCATTCAGCCACCCTAAAGGAGCAACGTACTGGAAAATCCTCAGATTGTTCCTACTGACTCTACTTTAACACCACAGATCAATGCCCATAACCATCAGATTCCTCTTTGTCTACCCTCCCTTCTCCCTTTTTTCCCTGCCTCCTGTACACACACACTATTGCTGCCTCATTTCCAGTTGGTCTGACTGCCTACAGCTGCTGGGCTGTCAGACCAGAAAGCAAAGTATGTTGGGTAACAGAGACACCCTATTTTGGTAGCAATCACTAAGTCAGGCAGAAACATACTAGTGACATCTACTTATTTAAAACCACTGAGTTTTCCACAGATGCTAAATTTAAGTCTACTAGGCTACCATTACATAACACTCCTAATTTATTCTAAATTCCCTTTTGCAGAGCTTTTGCGTAGCTTCACAGTTACACATTATCCACAACCAGGAACCTCGCTAGGATTTCAGATTTCACATGCAAGTTAAGAAATACGGGGCTCAGCCCATCTGTCAGTAGCAAAATCCTAACCCCAACATTAGCTACATACCCCCATTAAAACAAGTGCTTCTGCTTTTGCTTCTTCTGTCTGAGGAAGGTGAAGGTTCATCTCATCTCCATCGAAGTCTGCATTGTATGGTGTACACACACATTCATTAAATCTGAATGTCCTATGAGGTTTTACTCTAGCCTGGAAAAAAAAAAGTGATGCACATGCAGTCAAGCATGCTAAAAGATAAAACGCCATGCCTGAGTGGTGCTTCCTTGTAGGCTTTATCCTCTCTTTTTATTACAGACATGAGTCAAAATTTCTGATTATAGAACTTAACCAGGAACTGAAAGAAATTGTACTCAGGTTATATCATACAAAGGTAGCTAATAACTTCTATTATTAATAGTTTATACAAAGCGCAGAAAACAGCATGCTTTTTAGAGATCACATCAACTCTAAAAAATGAAACGCTTACGCAAGAACAAATACCAAGGTCAATTACGGCTATTAACGGAATCGTTCAGACAGCATGCTGCCCAGTTATGCATCAATCCCTGCGCAAACGTACAACTGCACCATATTCATGCTCGACCCACATAGTGTTTCAGAAAAAGCTGTTTATTTTTGTGTGTGCAAGAGACAAACACCAGCAAAGGTAAATCACCTAATATTCAAGGACGCGCTACCTGTGCGTTAGGATGTGTGTGCACTTACAATGTGAGCCATGATGCTCAGTTTATGAAGAGAAGGTTGTCGATTGAAGAGAACTATGTCACCGTCTATAAGATGCCGCTCCACAATATCACCAAACTTCAGCTCCTGGGCCATCTTTTCTCTGTTTCCGTACTTCAAAAACCTTACAGGCACACATACGAAGGGAGTCAGAAGTAAAGTCAGAAAGATGTAAAGACAACTGAAAATAAATTTTATGTTTATAATGCAACTTCTTCCATTAAATACTGGATTCTCTGTATTACAAAAACTAAGAGACAAAACTGTTGTGGGTTGCATTGTTAAAGATCAGCCCTGCTGCTATTTTAAATAATGAATGTATTTGTGACATTAGTTAACAAAGCTACAGTTATCAGTAAACCAAGTAAGAAAAAACGCTACTTATAACAAAGAAAGAATTGCTTCCGTTGTATCAGGGAGTTTGACGCATATGCCATCACTTCTTCCTACCCGTGAACTGACCGCATCTTAGCTCTCCCATGAAAACAGCCAGTACAACATGCCCAAAACAGCCTGTTTTCATTTATCTCTGTACTACACCCTCCATTCCAAACAAGAGAGACTCAGTCATTAAAAAAAAAAAATTCTAATTGCAGTTCACCATAATTTATGTGCACTTAAGTTTAAATCCAACAGGTTATCCAAAAAGAAACTGCACACTAAACCTGAGGAGATAAGGACAATTTTTTGTTACTGCCTTTTATAAAAGATTCTAAAAATATATTTTAATCCCTCTAGGTATAACTGTTTTTATAGAGCAGTAAAAACAAGTTGAAGGGGAGAGACACAAGGTGAATCATTACAGATAAGCATGATACCGTTTCATCTGTGTGTGCCTCTGCTGTATGAAGTTGGCTCCGGGATGCACATCAGGACCATTACGGACAAGTTTCCTCATGAAATTAATATTTGCTTTGTTCACCTGTTGCATAAAGATTTCAATCAGCAACAAATGAAACGCATTTCAGGACCTCTTGTTTTTACTCATGGCTTTTGTGTTTTCAAATTTTAGGCTCAACTCACAATTACCCTCACAGCCTCCAGCTGCTGAAGGGAACAGGCAGGAGGGAATAGAGAAGGAAAACGTAAGGCACTCATAGAGCAGAAGATACGAGTGAAACTAAATTAAAAAATCTGGGAAGTAAATCCAGAAATAAAAATACTGAACTACTTCTCAGACAGATAGACCAATATATGGAGCTATGCATGAGTTCCAAAAAGGAAAACTCCTCTCTCTTGATACGTCACTCCTTACACCACATGTCTTCACAGCACTTGCATATATTTGACAGGACAACCTTCATTCATCAGCAGCAATGAACTGGCAAAGTGTCACTGAATGACATTTCCAACACAAAGCAATACATTCACTTACTTTATAGTAAAACCACAAAGAAGTACAACACTGATGTCTGGTAGAAAAACAAAAATAAAAAGCAAGAATAGAAAAAGTTTTTGTTCTACACTACTTACCTTTTCAGGAAAAGTTAGTATTTTAGCAACATGAATAGGCACTGCCACTTCATCTATTCTTAAGTTAGGATCAGGTGAAATGACTGTTCTGCCAGAGAAATCCACTCGCTTGCCAGACAGATTGCCTCTAAACCGACCTAACAAAACAAGCAAGTGAAAACTCTTTCATATAGAAGTTGTTTTCAAAACGTTATTTGCTAAGACAGCACATTAGAAAATCTTTCAAGGTACATCACTGAAGCACAACACAGTAGGAGCTGAGAGGTGCTTTGGAATAGCAAATATTTGTGGCTTAATTAAAAAAACAATAATTAAAACAACTTTTTAGACAAACCTTGCTTTCCCTTAAGTCTCTGGACAAAACCTCTGGTCCATTTTTTAGGTGCCATGTTGAGAGGAATTCCTGAGAGCTCACTGTTAATGTACAGGGCACACTGCAGCTGAAGAAAGTCCCAGTCTTCCATTATCATCTGTGTTTTGGCTCCTGATATCCTATGCTAAACCAAATACAGTCATCCAGTTCAGAAATAAATATAACACATATTAAACTAGCAAATATTTTTCCTAATATGAGTACACCTCTTCTTTTGAAAATAACGTTAAAAAAAAAAATCTTCATACATTGGAATGAAAAAGGTGGGATAATTTTATAACAGAATGCACGTTATAGCATAAGGCCATTGACAAGAGAAGCCAGAAAAAAAAATATTTTGACTAGCACAGGCTTTGGACAGATGCTCACAAGAATATGCATTTGTTTAAATTACATTTTTCCCAACCCACTGAAATTACACTAATGTAACTTCACAAACAAGAAAATCACCAGTAGTTAACAATTCTTAGATCATGGGAGAGTTAGGGCTCACTTGATTTTGTTTTCCTGACAAAAGAACAGTTTTGAAAAGCCTGAAGTGCATTAGTTTAGTAGAACTGTTCTTTTGAACAAATAATAAATTGACAAATTTACTTCTAGTCTCAATTTAATAACCATGCTAACTGAAACATGATTTCTTAAGAACAGACAGTGGAATAAAGAAAGGACCAAGATGTAGTAAAAAAAAGATGAAGGTCTACTTGGGGGAAAAAAAAAAAAAAACAAAACAACAACAACAAAACCAAACAAACAAAAACAAACAAAAACAAACCACAAAGGTGTCATGTTTTAAGAGACCACTCAAAAAGTGGCACAGTCATGAGAGGAAAAAAAAAAGAAAGACAGAGAGAAGAGTTTACAGACCAGACCTCAAATGAAAAAACATGTCCCATGATCCACCAGCAGTTCCTAAACTGCAAGCAGCCAGTCAGGCAGCTTCATTTAAAGAAAGTTTCTCTATTTTTTTCAATAAATCCCAAACGACACAGCAGTACAGTACAGACTGCTTGCTAGATTGTAAGCAGTAAAGTAAAAACACTATTCGATTCTAAACAATTTTTTTCAAAGGTAACAGTCTTTAAGAGCTTGAAGGATGACTCACCTTTTTTATTACATCATTGAGGAAAATTATCTCTGTCAGCTTCATCGTTAAGTCATCCTCGTTGGTGCCAGACTTCAAGTCACTCACCACAGAGGGTCTGATACACAGTGGAGGCACTAAGAGTCGTGTGAGGATCAAATCTGAAGGTTTCCCTGCTTCTGGGTTCATCAGGAGCAGAGGGATATCTTCTGCTGGGATTCTTTTGAAGAGGCTCAATACTATTAAAGGATTTAAGTTTTCCTACAAAATCCATTGGAGAAAGGGAAAAACAAGCCATCATGTAACAGTTTCAACACCTCCCCACTCTTGGATCACCACAAGGCTTAAGCTGCTACATTGAAAACCTTTAAGGAGTTTTATTTCAAGCACAAAAAATAGGAAAAAAAAAAAAAAAAAGTCACAATTAAATTCACCTGAGCTCTTCCTAGTAAGGGTTCTACTTCTTTGTTATGTTCTATGGCAGTTTCAAAGGACTGGAAAAAAGTAGATACTGTCGGATCTACCACTTTCTTATTAGTCTTGTACTTTTCATGTATTATTTTCAACAAACCACACTTCTTCACAGTTCCTGCAAGCAAATAAATGTGTTCTTTTTAAAACAAACAGAACCAACATGAAACAAACAAAAAAACAATCAAATAAAAGACTTGAAATGAGTAAGCTGCAGTTCTAAAACTAGTTAAACCTTCAGTGAACACAAAAATAAAATAAAACTTTATCAGCTTTATTAACCAGTTTCCTAAATTCTTGGAACACAGAAGACACTGAGGCGATGTCCCCTCCTGTGGCTGGCTTGGTGTGCCCAGGTCACAATGAAGCTTCTGAAGCTGAAAGCAGGTGGTTGAGCCCCCACTTTAATTTTACTTCCCCTCCACCACAGCAGAGATTTTTTTTAAGTTCGCACACTAAAAACAGGACCAGGATGTGCCATTTATATATCATTCCACTATCTTCTAAAGTAATTTTAGAAATTAATTGTAAGAAGAATCTGACAACTGTTTTCATGTCATGCAGGTAACAGTATTCATAAAACTTCCACAGATTAGTCCAAACTCTGTTTTTAGTGAAGTATGCCGACCTACCACTTAATTTTGTAAATGCCTATTGTTTGTGCCCCCCACATGTATATGTGGCACTTATAATGAAGCAGCTCTCTATTTATTCAGGCTGTTGATCATTACAACCCAAAATTTTCATGAATTAAAAACGTAAAATTTTGAGTTATGAATTAACTATGCACTATGACTGTAACACTGACAGCCCTTTAACAGACGTACTACTTGATCAGAGTACATAAAGAAAAAAATGTATTTTGAAAAACAAATGTGAAATTTTATTAAGATACTTTTCCCTGAAGAACAAACTCTCATGTAACCCAAGATCATCACAGCTCAAATACTGCCAAACTCCAGAACATGCCCTCTTAGAAGAAAACAAACATATCTAGTATTAAAAAATATAATTTAATACAATGATGAAAAATGAACTTTAATCAAAATTAAAGTCTACAAATGCTTCTAAGTTAGGGTATTGACCACTGACAATAGCTCCCAATGTTTTTAAAAACACATTAAACACTTGTGGGGGGGGTGCGTTCCATTATTCAAGTGTCAAATATTGGTCACTGCCATGAAGAGACAGCACATAAAACAAGCAAGTAGGACAACGTCTCTATCCACATAAATGAGACGTGAGAAAGCACATGCTTAGCATTAAGAATGAAATTACCAGGTTCTTAATAAAGGCCAGAGAGTATATCCATTAGCTGTGGAACAAACAAGGACATTTGAGAGTTCGATGCCTATCACAGCCACCAAGGAAAAAACAATCACAGCAGACAACTACCACTAACTCCTAATGCCAACACTCACCATTAAAGGCACCGCAATAAGGACAAGTGTTTTTCTTCCGGCACTTTTCAGACACTTTCTTTTTTAGCCCTCTTTTCTGAAGATAAGTAAGGCCAGGTCGCTTCAGGTAATCCAAAAACTGTTTTTTTTCTTCCACTGACAGCATGATACGGCAACAGGTTTTGCAGATCATCTTAAACGTAAACGCATATAAACGCAGTTGTTTAACAGACACACCCAGAGTTGTAGCATCTACTATAACTTAAGTTCTTCAACAGAGCCCAATTTTTTAAATGAAATACAATGGTCTTGGTTAAAAGACCAATTCATAAGCTGTAATACACAAAAAAGTACATTAAAAAAATACAGTCAGTGATACAGTCAATGAGGCAAATCCTTATCTAAGCTCTGTAGGACCCTAAAGATCCAGGTACAAAGCAAACAGAGCTTTGATTTACCAGGATGTCCTAAAAGGCAAGTTATACTGCATACATTTAATTCAAACTACTACAGAAAAATAATAGATTAAATTACTTAACCTGAGACTATATAAAATAAAATGGATGTATTTACATCACTAAGACGGGTATTTAAATACATTCATTTTACAAAGCATAAGATGGATAAAGATGAAGTTTATAATACAACCATATTTTGGTCTACTCAATTACTCTTTCAAGCATCCTCTTTTCAGATAATTTCTTTTTTCTAGACTAGAAACTGATGACAAATCATAACTGTGTTTACCTGTAGGATGCTTATTACAGCTTTGAAGTATCCAACATGAAAACAGGGCAGTTCTAAGTCAATGTACCCATAATGTCCTAAACAATCAGCCAGATTTTTCCCACAGGTTTCACAGGGACGGTCTTTTTCACTGGTACCCTTTGGGACAAGGAGAACACATACATAGAAAAAAAAAGTTTTAGCTATAGTAAACTGAGTACACAGAAAATACAACAGTTCTTAAGCAAGTTAGCTATGCTGACAGCAGACCCCCTACACTTACTCCCTTTTCCCAGCATCAGAAGCAAGCCAGTAGCATCACTCCTCAAGAAAAACGTCTTTCACAGACCCCACTGATACCAGTGACATTAATTCATTCAGCTTTCGCAGCGGATCTGCAGCCTGCTAATCTGCAATATGGTATTTTGCCAATGGCTTGGTCTGGGTCTTCCAGAAACTAGGCACAAAGAACAGATCTCCTACCTCAAAACAACACCTTCCTGAACCATCCAGTGCATGAAGAAAGCAGCTGTCACTGCAGCTGATAGTCTATGCAATTCAAGCAGAGACACATCCACTCATGTTTTGGATAAACAGTACATTTCAGTCATCCCAACTTGCTTTTAGCCACTTCAAACAGTTCTACAAAAACGGATTGAAAAAAGAAAACGGTTCTCACCATGCGATGGTCCAGTACTCCATACTGCAGCGGAGCGTGGTGGTTGTCCTGACTGTACAAGTTTTTGCTGACCACTTGGATGTGAGCTTGCTGACGCATCTCTTCTGGAGATTTCATGCCAAAACAGATGTGGCTTCTAGGAGGGGAGTTTCACACGTAGGTATGTGCACATACATTTGCAGAAATACTTATAACTACAGACATGCCCACACATACGCGTTTAAAGGCAATGCAGAGGAGGCCCAATGGATTCACACTATATCCGCAGCGGGCTCTTTCAGGGTAACTGTAACAAGCAGCGCTGCTGTGCAGTGAGCCGGTCACACGGGGCATTTACCGACGCTCCCGGGCGGGCCCAGGGGCACAGCCCCGCCAGCGGCCTGAGCGCAGCCCCGCAGGGCGGCCAGGGCCGGACCGCCCGCCGCGCTCCGCTCCCGGCCCTGTGGCTGAACCGCTGCCCCGCCGCCTCCACAGCGGCCGCACCGCGGGACCCTCAGCGCGAGGCGCCGCGCAGCCCCAGGGTCGGAGCGGCACCCGGGACCCTCCCGCCGCACAGGGCGTCGCCCCGGCCGCCCCACTCACATTTTCTTGGCCACATCCGTCTCTCGGAACTGCTCCTTCACCATCGCGGCGGCGGCGGGACCGGCGGCGGCCCCGAGCGCCCGGCAGGCCTGCACGCGGCGGCAGAGCCCGCCCCCCGGCAGTGCGGAGCGGCAGCGGCCCAGAGCAGGCTCTGCCTGCAGCGCCCCCTGCTGGGGCACGGCTGAACTCCTCCGAGAGCGGTCTCCCCGGCCTCCCCGCGAAAGGTGCCGGCAGAGCCGTGTCCCTGCTCACAGTCCCGCCGCCGCCCGGCCGGGTGCCGAGCCTGATTGCGCAGAGTTCGCCGCGTTCGCAGCCCCACCGACCCTAGCAGGGCCAGCTGCCCCACTCTGCCCCTCAGGCACACATAAGCCACCCCTCGTCACCTCTTCCGCATCCGGCTCTTGACAGGACAGCCCTGCGCACGGCTCCGCCCCGGCGCGAAGGACCTCTGCGCCGCTTTATGATTGGCTGCGGGGAAAGCCTCCTTCCTTTGCTCGCTCGCTGCCGGGTCCGCCGCCGCGATGGTGAGTGCCTGGCGCGCGACAATCGGCCCCGCACCGCCGCCATCCTGCCCCCGCGGGGCCGCGCGCCGCCCGGGCCGGCCCCACCGCTCCGCCCGCAGCGGCCTGCGCGGGTATGGCCGCGGCTGAGCGGGTTTGTCCTCCCGCCCGCAGCCGGGGCTCCTGCGGCCTGGCCCGGCGCGGCGGTGCCGGTTGGTTGCGGCGTGCGCCGAGTGCGGGCGGGGGTGATGCGTGCTCTGCTCCGTCGCTTTGCTGCTGGTCAGTAAGAGCGGCCCTGGAGCCGGGCAGGAGGTGCCACATTGCGCTGCTTCTCTGAGGGCGTTAGGGGGGTGCTGTAGATAACGCTCATCTGTTCGGCTCTTGGCGGCTCTTGCCTGGGAGCTTTAAGGAAACGGTAAGGTGTAGGTTTTCTAAGGAAGCTCCTGTACTAAGGAAACTGTAACGTAAAGGTTTGTTATGGAAACTTTGGTTGTACTCTTGTAGTACTTGGGATGCTCCATCTGTTTCATTAAAAGCTGCCTCAGCTTTTCAGAGTGGTACAGTACTTGTGTTGCTGTGTTTGGAATCTGGGGATGAGTCTGTCAGTTTTTCATTGTACTTTGAGAGGTATTTTCTGTAGCTCAGGACCAGTCAACTTGGATTGTGAGTTCACTGTCAGCATTTGAGACCACCGACTATTGCTGTACTGTGTGTTACTTATATGTTTATTTAATTTGGATTGCATGTGTAGCTCTTGTTTTCTTTCTGTTTTCTCTTGCAGAATGACACAGTGACCATCAGAACCAGGAAGTTCATGACAAACAGACTGCTTCAGCGCAAGCAGATGGTAAAAGAACACAGAAAATTGTCTTTAATTATTTGGCTCTTGGCTCTGGGCTGCAGGTGTTCTTCAGCTGTTATAAGTAAAGTGCCCTTAAAATCTCTGGAGTTCTTGTAAGAGCTTGTTAGTTCAAATGTGTTGGTGCACACTGAAGACAAATCCTGATGGTGATCTAGTGAACTGTTTTCTTTTTTGAGGGAAGAAACTTTGGTATCAAACTAATAATACTTTTTCCTGCTGAGATGGGTTAGCTTAAGCATTGGGCTCATGGTGGGTCTGTAGCATCTGGCTGTTGTACTGGATATTGACCTTCGCTTGTTTTTATATAACTTGTAAAAAACTCCTTTTCAGGTGATTGATGTTCTTCATCCTGGGAAGGCCACAGTCCCCAAAACAGAAATCAGGGAAAAGCTGGCAAAAATGTACAAGACAACCCCTGATGTAATTTTCGTCTTTGGCTTCAGAACTCATTTTGGTGGTGGCAAGACAACAGGTTTTGGCATGATCTATGATTCTCTGGACTATGCAAAGAAAAATGAACCAAAGCACAGGCTTGCCAGGGTATGTTGTGTTCTGGGAACTTGAAAACAATTAGGATAGATTTGAAATATTTAGTTGTTCATGATTTACATGCATGAAAGCTTATGTGAAAGGCCTTAAAATAGAACTGGCTAGTTTATGCATTGGCAAAATAGGGCAAGGTTTTTATTTTTTATTATAGGGAAATGCAGAGGCAAAATTGATGTCAGCAGTGATGTTTAGCAGTAATAGATAACTAACCCCTACCAAAGGTCTTGAAGAAGCATGAGACTGATATGTATGCTACTTTGGTGCTTACATTTTGTGTTCAGTCATTCATTAATTAATGAACTTGTCCCACTACTTAACTAATGCTTCAAATTCAAACAGTATTTGAAGAGTCTAGAAACAGTAAAAAATTTAGAAGTTGCTGTCTGAAACTAAATGCAATTTTAACTGTTCTTTGATAGCATGGCTTGTATGAAAAGAAGAAGACTTCCAGGAAGCAGCGAAAGGAGCGTAAGAACAGAATGAAGAAAGTCAGGGGCACAGCCAAGGCGAATGTTGGTGCTGGCAAAAAGGTAGGATGAGAATATCCGTAAGCTAAAGTGACTCTGTTGCCTTTTAAATGTCGATTAGAAACTCTTCAACAGAATAACATTGTTTTTCTTCCATTTCTTTCACCTGTTCTACTGGATATCAGAAGGTAATCTGTGTGGTGTTGTATAGCTTCTTACCAGCTCAGTAGCTTTGTTTTGTTCCTCACTCCTGCAAGCTTAGCTGACATGATGTGAAACAATGCTTCTTACATGATTGTTTCTTACATGTCACATGAACTAAACTTTCATAAACCTAACAATATTATTTGAATTTCATAACTCAGCCTCGCAATGTACAAATTAGATATTTTTAACACTTGTTACTCAGACTACCTAAATATCTAATGCTTACTCCACCAAGTTACTGTTATTTATGGTGTTTTTTAAGGATGTATGGTGGTATAGGCAGTGAGGACAGTGTGTAAACAGAAATAAGGTAGAATGTCAGCTTTATCCTGGGCTTAAGTGACTGATTCCCAAGATAGTGGGGTCTTTTCTCCTGGTAGGAGCTTCCTGTGATGGGGCTAGAACTTCATACAAGCTTGTCAGATGTGTCACTTGGGGGGAGACAGAGTTCCTCTATCCTTAAACAAAAAAACCCACCAAAACTGAGGAATAGCCCACATGTGAAGACATCTTCCATAGCAGCCTTTCATTCTCTGAAAAATACTGAGTAAGCTGTACAGCTAAGTAGGTTTTTCTGAGTGTTTTAATGAGGGAAGATAGGGCAATGGGTTTTGACACTTAGCTTTGTAGCTGCTAAAGTGCTTTGACATTGTGAACTTTAGTAATCTTCACTTCTGCTTTTTTCTACCCTCTTGGAATTCTCCATCAGAAATGAAGTATCTAGCAGGTACTGAAAATAAGCATGGATGTGGTGACTGAGTTATATACATCACTGAAAGACATGTCTATGTTTTTAGTTAAAGCACTGTACTGCCTTGCATGTGTGCATGTTTGTTTTAAATTTGCTTCTGTCCTGTAGAGCTTCAAATAAGTACAGAACGAACTTTATTCTGTGCAACTTAAAAATAAAATTTGGCTAATAACAAACAAGACTTTTGGAAGCCCTGAAACATCATTAAAATAAGGAATTCTGAATGAGAAGAAAGAAACTCAATGCTATCAATTTAAGGCACTGGTTCAACCTCCCGCCCAGTTCCAATTCAAAGTAGTACACATGCGATTGCATGTGTAACTTGACCTTTGTGTGAAAGTAGTTATGTGTCTTTATGAAAGCTAAGTCACATCACAGCTTTGTGCATTTGAGACAGTGGTTGGAAATGACACAGTTGTCAGCATTAAACTGTATCTCACTATTGCCCTGCAGTATTCCAAGCTGAGACACAAACCATAACGATTGCTTCATGAAATTAGGTTCTTCACTTCCTGTATAAGTTCTTGTTATCATTGGATGGAAGGAAGCTGGTGTTACTGCAAAGTGCTAGACAAGATTTGCAGCCCTTTGCCTTTTGCTTTAATGCTGTTTTAATAATGAAGTCCTACGATTGTCTACAGTATAACAGCATGAATAAGTATTTGGTATAGTAGTAACACTGACACCCTCTTGTGAATGTCAAGGGAGTCATTTAGTGTTGCACTGGCACCAGTAGTGTGGATGAACTACTTCCCTTCAAGAATTTTGCAACTGAAGGTAGCTTTTATTGAGCGTTAGCAAAAAATGTTTAACTGACTGTCACTTGAATTACTAAAGCTGTCCAGTTCACAGAAATTCTTGTAAAGCATATGAACACTTCAGAAATCAAGACCAGGATTGTGTGCTGGTATATATAATTGTATAGCAGATGTGACTTCTGGGTCAAGCGCTTCTCAAATGAGAGTGTGATCTCAGTAGTATGCAAATGGTGTTTTGGGTTAGAGGGGTTTTTTATGTAGTTTAAAATGGTCTTTTAGTTGATAAGTATGCATGGGTTAGATCTTATTTGTTCACCAGTTTTGTTAATCTTTGTGTTAGACTTGAAACTAAAGACATTAATTTGTATGCTTTCTGGAAAACTTGATATAGTTCTGTGCTGCATCATAGAAAAAAGCTTGTGGAATATACCTCTGTCTTAAAGCTTTGTCTTGAAAAATGCATGTTTAAACATGATAGTGTAGCATGGAATTTTTAATAGGAGTCATGGACTATGTTTTGGAGTACACCTACACGATCTGTGAAAACTTGTTTATCTCAGAAAAGTGTAGGCACTTGATTCTGAGACATCTTCAGGCAATTCTGTATTGTTCTGAGAGTTACATGCCATGTAGTCATGAAAACTATTGAAATGATGCCTCGTACTTGAATAGTTTTTCTTGAACTTTTAAGTCAGACATCAACTGTGCTGATGCCTGACTTAAAAATTTTCTTTGGTGCTTCCTTTATATTCTCACTCATTCAGAATTCCCATTCTGTTTTCATTGCAGTTTCAAGAAAAGTATTTTAAAGTAGTTTGTGTTACTTAATATATTGTGGCGCTATTGTTAGTGGAGATCATATAAAAGTTTGTAACAAGTAGCTATGGATGCCGCTTAGTGTTTGTGTTCAGAGCAAATGCAAAAAAATCCCCACCCTACCTTTTAATGTCACAACTTTAGTTGTGTAGTTTGTGACAGCCTTTGACAAGTGAGCCTTCTAAACAGAAATGGTTTTTTTTAAAAAAACTTGATGAAACAGAAGTGTGGATGGATAAGCGCTTTAAAGTGTTGTAGCCTGTAGGTCTAATTGAACATGCGATTGCATTCTGAGTATTGAGCTCTAAACAGCTATTGCTAGGTCCCATTTCAGTTTGAGGGAATGCATGAAATCTCAGTCTTCAGCCTCTGTAGCAGTAAAAACTTTGGGATTTTCCTTCGCATTTCCCTGTGGTAGTTGAAAAAAGCATATTGTGTCAGTAAAAAGCTTCAAGGCTCTATCTTCTGCAGTAGTAGAACTTTGATAAAACTATTATTTATTAATGCTTTTTTCTTTTTCAGTAAATGAACATACTTCAGATGGAAAATGGACAACAGGTATGACTTCAGAGTTCTTTGTAATAGTAGATATGCAGTAGCCTGTAGTCATGACGATAACATAGGTTTACTATTGATTTATACAAAGAAAGACTGTTGTGCTTACTACTGAGTTGCTAATTTATGTGACTTCCACTTACATGAAATACCTGATTAGTATAAAGACTGAAATAACAGTTCAGATTTACTGTTGCTAGAACTACGGCTTATTTAGTCTTATTGTAAATAAGGCTTACATTTTTCCTTTTGTAGGTATGCTAAGGAAAGGATAGCACACCTTGTTTTTTATTGTGTTAAGTAGATTAAAGTAGTATGGTTTCTGTTTTGAGGACTAATTTCTTTTGTTTTCTTAGAGATATTATTTCAAGTAAATTCCCTATAAACAAACCTGACAGTCTTTTAGACAAGTCTTAGACTATATCTCTGTTGCAGAAACCTGAAGTGAGTTGGATGTGCTGTGGGCAGTAACCGTTACAGAGAAAACTCTGGGTTTTTTACAAATGGTGTGAATGACTCATTTTAAAGCACCTTAAACAGTCTGTCTGGGAGCTGGTGTAGTTAGTGTAATGTCTTAAACAGAAAGCTGGTAAAGCAATTGTAGCTTGTGGAGCTCCTCTACAGAAATGGTGTAATCTAGGCTCTTACTTAGTCACATGACAGTACTGTGAGATTTTGAACCTTATGTTCTTCTAAGAAAGGCAGTGTGGTTCACCTGACTTCTTTGGGAACTAGTTTTTCAGGCTCTATAAAGGTGTAAGTAAAAAAAAAGTCTTAATCACGTGACGCTGATCTATCTTTTCTTTTACAGATTACGTTATTCTATGAGGAAGCACAGAGAATTATTCTGGAAAGAAGCTTCTCATCTGGCTTTAACATCAAATAAACTATGTCAATAAAATGCTGGTTTGCCCTTTAGTTTTGATTTGAAAGCTACCATTTTGTAAAGTTTGTGACATTTAAGATTCGTGCACTGTTTGCACTGTATTAAAATATTTCATAATTAAATCTCATTTTGAGTATCAATTTGAAGTGCATCAGAGCTTTCCATGGATAGTAGTGTAACCTAATTCCAAGCAGGCAGCGTTGGTTCATGGAGGTCGGCATGATTTTGTCATCTGGTGTTCACGCTGTGGTCTGGAAGGTCCTTTTGAGATGTGTTTCTTTGATTGCTTTTATTATATAGACCTGTAAAATATTGCTGAAGGGAGAACACAACATGTAGACAGATATACTCAAAGCTGCTTACTTCCACATAATTTTTCTAGTGCTTCAACAAAGGAAAAATATTGCGGTAATTTCTTTAAAAGTTATAGACATAATTTGAGCAAATAGGCATGTCTTCTGAAGTAAGAAATATTTGTATGATTCCCATAAATTTATATAATATCATTACAGTTTAAGAGAAGAGACGATGTTTGTTGATTTTCAGGAGGATTTGCTCTTTTTATTTTGTTTGTAATCATTCCAATTGTTTTCAATACTGCACTTCTGTTATGATTTGAGAAGATAAATGACTTTCAAACAACAAGAAAAAATAAGGTCGTAAAAGATCAATCAGTTTTCAAATTAAAAAAATCTCCAAACTCACAGAATTTCAGAACTAGCATATTGTTTAACTGTATCTCCTCTGTGTACACACATTATAATAGTCTTCAAATATATATAGTTGCAATGCCAAATATGTATTTAGTCAAGTCCTCACTTCAGCGTAGCAATTTTTTTCAACATGCTCAGTGATCTGAAACCCAGGATTGGGGATTTTTTCAGATGCTATCCTGGATGAAGGCAAATAATCAGTCTTTCTCCTCAACTTCCTTAACTCACGGAAGAGCCATCAGAACACTGTCCCCACTCACAGGTGCCTCACTGAACGGTCTTTGTCTTGTCTTTTTTTTTAATACACAACTACAGAAGATGTTTTGGGAGGTTCCTCAACAGAATAAAGCAAGTCTGAATTACTTGCAACAAGATTCGAGCACTCTAATACCCGTAGCAGCTTTGGAAGTCCTCTTGTAAAAGACTGCAGGAAAAAACCAGAGCTTTGTAACCTATTTCATGACACCTCCTTGCTGTGATAAACAGCTGCCAGATTTCATTTGGTAAATGTATGAACATGTCTGTTCCCTAAGAGCTATCCCTGCCAAAACGCAAAAATCTTTCCACTGCCTTTGGTGGATAAGAGTAACTATTAAAGTTACCAAATTCCTAGTATCAGTGGATAAGAAATGGAAGAATTTCCATTCTCTACTTGCAATCAACAGGTTTGCACTGTGCTAGATTAGAGGTTTGTTAAAAAATAAAAAAGCAAAACAGATACTCTCTTCAGCCCTAGGCACTCTAAAGAATGAAAGTAAACAACAAAGTATATCATTGACTTCAGCTTTTGAAAACACTGAAGAAGAGAAACATTTTCAGAGTGCTTGATATGAAACTATCAATATCTGTAGATGTCTTCAAAGATGGAAACACAGCACTGACAATTCATCGTACAGTGCTTTTCCCCAGAAATGCACAACATAATGTGTCTTTCTTGGGACTGGCTTTACTCCACTGATGTGCTGTCATTATGACAAAAGAAGATAATGAAAATCAGGGCTTCTTGTGCTTTATTTGAAACGAGCAATATTCAGTGCCCACTTCCACTGACCCCTGTAGAAGGAGCTAATAAGTATTTCTCTTACTAAAAACCACTCTGCATGTAGATTTTTACTCTAGAAAGCAAATATGTAAAAAGGATTATGTCCTTCCCAACAAATGCAATCCTGTTCATGCATGTTTCCACAATCCTAGACAACTGAATGATCCAAGTGAAAATGCTCAGGGTTATTCACTCTTGGTAGCTGGGTCTTACTCTTACAGCCTTATGGGCCAGTATCAGCCACTGCGGCTGAGAATAAAGGGTTAGCCTTACCATTGCTAACGACGTGACAAAAACAGACATTAAAAAGTGGTAGCAGCAGCATGCCTAAGAGAAAAAGCTTGTCTGACTCTCAGAAGACAAGTTACATTTACACAGCTAGTATCTAGCAGGAAAAAAAGTAGAGTTTAGGGGGTTTTTTAGTTATTTGTTAATTAGATATATTTGATCTTGAATTTTGAAAGTTATATCCGTGACACCTTTTCCAATTTCTAGACAGGAACACTTGAGAAGTGAGTTTATGAAATATACTTTCTTCCTCCAGTAAATTAAGTTTGTAAAATAAAATTTAATTCATTCCACATTCTACATCATTCTGCAGAGTGCTTGCTTGTAAAACAACATAAGGATACCGAATTTAAAAGAATACATGGTGTAGGCTGAATTTCAGTTTTTCCTAGAAGTTTCAAGCTTTACAAACTTTTCTTTCCTACAGCACAGAACAGTAAAGCCAGCTAAATACATCTAGAGATGCCTTTCTGTTTCTTTCTTTTCTTGACAGCAACAGGTGTATTTCAGTGCTATGAGAGGGATGATCATCCAGCTGTAGCAGGACAGTGCCTATAATTCTGAACTATTTCAAATATGAGAAACTCATTATCATGGTAGCGCAACTTGTCAGTCTCAGAGTTATGTCATGAGGGGAAGAGTTCTACATTTCTTCACTGGGAACACAAGCTCTTCTCAGATAACAGCAGAACCTCTTGTTTAAATCACAGCCTTGAACTGAAATCTGTTTATTCTTCCGTTTGTCCTAGCAATGACTTTCACTTTTCACTTTGCTATTGGTCTGTCAACACTTCTTTTATAGGACTACAGACAAGAAAGATGCACTATGACTATAAAAGCTTTTATTCTGCTCTATTGAGGCATCTTTGTTAAGTCAGCTGTTGTTTTGTGGTGGTTTTTTTTAACCAAAATAAGAAAAAAAAGGTTTAAAAATCTTCCCTGTGGTTAATAAAAATAACAAATATCACTGGTTTAAGGCTTTGACTCATTTTGGAGACAGCTTTAGCTAAGATAGCATAGGTTGCCACCTTCAAACACCTTCTGTGTCTCTCAGGAAGACATCTCCTTTAGCACCAAGGAAGAATGACTAGACAATGTCTGTGCCACTGCACTTCACAGTCTGTTACATTTAATATTTTCTTAAACACTGGCGGTTCAAGAACAGCTAAACCTGCCACAAAGCACAAGCCTAACTCGGAGCCCCCAAAAAGCTATTTTCAACAGTTGCTTTCAAGAAAGCAGCAGTGACTGATCTTCCAGTCACAGCAAACCACTAAGAAACGTAGTGGTTCACTGACGATTATACCAAGGGTCTGATGATACTGGTGCTGTAACAAAAGGCCAGTTGTTGGAGAAAACAAATTTACAGGAGAATCACAGATTTTCTTAAGGTAACAAAACAAAACATTTCCACTTTTTATGATTAGAAAAAAGCTTGGAATCACAGCCTAATGCCAGAATGTGCAAAAGCAGATGGCAGACAACAGCAGTTCAAAATGTATTATTACCTGAACTTTGCTAATAGAATTTTCATAGGCCTAATTCATCATTACTTAGCACCTGTATAGCTGGTACTGCAATTTCTGATTATAAGATCATCTGAAATGTGTTTTACTTTCAGTTAAGACAACTGCAGTTATGTGATAGCAATTAAGAGAAAATGGCACAGTATTTGTTACTCAGGAACAAAGATGTTACTTCACAATTAAGTGTCATATTCAACACCTTCTCCCAATGCCAAAGCTCCCAAGGAATTAATTTAGCAGCCATTAGCTACTCTGTCGTAGCCATGAAGCGCAGCATTGCTGCCTCATTACTAGACAGGAAAACATAATATTGAGAGCACTTCAGATGTGCTTTTTCTTTCCACAGAAATGAGTAACACACAGTCTGGCTATATCCAATATATCATCTGTGTTATTTACACATCCACCCTTCTCTGAAGAGCTGTGCTTAGCTATCCAAGCATTTTTAGGAATACCCATTTCAACCACTGCCCACAGTGCAACTGAAGAGCTGATTCCTCAGCTTATCAAGCAGCAAAGTCTGCCTGTCAGACACATAACTTCGGATCAGGGCTTTGCATACAACTATTTGTGCTACCGGCACAGACAATTCACTGCCCAACAAAAGACAAGCCTGTAACGCTGTCACTAGAAACTCCTAATGCAAATAGGTCTTACTGTAACTGCATGTACCTTCTGCATTCCACATGCAACACATCACATTTACAACATTTCAGTTTTGCTAGGGTGTCCTAGCAACCACTGGCAGAGCTGCACAGGCAGAGCTCTGACAGCATCTACTTTGCCTGTATAAAGACAGTTCAAAAGCAATGTGGAGCAACTCAGGCAAGAAAATGCTCTATTATTTCTAGCATGCAGCTCTAATTTTTCAATTGACAACACTGTAAAAGAAGGGGACTCAGAGCCTGAACTCTCAATTGATGTTCAGAACGGACACCGACAAGGAGGTGACAATGTTAGTGCGTGTCACTCCAGACCTCAATCTATTTTAGAGCCCAGGGACTAATGTATGCTGCTAGTATACAACCTTCCTTTCTGTGTGAACTTGCAGAGTTTTCAAACAGAAGTTCAGAACCTCACTGGAAAACTTTTAAGCCAACTGATAAAAGACTTTTCCCCTTCCACTCCCCACTGACACCTAAGGACACTTTAAAAATGAGAGATCCCTAGCCCATGGTGTCTAAGCCTTGCTGGCAAAGCCACTGGAAAAGTGGGCAGCCCTCCCAACCCACCCAGATCCAAAACCAGGACAAAGATGGAAAGCAAAACATACGAAATATGTAGAGGTTTATACTAGTGCAGGGTTCATAAGTTTAGGTATTCCTGTATCTGTACAAACAAGCCACCTGAATAGTTATAATTGTGATTTCAGATAATCAAGAGAGTTTCAATTCAATCAGGAGGTGTCAAGGGAAATTACCTGGCTGGGGTGTGAGAGACCTGCAGTTCAGCTGAGCCACATCTTCCACAGGCCCGGCTTTACTATCCCGAAACGACGAACGAAATCATCCACCCCACCGAGCTCCAAGAGCAGGGGCTGACCGGACCCGGCGGGCCGGCCCCTCTGCCGCAGGGCAGCACCCCGGCCGGGGGCCAGGCCCTCCGAGAGGCAGCTGTGCCCGGGGAGCCTGGGCCGGGACACTGCGGGGAACACAAAACAAGCGAAACAGAAACGCACACGGAAAAGGGCCCGCCGGCCCAGCAGCGGGAGCCCGGGCGGGAGCAGCCAGCGGCGGCACAGCGGGGCTGAGGGGCTGCGGNCGGGCGGGCCGCCGCGCGCCGGCGGGGTGTCCCGGCTGGCGGGACTTGGCGGGCTGCGGGCTGCTGGTTGTCTCTGTGGTCGCTGCTTTCTGGGTGTTCTGGCTGTGGAAGTATTTGCGGAAAGCCTTTTCTGATTTCCTCCTTGTATCTTGACTCAGGCACTGGTTCTACTCTCTTCTGCTCTTCGTTGTAATTGTCATCCACTTCCCTTTTGTAGACGCAGGATGTTTCTCTCCTGCATCCCCAGCGATGCCACTGTGACCGAAGAACACATGTGGAGTTTGTCAAACGCTTTGATTTGTGTATCTTCAGGAAAAGAAGGAAAGGACTGCTCGTTGGTCCTAGTTTAGCCAAGATCTTCAGCACAGAAAGTGCTTTTTATCTGCTCCCTTTCAGCCTAATGAGATACTTAGCTTTTGCTTTTCCTCAAAGCTGGGACTGCTGCACACCCTCTACCTTTTGAGACAAGAGAAGTTTTCCATCTCTTCTCACTTGGATCTGAACAGCATCCAAGCATGAACGAACAGAGGAGGTGACTTTTTGGTGAGATGAAACAGGAGCAAACCATAGAAATCTGGCTTCCTCTCTCTTGATCTGTAACTTTGCCATCCTTCAGTTCAGCCGTTTTCTGTTTAGCCTCCTCCTTCCTTCTGGCAAAGGTGCCAATGTACACGGTGGTTATGTTAGTGTTGGTCTTTACTGCAAATATGTCCAAGTAGTACCACATATCAGGCTCCAGGGCAGACACCGTGAAGCTATTCTTGTTCCTGACACAAACTTTATGCAGGTCAGTTCTTGGCTTTGAGGATGTTTGTCACCCGAGCTTTGATGATGATTTTATTATAACACAAAATAGGTCCTTTTTGTATTTGAAAACTGTGGTGTGTTTTAATGCTGCGTGTTTTTACTCCTGTGAGGCAATCATCACCTTCATGTTTGTAGGGAGTGTTGCAATGGCCTGTCCTCCCTCTAGTGTTATAATTCAATACGTACCTGCAGTGCATCAGTGTAATACAATTGGGTTGGTTTCTGTAGCTTTATTTCTACACCCATGTTCATTGGGAAGTTGAAGCACCAGTGCTGGAGCTGTACCAATCTGCTCTTGTGGAAGTTGTTAATGAGCTGGTGTTGATGTGGCGGTTGAAAAAAAGGAGTTGTATTTGCAGTACTGGAGTGGGAGAGAAGGAACGGTACTTCACTTTGCAATTTGGATAGGATGGAGAGGGGTGTTTCTAGTGTCTCTTTACATGTAAACAGTCACCTCACCAAATACACAAGTCTGTTGCTGACTGAGTCCTGCTGTCTTCACACCTCTCTCTGTCAGCAAGTGGAGCAGCAGCCGAGCAGGACTGGGAAACTGCTGTTTCCTGCAAGCAAGGCCAGCCGGGGGTGATTGAGGATGTGTCAGGGAACAACGGGTGCAGTTTACTGCTTGGCTGCTGTGCAGTGAATTTCCAGGGGTCAAATGCTGTTCTGAGTTATCTGGAATATTTCAAGGTATTTTTCTGCACTGTAGGTCAGTTCTGACCTCTGACAACACCCCTTGACTTGACATAAGGAAGACATTAATTTAAAACCAAAATTGTTGCTTTCCTTCTGTTTTTTTGGTGAGCACATTCTGGTAGAATTTTCTTTCAGATTTGGTGACTAATCCCCTCCCTGCTGTCGGAAGATAAAATGATGCGGAGAATTCCATCCCCACCCCCAGAAATCCCTCCGCATTATATTTAATTGACATAGAGCAGGACTTTGTGATCAGTAAGAAACTGCAATGGTTGGAAGAAAGCAGAACTTTTACTGTAGTGCTGCAAGGAACATTGCAGAGGAACTGTTGTTCATGAAGTGACATGTCCGGGATCAGGACAGGTATTCCTAGGCCTGCTGTGGGAAGGGCAGGCGGGGGATGCAGGGCTGCCCCCACCAGCCCTGGTCTGATACCCAGGTCCCTGGGTGCTGTGCTGGATCCTGGGTGTTCACTCTGGGGACAGAGGGGAGGACACAAGCCTTCTCTTTTCACTCTCCTGAGCCAGGCAGAGGAAATAAGGGGTTAAAATATTAATTATGACGCACCACAAAATTATTAGCTTTGTCTAACACAACAAAGATTTCATCAGATACTTGAAAAAGCAGGGTTAGCTCCTCCCATTTCTTTTTATAGACGTGAATTTTAAGTCTTACTGATGAGAAAGAATCATCTGAAACTGGATACTTTTCTATGTAAGGTTTTGAAATGCCAAAGTTGATTTAAGCAATTCTTCAGCTGCGTGTTTTGCAATGCAATGTTTTTCTGCCCCGTTCCCAATGGACTGTGCTTGTCTCTGTATCTCTCTGCACGTCACCATTTCAGGAGCTTTGGTCGGGACAGCTGTGGCACACATGCTGTTTACCAACTTCTCAACATGGAAACACAAAGCTTTCATTCCTGGGCCATGGAAAACTGCCGATTAAGCTACGCCCTCTCTCTGGGGAGGAAAACATAACAAACCCTAATGCCTCTTCACCCTTTATGCCTCCTATATTAATCACCTGGCAAGGGCTCATGGCTTTTCCTTGTTCCAGCTTGCATTTGCCCTGTAACTACTGGGAGGAGTCCTGCTTTGTCTATAAAAAGCTGCACTTTGCTGCACATTGTAACAGAACTGAATTTAGGGATTCACTCGCCCATCCTCTGCAGGAGAGAGGACCGAGCACAGCCATGTTTGGGATTGGGAAGAAGCTTGCCGAGGAAGCCACACAACAAGCCGAAAGCGCTGCACAGGCGGCAGGTAAATATAAATTGCTGCTTTCCGTCCTCCTGTGTCTTAGGTGTTAAAAGATGTGCTTGGCTCCTACCCCTGCAGCATTTTTGTCCCTCAGCTGGGAGCAAATCACTCTCTTGGGTAGGAACTCTATAGAGCAGGGGTGTCAAACTCACTTTTAGCAGGGGCCACATCAGCCTCCCGGTCGCCTCCAGAGGGCCACATGTAATTTTAGGACTGTATAAATGTAGGACAGTCCTAAAATTACATGTGGCCCTCTGAAGGCGACCAGGAGGCTGATGTGGCCCCCGGTAAAAGTGAGTTTGACACCCCTGCTATAGATGCTTTCAAGAGTGTGGTCAGTGAACTGCAACCTCCAAACCCTCTAACAATAGGAAATGAAGGACCAATATTAACTACTGGTTTTCCACAACTTGTCCCACTCTGGCTTTTACTGTGTGGGTGTCTTGATGGTGCACTGAAGAGAGGACAGAGGAAAGCCCGGAGGGGAGGCAAGACTGCTTATTTGAGGCTTTGTATTCTGACATGAGCAGCCATGATAAACACGAGTTTTGTAGGGGAGCAGTGGATTAGTTTCCTGAAGCTCTGAGGTCTTTTGTCTGCTCGGTGCTGCACAAATGCGTGCAGTTAAGTCAGCCCCGCTGTGCTGTCAGCGCTCCAGCCCCACCGGTGTTGCAGCCGCTCACCCCACTGAAAGCACAAGGGCAGTTGTGGGGGCTCAGGGCACCCAAGTCAAGTTTACTCCTGCTGAGAGACTTGCAGAATCGACCCCGAATTTAAATAGCGTGCCATTTAGATGAGCCATTGTTAGTGAAGCTTTAACACAAACAAGAGATCTGACTCATGCGATTCCTGAAATGTTTGTGCTTAGCACAATATATGAAATACTAGAGACTGGTTTGTATTTCTTTACATGACAGTTAGGTAAACTCTACAAACCAAGCATTTTGTCTGTAACTTCAAATGCAGTAGAAATATTACTTATGTGCCCAATGATCAAGTGGAAAGCCTGCTACTTATTTACCATCTATCCTTGGTCCAGTTTGCTAGGAAGATGAAAGATGCCTAATTCCACACCCACTGCTCCCCATTCCAAAGACTTTGGGTTTATTCAGTAATCAATTATTTCTAGGCTGAAGCATAAAATAGGGTAACCATCAATTTTTGTTTTCAAATGAAAATTTCTTAATTTGCTTTTGCTGTAGAGCACCCCTAAAACGCATATCTTGTGAAGGCTTTTTGATGTTCCTAACTTTCTTTAATGTTAGGGAAACACTATCTGCTGTTTCCTGTGCTAGAAGACTGATGTGGATGCTTTGGAAGTGGTATTTGTTATCTTGAAGGGGCTGAGTAGTGCTCCTGGTGTTCAGCTGATTTAACTGTTTAGGAGTCAACAAACCCTAAGAGCAGAGTTTTTAAATGGCACCAGCACTCCTTCCCCTTCTGTCCCAGGCACTTGAAGCTGAACCAGTTGGTCAGACACCAGAGCTTTGAAGCTCTTTGCCTGCACCTTGCACGCATCTTCCCAGCAAGTCCTGTGCCACAGCACAGCCCTTCCAGCTGGAGCTGGATCCTGGAGCAAGAGCGGGAGCCCGCAGGCCCTGGCCTGACTTTGGCCATTTCTGTGCCATCAGCACGCACCGCATGTGCTGCTGAACTCGGGTTGCGTCAGGAGCAGTACTGCACCCGCTGTGGGAGTATTATACAGAGGTACCCTCCAAATCCCCACTTAGATGAAAACAAAAGGGGATTTTATGCTAATGTTAAACTGGAACAAGACTGTCCAATGGGTGGCTGTAAATCTCTTAAATTACCTTGTCTCTGAACTACGCCTGTTGTGCCTGCACATGCCCCAAAGGCACAGTCTCATGAGTCATTGCTAAGTGCGCAGTGATACAACCGGGTTTTGTAAGGATCTAAAATTAGCACCTACCCCATGGTTCGCACAAGGAGCCCTGAACGCAGCTGTGACCTGAGGTCACTACGGAAGCATCTTCCCTAGCCACACCTTGAGAGCAGTGTACATCATTCACATCAGGGAACTGCAGCAAAAGATGATGCATGATGATAATGAATACTTTTTTAAACATTAGAAAGTGTCCTACAAACTCAAGGTGAAATAGGCCACTGGTTTTTACAAGACACTTAACAGAATAACTACTGTTGAGCAATGCAATCCAAGCTTGGAGACTTTTGAAGTTTTAGACACTCCCAGTCCACTTCAACGCCCTTCCTCACCACAGCACGTCTCCTCCACGCAATGTCTAAGAGCTTGGCTTGCTCAGTCAGCCCCCCTTGGGTGTCTGTTGTGCAGCACACATCAGTGCTTGTTTTAAAAGGCAGTGTTTGATGTCAGGAGGAATCAAACAAAGGTTCAAACGAAAGCCATTTGCCCCAAATTTTTATTTGACTTTTGTAAGCAAGACTTCCCAGATCGCAGGTATTGTAAGCTGATAATCCAGCACCTTTATTTTAAGACAATACCTTCTCTTGTTCTCCATGTCTCAATAAGTCTCCTCCACTCAACATTTCCACGCCTCTAAAACCAGTCTGGTCTCTTACAGAGTACAGTTTCCTCTAACTAAAAGAGAAGTATTAGACTGTACATTAAACTTCAATGCCCTGCCCTGACAACGTGCTGCTTGCAGGCAGCAAGCATCAAGTTTTATGCTGTTGGTGGGAGACTCTTTAACAACCAAGCCTGCTCTCTGCAGCTCCTACCCAGGCCCACTAAAATGAAGGTTTAATTGCACCTGATTCTCTACCAGGCTTTGTTTCCTGATACTGCAGGTGACACAGATGGTAACTTCCATAATCTCCATCTGTACCAAGACACGTGATAATGTGGGGAACTACTGCCAGCTTCCTAATAGCATCTCTCTCCCACTAAACCAGGGTGCCCATCCTTGTAGAATAATTATTCATCTTCTAGCACTGAAACATTCAGCAAACGCATCTAAAATGTGATTACTGAGCTTAGGGAAAGCATAAAGACTACTTGATTTACACCTGGTTTTCTCCTAATTCCAGTTAACACTGTGGGCCAGACTGTGCAGCAAACGGTGGAACAGGCTAAGGACGCTGGTCAGAAAGGTACAGAAATGTTTGTGTTTATTTCAACAATGTCACACCACTGAAATCCCAGACAGGGCCCCCAACCCTGCCTTGCTCCTTGTCACACACCTGGTGGGAAAGGGAAAGGTATTGCAGTGATGCTACAGTTATCTTTCTTTTCTGTTTTAACAGTTCTCGATGAAGTCTACAAAGTTGCTGAAACCGGTGAAAAAGCTGTAAAAAATGTAGCGAATCAAGCAACTTCCTGGGGCAAAAGCTTTGGACAGTGAAGTAAACATACCATCACTGAAAATTTTGTAAACAGATTTCTACTACATGTAGTCCTAAATAAAGAAAATACTTACACTCCACTTGGCTTGCATGTATTCTTTAAGAATCCTTTGGTTACACATATTAAAAAGACATTTATAATCACTGATCTAGAAAGACTGGATTACCATACACAGCAAACAGCTAAAGCTGTGCTGTGCTACTAATGCAGACAAACAGTCCTTTTTTTAACATGGGGAGGGATGGCTCAGAGGGGGCACAATGCAAAGTCAAGGACTTGAGAGTTGGTCTCTCCCATTTTGTCACCAAGTGTAAGTCACGATCATGTATGTGTGTGCAAGCCTCACAAGCTGAGCACCCAACAGTTCTTTCAATACAAGGGGAGCACTTGCGTGCTCTTCTGTATCACAGAGATACCTTGCATTTCGTAGTCTGCCAGCAGCATCTAACCCTGAACACTGCAGTTGTCATTCTCAGGAAATCCACTCCCAGCTTCAGAGTACATACCGACGCTGTTCAGCACAAACTATCTGCACAAACAGCACTTAATGCTGCATGAGAGATCGCAAGCACCTGCCGCGGCAAGGATGTGTTTTGCTCCAACTAGTAAGCATGGTTCAGAGCACGTTCAAACCTGCATCCACATCTAACTTCAGGTACCAACTGACCCTGCCACACACCCCAGCAAGTTTTTTGATGAATGTAAGCGAATAAAAGTGGTGACAATGTTGTTATCTGGAAGATAAAACTTTGTGGGGGTATGCATACATGAGGAGGGGAGCACTGCCCAAGAAGCTCGATCTGACACCTAATTGAAGTTACAGTTGTAGTATAAAACAAAAACACCAAAGCACAATATTTATACTCTGCACCTCAGAGAGTGATTGTTTTCTTCAGCTGTGCCTAGGGGTTAGGAATAGGCTGCAGCTGCTTTGCACCCAGGCCTCTAGAACTACATTAACTCATAGCAGCTGCCTGAAACGGTACCACTTTGTTCCCTCTGTCATTGTTGTCAGTTCTTGAGGTATGCGCTACAAAATGTGGTAAGAAACATGCAATTTTACTTTTTTCTAAACTGATCACATTAGGACTGAGCTCAATAACGCTCAGCACCAGTGAAGCCTCACTGTACAAGCCCATTTTGGAGCAGGCCCTCATAAGAAGTCTGGATTCACTGATGCAGCTTGGTTCTGGTGTTTACCTACAGGCAAAGGGCAAATCAGCTGATGTGCTGTAATCCTAAATCAGACTCCAGGCATCAATCTCCTCAAGAATCTCAGCTTTTTGATCGAAAGTACACCAGGTTCTTCTTATACCAGCCCTTGGATATGCTCAGATTCATGTCTCGTGTGTCCCCACCACTGACCCTGTTAACAAGAGGTCAGTAACCATTGCTGTCAAGTTGGCTGAGGAGAAAGCCAGTCAACCTTAAGGACCCATCTCTGGATTTGGTAAAGTCATGCTAGGTGGTAGGTTTGCTTCCTTTCAAGACATCCTGGGAAGTGTTAACACGTGAGTGTAGAAGAATATAAGATGCTAATGAACTGGGGAATTCAGGCACTGTGCAGCTTTTGAGATTTTTTTTTTCTTCAGATGGGGTAGGAGGTAGAAGATAACC
This sequence comes from Pampusana beccarii, assembly GCA_013399365.1. Classification (NCBI taxonomy): domain Eukaryota; kingdom Metazoa; phylum Chordata; class Aves; order Columbiformes; family Columbidae; genus Pampusana; species Pampusana beccarii. The sequence goes on along the minus strand of VWYH01002407.1, from coordinate 95,401 downwards.
CAGTGAGCTAGCTATGCTGGCTTTCCGTATGCTCCAACATCTGAAAGGGTCTAATTCTTCAAGTTTGCACAGCCAAACTAGAGGTGCTTAACTAGCTGGAGAGGAGAGGAAATGAGGTGGGGAAAAGGGGCAGAATGACAGTAAATTAGCCGAGTCTCTTCACTGCTACTGCACTTTGCTTTCAACAACAACTAGGCCTTTAAGATTCTTTCTCAATAACACAATGATTTTTCTGTGAGGTTTTTAGCCTCTGAGTTTTGCTGGCAGTAGGCTGCAATTTGCCAGACATAAATCTTAGTTTCATTTTACTGTCTAATAAATGTTTACATAAAAACTGCATTGAAAAAGATTATCCAAGATACAGGTTTTGTGTTTAGAGATCCACCCATAGACCACAGTTATTCTTTTGTGTTCAAAGGGTCCTCACGTTTTAAAAAGTAAATGCCAGTGTATATATTAATACATATATACACTGCACTGAAGTGATTGTAAGTAGTTTTATAACCCTGGATATCAGCATATACGATGGAGTAGGCCACTAGTTAAATGCATCACACGGGTTTATTGCTCCATGCTAACTACTAGAATAGTTCTTCACACAAATTTGAGGGGACACAGTAGAGACCTGAAATGATTTACCAAATATATCCAACTTCAGAAGTCTTGTTGACAGGCAAGTTCAAGAGACTGAGATCTGTATTAGTGAGCCCCGTAGGATAACTCAGAGACAGTATCTTATCAGTAGGCATGTAATGAATAAACAGGTGCTGTGAAGATTCACAGACTCATTGTAACTACAGAAAGCTATTGCATGAAATAGAAAATAGTAATACACCAGCATAGTAGGCTTGGAAAGGTCAACTTTTTTTAATAACTGCTCTTCTCTCCAGGTTATGTCATGCAGTTACAAAGTAGTTAGAAAAAAAGCATGAGTTTCTGGGAGGGACTAGTTGTCTCTTAAAAAAAACATTCATATTCATGACATAAATAACATCTGGCACTTCAAGGGGACTCCACTGGACAAAAGCCTTACACTTTAAAAACTGTGCTTGATCCAATATTGTGTTGAGGTCCATTTTGTTGTACTCTAATATATTTGAGACTTTCAAGACCTCCTGATGACAAAAAAAAATAAAAGGCTGTGTGTGTTAAGACAGTAGATTAAGTTTACAGCAGCATTCTAGCTCCTCTGTAGTTTGGCCAATGATTTCTGGGTTCAGTTTTACTTTAGTTGTTCACTGAGGCAGTATCTAATTTTCGGAAAGCCTCTGAAAGGAAGAGACTGAAACAGAATTCCAAAACAACTATGTATGATGGCTTACCAAATTCAGACTATCCTTTTTTTTAAAAAAAAGGAAACAACCTATAGTCAGAATAGTTATGTAGATACTTGATTAAAAACATAACTTGAATTGCTTAGTAGTTTCAGCTTACAAAAATATTAGTCTGTCACCCCTACATATGTCATGGTGATAATCAAGCTAGCTTGAACAAGCAATGAAAGGCAGTCCTATAACAGCAGCACAGTTAAACAAAAAAAATTGCCTAAAGAGAATCAGGCCTGAAGCTGTACTACAAATAAAAATAATACTCTTGTCAAAGTTAATCCCTGCTGGAGGCCCGATCTTCCTTTGACAATGCCACAGCATTGATCATACAAGGCCTTACTGAAAGTGCCAAAGCCAAAATTACATCATTAAACAAAAGTGCATGAAGTAATAATGAGCCAAGTGCTCATCTAGTACAGTATCTGATCTGAAGTCTGAGAAGCGGCTCAAGTGGCAAGACCACTCCTTTGTATATAAAATGTACCATTTTGTTTTGTAGGCGAAATACCCAGAATGGCCCCCACAAGTGCAGATGAACTGTTATCTTCAGATACATACTTGTATACAACTTCCTAATCCATGGATTTTTATTGTAAAAAAGGCTAGTTCGGACTGAAACTATTTGAGAATAGAATCCACTATTATGTCAGAAGAAAAGAAAATTTTGTGGTTACATGTAAACTTGTGATAAGCTTTCTCAAGAAGAGGGAACATTAACGGTGAGAGGGATGGGATACAATAAGGAGCGGTAATGGCCTGTTTATGTAAAGGTCAGGCCAGCCTCATTGTACACTTTGAAGACCTTCTCGATTGCATTGACGTAGGCAGCTGTTCTCAGGTCCAGACCCAGGTTATACTTCATGGCAGTACGCATGATTTGCTGAAACACAAAAGGTTATGTGTGACTTCTGCAAGTTTCTCCATAGGAACTACACTAGATTTGCTTAGAGGATCTAAACTGTAACAGCTGCTAGACTGGTATCAGAGCTCAGATCCTTTGAGGATCAAGTCTAAAATTTCTTGCTTCCCCTTAAAACTGAGATCTGAAAGAGAAGAAAATCTTTCCCAGTTTACTGTACTGCCTCCTTTCAGGTCTTGGATTCACGTATACCTCAGATACAGGGAGAGACAAGGTGTCTCAAGTAGTCTTTGCCCCGCTAACAAAAAATACTGTATAAAAGGATTAATCTAAAACTGCTGATTACAAAGTAAAGCATTCTTAGGTATGTGCCCCAGATTAGTCAGGTACAGCAGGACAACTAAAAAGTTTCTAATTACTACAGCTTCTACTAGAAAATCCTTTTAATTTCATGTATTAGTCTCTAGTGTTTACTATAGTCAGTTAAAGTTGGCCATCCCTGCACAGAGCAGAAATACCTCATACAGTGATTTCCATTATCATGAACTGCTTATCTCCTCCTTTAATTACAAAAAAATTCTGTACCACACATTCAAAAACTGTTACAAAGCCACATACATTCTTTTTCCTATAGGTACATTTACTAATTCAATATTTACCCGAGCAGAACGCTCCATTGTATAAGCCAACCCAGAGTGGACAATGTCTTTCTCAGATGCACCCTGAAACAACAGGAAATGAAGTCAAGAGTTTAATTCAAAACACAAAAAGGTACTAGTCATATGACACATTGGATTGCCATAATTACTGAAGCTTGCTTGCTCATTTTCTTGTACTGACTGGTGTAAGAAACTAAATTGCCTCCACTGTGTTACCTGAAGAGCTAATTATGGCTAATTCAGTTCTGAAACCTCATACATAAGTGCTGGAGCCTTTCATATGCTTAGCTAGATGTATGATGTTAACATTATTTTAATTGGTGTAACTACTGTTTTCAGCCTTCAATACACACAGTAAATGTTGAACAAAAAAGTTCTCAAGAGTTAATAACCTATAGAAACTACTTCCAATTGTTTTGAAGACTGTCAGGTTTTAGGAAGGGTATGGATCCCCAGTTCACATACTCAACACTGTATTAGCCCTGAGGAACTCCACAATAACTTTGTTCCTATTAAAATTTAAATACACAGAACAACAAATAACTGAGGTGAACTATCCTAATTCAGGCTATCAGCTTCAGTGTTCCATCATCCGACTATTATAGCTTACTGATAATTTCAGACCTGGCTTCACAAAACACATGCTTTTCCTCAAATATCAGTTTGGGCTGGATGTAGAAATTATTAGGCCAGTTTCTATGGCTTGTGTTTAAGACATCACAGAAATCCCTTTCGGTCACAGAACCTAATTATCATGCTATTCATTCAGCCTGACATTTATGAAAATGCTAGCATCTTACTGGATCAGGCTAAAGTTTGTTTCTGTCATCTGACAGTGGCCCAAGTTTACACGCGCTTCTCCCAGCTTCTTTGTGAGGAAGCATGGTTTAATGTTTTTCACAACTCACTGGATTGTTTCCCCCAATCATTTCTCCCATATTCTCCTGAACTTGTGTTAAAAAGCAAACTGACCAACCCTTTTAGCTTCCACACATGTCTTGGGCCTGGTATTCCACATCTTAACTGTCTGCTGTGCCAGGAACCATCCCCCATTCTTCATTCTGCTCCTCACTGGTTTTGTTTGACAGCACATCATCCTCCCTCACCTTTCCTTCCAGTGAACAATCTATCCTTACCTATCCATTTTCACACCACTCATTCTATAGATCACGGTCTCCACCCCAGTACTATTCCAGGACAATAAGACCTAGATTAGTTCATTGTTCCATGTATGAGAAGCTTCCATATTTTTGACTATTCTTGTGATCTTTCTCTGAATTTTCTTCACATCGACAATGTTTGAAGATACAGAGACGTAACCCGCATGCAGTATTCAGAAGGCAGACACACTCTGGGTTGATATGATGGCATCATTGGTCAGTCTCATTCTTTTCCCTTCAGAACAATCTCGAACCCTGTATTTGGTTTTTGATTGCAATGGACTTCTAAGCGTGTATTTTGCCATTACCTCCAGGTCTTCCAAGTGAATGCAAATGTATAAGCTCACAGCCCATCATTTTACATGAAATTTTCCCCACCATGTATTGCTACACATTAGATAAAAAAGACTTTCACCTGACATTTTTTTTTTTGCTCATTAATTCAGTCTTAAAAGAACATTCCACAATTCTTCAGTCAGCTCTTGTCTATATTATACTGTAGTTACAGAAACAGCACACCAAACTGCCTGTGGTGTGAGATTTTGTTGAAAGCTGTTTGGAAATCCAGGCAACCTATAGCAACAAGATCTCCAAAACAAATTCTGGTCATGTTTGAGGCAGTATTTCCCACTACAAAAGTTCCATAGACTTTGACAGATAAAGTTCAAAGAAATTATGGAATCTACATATTTATCAGGTTAGCCAGCAGAAATATCAAGTATTTCACAGCAAACTAAAACATTGGGAACAAACACAGGCTTTTAAGTTTTCTCTACTGGCCTACAAACGAATCATTCCCTGCACCCTGCCTGTTAAAAAAAAAAACCAAACAAACAACCTGCATGTTTGTCTTAACAACAGAGATAATCTGTTGCTCTAAAAAACTCCCCTACATGAACAGCAACGTGTAATCTAATACTATTTACAAATACAAAATGCATCTGTATTAAAACTTACGCTTTTTATCAATATTGCAGGTATTTCGCATGGGCTCAAGTAAAAGAAAGAACAAACAGCTTACTTCTAGTATTCCTAAGCAGTTCAGATCACTTGCTTGTTTGTTTTATTTGTTTGCCCACCAGGCTGACTATGTACTAATGCCTTGCCTGGGGCAAAACCCTCCATAATAGCTACAATGGTAAAATTTAGGTTTCAGTTACAATACCAGAACACTGTAACAGTAAAGAAAACCAACAGCAACTACTTACCGATATCCTATCTTGAAACTCTGCTGTAGGCACAACTGGAATAGTTCCACCATGTTTCCCAAATTTTCTTTCCAAGCTTTCCTGGACAGACACTAGAAAGCAAAAAAGGCAGAGGTAACTGGTAAGGAGAGCAATGTGCTCCCTAATAAAGGAGCTGACCCCAGGACTTTCAGCATTCAGTGGCATAAAATGCAAATTATAGGGGCTGGGGGCAAAAAAGTAATCTTATTTTGCTTTCTAAGAAAAAGGAGAGATGTTGATTTTTTTCTGTTTTTATAGATGACTGCCTCTAGTATTAGTAGTAATACTGCTATAGTACAGTCACATGGCAAACAGCTGTGGATTTACTGATCCCACTTTGCTGACTGCAGAAAGCTGATAGAGCAATCTGGATTAACTTTCCTAATTTTATAGATAGCATTAGACAAAATATTTCTTCAAGTTAAAGCAATCAATTATCTCCTATTGCACACGCCATACATACTACTCGTTAAAAAAAAAGCTCATGTGGAATTTTAGTTTTTTCCTTAGGATGTGAGAAGTGCTTTGGTATTTTGAAATGATACTTATTTCATCTTAATTACTGAAACTTAATTAGTAAGGTTTCCTAAACAACATCACAGAGTATTTCAGATGACACAATACTGAAGTTAAGTAAGGGATTTCAATTAGAATTGCCATAACCCTCAACCACTTTAGAAACACCTTGAAAGGTATCATTTATGAGAAAAGGTCATATTAAAAAACATTCAGATGTATGTTTTTTAAGTACAATGCCCCAAGATTCCCATGTTTTTTACAGAATGTTGTTTAAAATGCAGCAGTCTTACAGTCCTTCTCCAGTAAGCTTCCTCTCTCCATGTAATCCGTATTCTGACCCAGAAATTAGGAAGCACAGACTGACACTAAGCGGAGCTGTAGGTCACAAGCAGATTTTTACAGCGCCTGTACCAATTATATTATTGCCCTTTATAGAAATCCCCTATTGTTGGATGTGCAGAACAATGTTACCCACCCAAACTTTGCATACATCTCAAATACCAAGCATACAGCTGAAGGATGTTTATTAAGAAGTAATAAGTATTTCAGGGAAGTGGTTTGAGCTTGGTATTTACACAAAACTGAGGAAAGTATCTCTTCATGTATTAAAAGCTAACTGAAAAAGTATGCATTTAACTTAAGTCATTAGAGTTGAACATCAGTTAACCTACCAAATATTTCCTACTCTCCAGTATGCAGCAATTATAGACTTGTAGGAACTTGAGGTGAATTTAAAATAGTTCTGTATTCATTTCTCCCACATTTGGTATTTGCTAGTCCAATCTATTAATTAAACAGTGATCAAAAGCACTTACTGAGCAAGTGGTAGTTTGAATCCCTTTCATACTTAAAAGTCAAGCGGCCATAGCTGACGTGGTTCAAGTTTTTCAGCCACTCAAAATAGGATACTGTTACACCACCAGCATTCAGGTAAAGATCCTGCACAGAAATAGTAAATGTCTTGAATTGTGACCATGTGAGAACGACAACTCTATTGTATTAAGAAAGCATAAGTATTATGTACAAAACAGTAGGTTAAGCTGCAGTACAGAAGACAATCCAGTTATTCTTACATGACAATACTCAATCTCTTCTGCAGTCCAGACATTACTTCTGCTGATTTAAGAGGGCTTGACTTTAGAACACATGAAGTTCAGGTGTGCCTGATTGACTACTTTCTTTAATTTTAGCACAAGTTTTTAATCAATTAGTGTATTCTTAGGCCATCTTGGTGAGTAAAGGCTGAAGATCAGCCACTCTTTCTAGCAGTATCACTCGATCAGGACACTCTCTGGTAGCAGGTTATCGTTATACCTGGATAGGTCTTATTCTTTCAAATGATCACTATAGGCAACATTTACTCTCTGCAATATATGATACACAGACCTGTCAAACCATCACCCAGTGACACAACGTTTACAAATTGGCCAATGTATTTACTCTGGTGTCTTCCTTTGCTTAGTCAACTATCTAGTTGGGCAAATGTCAGTTAATACTCCAAAATGCAAAACTGCAGATCTAAGAACTAATTGTCAATTGTTCTCTCTTCTGAATCCCTAGCCTTCATGTAATAGTTATCTTTGATCATTTACAGTTGCAGCGACATCTTTAAGTAATAACTACCCATCTTTAGCAACATTGACACCCATTTCCTAAACATCATTTGTTAAAGACCACTGTAAGAGAATAAATGGCTGTCAATAAATAACATCTTGCTACAATTCACGGAAATATTACCCCTGTAATGAAAATCAAAGGTCATAATAGAACCTTACAGGGATAACCATGATATTCCGCTCCAAGAAGATTTTGTCAGCTTCAGGAGTCGTAGGTCCATTGGCACCTTCAGCAATAATCTGAAAGGAATCACAGCAGAGTAACTCAGAGGTATGTTTCTTTCTATCTGTGCTAATTATTGAATGTTAGTATTTAAACAGGCCTTCCCTATTTTTCATTTGCATTTGAACTCTCCAGCTTACTTTTGCTTTAACTTTGTGAGCATTTGCCTTCGTCAGTTGCTTCTCGCTGGCAGCAGGGATGAGAATGTCGCAGTCTATTTCCAGAATACTGCCGTCAAGTTTCTGTGCTTTAGGGAAGCCCATGATTGTCCCATGTTGCTGTTTGAAGGAAACAAACCAGCGTGGTTTTAGTGTATGCATACTCATGACTTCCTTTCCTTCTTCTAATTAAAAGAAAAAAAAAAAAGAAGCAGCAACAGTACTAGAAAGACAGCACATAACGTAATTCCTCTCTTTACTTAGATTAGGCATAAAAAGCAAGCTACGAAGCTTGGATGACAGTTAAATGATTTGAGACATAACTGCTTCGTGGCCAAAGACATTGACAACCACCTGAGCTCTGGAGTACTTAAAAAAAATGGTCCCTCTCAAGTCTTAAAATAGATGGCATAGTTTTCAAACAACTGAAATGACCCACCAGTCTGCTACGCACAGGGTAAGTTCCATCACATAAGACTTAGAAGTACCATTTGAAAATTCAGTACCACAATGACAGGCTTTGTTTAGTGACAGAATATTTTCATCCTTTCGAGAAAGGAGATGATAAAGACATTCAAATACTCCCTATGTAAAAGAAGACATATCCACATACCAAATAAGCCCCTTAGAAACTCATGAACTGTCCCCTCAAGACTGCTTCACTCAGAAACTGGACTAAAAAGACCATATCCCATTTTCATTATAAACTACTTATTCAAGTCATGCTGCCAGACAGGCTTTCATTTTTTCAGAAACATCCAATAGGTAAGAAGCAGCAAAAGTGCACTTTAAAGTCTTGAATGTCCATATGACTGCCATTCTCAGTCAAGAATCCTTTCAGGAACCTCCTTGCCCTGGTTCCTTGAGACATCTTTCCTAGTTTAGTTGTAAGAAAGAAAAAATAATCATGAATTCTGATTCTGAAACTAAAGTAATTTGCCTGCACACATGCAAAGCCTTGCCACTTTTCTAAGAGTGAGGTCAAATGGTAAAAAAAGTACCACCTGCATTCCTATTTGGGATAAGGAAAAAGTCAGAAGAATCAACATTCTTAAGCCATTTTGTAAGTACTAATTGCTGTATGATTTAAATATCACAAATTAACACCAGTCTACAGTCATCCTATGTGCTTGCAAAGCTGACAAAACCAAAACTATTTCTGCTCATCTAAGTTTCATACCAGTTTGTAATCTTCTAGTTCCTTTGGGTCAATCCCATCAGGATTCCAGATAGAACCATTAAACTCTCCAACAGCAACACACTTTGCTCCAAAACGATGCAAGTACCTCATAGAATGCAAGCCCACATTACCGAATCCCTGAAGGTGGAAAGAGAGAGGGAAAGGTAGTTAACCCTTCAACTGAAATGATGATTACTAAGGCTTATAGAGCTTTGAATATCTTTAAATAGCTTTTCATCTATCGGCGTGTCTTGGCGTCATTACCAACATAGGAACATTATGTGTATCTATTTTATAACTAGCACTGTCTTAGAGGGATTCATGGATTTCTGTATGACCGTTCCAATGTTTGACTAATATTTGCAGGCCAGGAAATATTCTAAATTACTTTGGGTAAGGAAGGCTTACAAATGTAAAACCAAACCAGAATGGAAAGCATTAACCAGGAACATAATTAATTCTTCACATTAAAGCATACAAACTAGTAGGAAGCTATTTAATTTCTAATACATTTCTTAAGTGGTCCTGTAGAAATTTAGATGATCTTGCATTTCATTAGCATGTTTTATACACTTATAGGTCTAGAATACCTAATTCCAGCCCATTATTCAACATTCCGGAAGTAAAGGAACACACATGCAGACCAAAGGGTCAAACAATCCACGTCAGAAGTTTGCAGTAAGATTCTATACTAGAAAAAAGCTGAATTTTAAATTCCTGTGTAACATATCTCCAATTATATATGGGATTTTTGTTTATATATCAGAAGTAAACTTCAGCACAACAGTTTGTTACACACTAGGTTTCTCTGCAATGCTGTATCTTCGCTTTTCTAGAGGAATCTTCAGCTACTCTTTTGGCCGTGTTTTCAGTCCAAGTTGTACCTCAGTGCCTGCTGGTGAGCCCTCTGTCAGGCACGAAACTGCCAAAGTGCAGGGGGAGGCGTGTGCTGCTGGGCCCCTGCAGGGCAGAGGTGTTGCTTTCAGCCCACTTGTTAACTAGAGGACAACTTGGAGGTTACATTTACTCTGCTATTTCTAACCACCAGCGCAGTGGTGCTAACAACAACAAAACGATCCCTCAAATTCTTCATTTAACACACTGTTCAAAGCTGAACAGAACAAGTTATTTCTTTGAACTGTTAAGAATTCTAACCTATATTACCAAATACCAAACCCCTTCAAAATTCAACTACACAAATCCTGAAGTCTTATGAACACAGAAAACATACATTCAACCCTACAAATTCAGGATAAGTTACTGGTTTCTACTTTTCAAACTGCTCATTCCACAGTGGAACATGAACATAATTGCAAATTCCCTCTCTCCCTAAATTATTTATTACAAAACAGTGCAAAAAATTTGGTGTAAGCAGAAACAGTGTCACAGCTCATTGAAAAGTGTGCAATGCCTTTAAGAACTTCCGTATTAGTATTTCACTTTGCTCTTTGCAGCCTATGCTTATAAAGGCTGGAGATTTGGCTTTCTGCCTGTAGAGTGCAATCAGAAGTTCAGTTTTTAAGAGTCCAAAATAAAGGGCAGCTATGTTGCTTGAAAAGTGTTTCTAAAGTTTGAGAGTAAAGGTTAACTTGGAACTCGTAAAACCCTAACAGGATTTATTGCTACAACCCTTTTTAAAAGCAGCTCTACTGGAAGTTTACTGCTTTTTCCCTGCAGTTGAAGGAAAAAAGTTACCTGAACAGCAAATGTTTTATCCCCAAATCCAGGAGTCATTCCTAATATACTCATATATGATGCTTCATTGATGAAATTTTCAATTCCATGGAAGAGACCACGACCAGTCGCAGATATACGCCCGTGGATCCCACCCTGGCTGATGGGTTTACCAGTTACACATGCATGTGCATTAATATCCTGTAAAACAGTAAAGGACATGTGAGCTATGGAATTAATCAAAGAACAGCTATAATAAGAAGTTTTGTACACTTTAGAGATAAGGGAAACTAGGAATCATGAAAATCAAAACATTATATATTTTATATACATTCAGTTTGTAAAGATGATTTCCCTCCTGAGCTTGTGTGAACAGCTTCTCAGAACTACTCTAGTAGATGATGGAAAAGTTTTGTAATGGAATATTAGACAAGCTCTGTAATTTTTTTGTTGCATTTAAGTGTGTATGTGAACTTCAGTCAGTGGTTAATTAAATATGGTGACATCTCTGTTGCACTGTTAGCAAAGATCAGACCGTTGACGAATAAAAATGCTTTGAGGGGTGTGTTTCTCAAAATTAGCTGATATTACAGCCATAATTTTCATCATTATTCTCGACACTTTTATCTTTTAAAGGGCCCAGACATATCCTTGGACTGCTCACAGCTAAAGCTGTTTAATTATCTTTAAACAGTGTTCAATGTTCTTTTGTACCTAATTTGGTTATTTAGAAACAACAATACAGGCCTAAATACCTTCCTGTTGTCAGAATACAGTGATGTTTGATCTTGGAGGAAAGTCTACAGTGCGAAGGTCATATGGGAGAAGTTAGGCAAGTATTTAGTACTTTCATTCAGAAAAGCAATATATACAATGAAGCCTCTACCATTAGTTTAGTGGTAATAAAATTAAATTTTCCATATGCTAGACAGCTAGCTAAGATAAAACAGACTATTTAAAAACAAGTTTTCAAATTGAAATCAATAACTTGAAAAAACATCTTCCGAACTAGACACTGTTTGGGCGTCCCTCTTCTGCCACCACTGGTTCCCACACCCTGGGAGCACAGTCACACAGTGGCTTGGCATCCAACACAAGTGAAAGAGTAGGGATGAAAGGGGATCCACTGAAAAGAGTCTGCCAGCAGCCGGATGGGTTTCTGTTCCATCAACCACACATTCACTGGGAGGCTCCGTCCTCTCCGTCACTTGTGCCAAATGCATTTGCATGCCTGTGGCATGAGTGCAGGATGCTTGATGAGAGGAAGGAAAGGAGCAGCCAAAAGCGAGTGGAGGCAGAACGGCTGGAGATGACTAGAGCCATAATGGAAACGAAAACGATTTATTATTTGAAATGATAGTGAGTTAACAACGTAAAGAGAAAGATAATCCCTCTTTAAAAACAATAAAAGCAACGCTAGGCTTGCCACAAAATTCCTGATTAATTTCCCAAAATGTAGCTGCGTTGCTCTCATTCAGCCGCGTGCTCCCTCTGCAGGCACACTGACTGCGCACAAGAGGTCTGCTGCTTGGCCAGAACAACTTGGCCTGGAATTCTGATGTATTTTTAGGTTTTCACTGTGTTTGAGATTGAAACTACATTTTAGTCTCCATGCATTCACAAGGAAGGAAGTATGTTTTACTAATAAAGAAACACACCCTCCCATCATACATAAGAATGTATTTAATGAAGTCCCTTCTCACGTCCCAGAAGTCAGTTGGATGTGTGAGGAAGTACAGAAGAGTGAAAAGGATGAATTTAATAAAAAACTTCAGCCATAGATAACTCAGTGATCCAGCAACTTAAGATGGATTTTCTGGAACAGTTAACACAGTAGTTATTAAAGACTTGTGTGGTTTGGCAAGAAAACAGAGCATGAAGTGAGGGCACGTCTCGGCCTTCTTGAAGTCATATATACAAAGCACAGTCAACGTCAAAGTCTTAAAATCTCTGGTTTTAAGTCAATCAGAAGACATTTAACACATCTTGGGAGAAACAGAAAGTCTACAGCTTTTAAGAAGTTTGTAAAATGGCTTACAGCTAGCATTAAAGGCTCCCATATTAGTAATAATAGTCTGTGAACTTAGCTGGCAAAGTTCAGACACTGAACTTTTGCTTGTTTCTTAACCCCTTTCCACACTGCAATAATATTCTCCCTGTTTGTCCAGTTTCCTGGCTCTGTATGTCAGGTTTTGAGCAGACTTGCCCCATCTGTTTGTATCTGCTATTTGGCTTTCCTTTCCACTTCAAGCTCCCTGAACACATCTGTGTGTAACCACACTGACTCATCAGGTCTGTAGATTTCTCACCCAAGAGTTATCTTTCCACTCAGTTGCTTGTTGTCCCTTGCACAGCTTCCATCTGTTTTCTGAACTATGGTGAGTTTCAGTTTTGCTCAATGGTCATTTTCTCCTCTTAGGTCCCTTCTCTCATGGTCACTTTTATATATTTGGTAGTTCCTTAATCACCTTTATTTTTGTTCTTGGTGTCTCAATCAGATAGTTATCTGAAACATCTTCCTCTACAAACTGTTTTTGATACGTTATTGCACTTTTTGCAGCCTTCTCAGCGTTCCCACCTTCCTTCTCTACACCTGGTCATTCTCCACAATAGCTCATAAGTTCCACTACAGCTACCATTCTCTCTTCCATGTACAAACTAGCAACCCAGCAAAATCAAGTCAACTGATTTCTTTTTTTTTCCTTATTTCAAGTCTTCAATTCACTTTTCAGAAAAATGTACCTAAGTCCTCTTTTTAAAAAATTCTTCAAGAATAAGATACTGCCATGCAGAGAGGGTCTAGGAATAAAATAAACTGTTGCAGCCTAATTTAAATTTTATTTTTATCCTCAGTAGTTGTTGGTTTGTTTTCTTTTGTCGTGGAAGCATATGTATGTGCAGGACTACACAACAAGCTGAGATCATGAAGCGGAAAGAATAGGAAGTTCAGTCATTTGAGAATCTTCTCCTCTAACAGTGTTTAGCTTTCCACTTACTAAAAAAACTGAAGCTTCTGTATGAAACTGTATGTGAACTACTAACAAATACAGCAAATCTTAAAGCAGGTTGTACGCTGTGAGCCTTCTGTTGTATCACAGTGAAATATGCACTTTAGTACAATGAGTTAAATGATAAAACTTAAAATGCTTTGAGGCAGTAGTTTTCTTAAATGTTGGACTTTTAAGTTGTGACTGGGGAGCAAGTCGCCACTCTGCATGTTGAAGTCTTTTGGGAGTCATAATTTTGGCTTTTTATCAGGTTTGAAGTTTTAGATAAAATATTGACATTTACATATGTGAATAACAAAAACTGAGTAATGTTTTATACTGTCAGCCCCATCTAGCAGACAGCTTCATGTAAAAGTGATTTAACTTGACTAATCACCACGCCACAGCGTGTTCCTCGAGCGTTCTTTTTTTTTTTTACCCCCATAAGATGCTTCAGACTGTATTTCAGATCTAGAATAACCTGTGCCCTCCCATCCTCCTATTGTTGAAGGCATCAGACAGCACAAGACAAGTATTCTGCCAAGAGACTTTATCAAGAAAGCCAGGCACATCTTGAACAGACACACCAGAGAGAAATGCGTGTTGGGTGGCTCTGATGCCTCATTACGGGGGCGTACACCCTGCTCCATTTCTGAGGAGCTGTTGGAAGGCACTGCAGAAACTGAAAGGAAGTGTCTTTTCAATTCAAAAGGAGCTGGAGTAGGCAAATGTGCTCAGCATATCAACATGCTAATACAAAGGTACAGCAAGACTCCTTAGCAAAGCATGACGTGCTGGAGTAGCAGAAACAATGTCTGAAAGAGAAGCTATAAAGTTTGGGTAGCAGGGACAGTAGAGCCTTAAGAAAAAAGTTGCCCACAATACATTTTTCTTTTGTCCAGCCTATCAAAAGTATACGACAAAAGTGTTTGGTCAACAGCCATGTTTTTAGTACAGTCAAAACAGGTACTAATAACCCCAGCGACATAAAGACAAAGGCCAAATTAAGGGCTATAATTAAAACTTTTCTTTATTGGCTTCTGGGCAACCAATTTTATCAGTGTCCTTTTGCTTTACATTTTGAAGAATTTGCTGAAAACTATGCCGATTACCTGTTACTTTTAGGGGACCACAGAGAACTTTAATACTTTTGCAGGTTATACCAATAGTACAAACTTAATTTACATGGTCTCTCGGATGCATAAAACCAGAGCATTTATTTAATAACACTTGTAAATCCAGTAGTCTGAAACAGAAAGATTGCAGTACTTTAAGACTATACCAACTACTACAAACTAATTGTTTAACAACTTTAAATTAGTAATTATAGTACTAATGAAAAACAGAGGGAAATGGTAGAAATAGAAACCAATTTTACACTAAGTACGAGAGCTTTAAAAAAGCGTGTTTTATTTTGCTCAACAGGTGCTATCAGTGTTGTATCAAACTTAATTCAAGCCTAGTTAAAAAAAAATAACCTTAAAGCTATTTTTCCTTAACTGTACCCTAAAAATCTCACACCAATTAGGTTGCAACAGTTTGCAAGAATATATTCAGATCCACATAATTAAATAAAATCATATGAATAAGCAGCATGGTAATACATTTCTAGATAAAAAGATTTCTGCCAAGATCAAAAAAGCTTTTCTACTTTGTAGTCTCTGCCCGAAACTTACATAGTGTCCTATGGTACTGGCATAGGTGTCGGCAATCCAGGACATCTCCCTCTCCCCTGTGCTCATATCAGGAGCAGGCACATCAACACCAGGTCCTGTTCACAACAGTGAAAACAGCTTTTAAGGATAGAACATTAATAGTTACCTTCAACCATTATTCCCTTGGGAACTGTGCAGGGCTTGGCAGAGAACTGTTTTCCTGTTTAACCCTCAGTTTATTATCCCATCAACAGATTCTTCTGGATTCAATTCAGTTTTATATGCCATATCATGCATTTATATGATACTGTCAAAACCTCCAACCTTTCACACAAGCCATTCAGTAAAATGAAGGTCAGTTTGTCAATAAAAAGTCAATGTATCAAAAGCTTTTTTTTAATGATCATTGCTGTAGCAGGAAGGCCTTTATCTAGGTATGATTTATATATACCTTCATGTTAATTTTTCTTTTTTTTTTGCATTAGAATTTCCTTTTTATTCTTGGGTGGGTTTAAAAATTGAAGATAGGCTGTTCCTAGTCATTGCACTGTAGCACATGCATTTGTTCTTACCCTTCACTTCAAGAAAGACATTCCATCTTTCTTGACAAAATAAACTTTCGAAAGTAGTTTCACATATCTGTTGTAATAAAAGCAAATTCTGTCTGTTTTTTCTACATAGCTAAAAACAGCATTTGCCCAATCTATTCAGGATCAGAGGGACTTGCTCAGCAAGATTTTAAATGCAACCTTGCCTCTACTAGTTGGTTTGGGTTTTTTTTTCCCCCCCTAAGTATTTTTAAAAGGTTTATGAAAGCTGCGTAGCACCAACCATAGAGCCAAAAAGGAAGACAAATTTAATCAAGCTGTTTAAATTGTCACTGAACTAACAGTCACTATAGCTGGCATAGTGAATAGTATTCCCCTAGTCACATGTAACATCAATAACTGTGTTTACACAGAAGCTTAATTTAGATGAGAAACACTCTGGCTGAAAGAGCAGATGACAAACACTCTGGCTGAAGAGCAAGAAATTGCAGATAAATGGATATATATTCCCAGGGGCTGTTAGACATCAGGAGTATGTGACAGGCCTTTAACTAGCTACAGGCCTCATTATTCAGTTAAATAAAAACCTTCTCCGAGTAAATATCCTCCACTTAATTACAAGATGAGCTAATAACATTCAGCTTTCTGCAAAGGAGACTCCCAGAAAGCAACTCCAGGCAGCAAGCGATCAGAACAACCCGGGGCTGAGTGTCTGACTGGAACACCTAACTAACGTTACAGAAGCTGCAGTTCTCTTTCAACAGGCATCTGTGCTGCTTGCCCGCGCTGCTCGAGCAGCCTGTGCTTGCCATGGTTGAAGCCACCAACTTTCTCTGGGGTGGATCCTCTGTTTCCTTCCTCTGTTTCCTCAGATATCTGCCAAAAACCTCAACTGAGACTACAGGAAACAGTAACAGTGAAGATCTTGGTACTGAGATTAAAAATTGCAACAAACTTAGTCACAACTTTTTAATCTACCTCCAAGAGAAATGTGATTCACTCTGGATACTGTGAGCTCAGCTTTTGTGGCTTTTCATAGCAGAACAGCCATGAGAAAAAAAGACACAGTTCCCTTTAAAACGCACTAAGATGCAAGGACTCAATTCTTTGTGCCTCTTTGCTGAAAGTTCTTACCTAAATTATTTACAGCTCTCAAAAATACAGTTATTTAAGGATACTATCTAGTGGATGCTGCCAATGTACATTAAATCAGATTCCTAAATTTTAATAGTAAAATAGCACAACATACCAATAAAGCCCTTTTTTGCCAGCTCCATGGTAAACCTTCTTGTGATCTTTTCTAATTCATTGTCCTACAGGAAAAAATGCAATAAATATCACAAGAAATCATTAGTGCTTATGAGTATTTGCTAAAACTTATGCCCAAAGACAAACAGACGCCCTTTTCTTTTAAAAGAAAGGATGACTCATTTATTTATATAATTTATATGCCACACCCTAACAGACCCTTGGTAGTCAGGCAGCACAAGAAGATACTCAGCCTTCTTTCTGTACATTCTGTTTCACAAGATGTTGGGAGTAGGGCACAGGAAGAACCACCTGTACTTGTGGCAGAGATTTCCAGCAAACAAATCTGATAGCCTACGTGAGAGATATATCACCAGCAGCAGCAATAGTCAATAGTCATTCTACTGTGTAGTAAACACAGTAGAACGACTTCACACAAATCCATATAAGCAATTCAAGCTTAGAACACAGTTACGTATTAGAGTATGCCTTTCCGTACAAGGTATTTTAATTAGGGCAAGAAGACAAGCCTGCAGTAAACTTTTTATAAGCCAAGTTAGTTATTATGCACACTGGAACACAGCATACAAAGGTTAATGGAGCATAAAACTAGTTGTCAAAATAAACAAAAATGTTAATTTCTTTTCTAAAAGTAATTTAATTTAAGCCTTTATTAACAGTATCAACTTAAAAAAAAATCAGGTTCCAAATTATTTGTAGTCTTCTGATTTTGAGAATAAAAGTAATAACTAATTGAAGTATTGCACCTCTGAAACACAGCTTTTAAAAATTCTTTTCCTACCTATTGCATGCAAAAGCTAAATTCTGCCTTTACAGAGGCAGAAGTGGCAGGAAGTTTTAAGTGGTCAATAATAGACTTAGAAGAGCTTTTTTAACTGGCTGGCTTCAGTACTTCAGGTAACCAAATTTTCATCTATGATTAAGCTTACTGTGTAGTTCTTGGGATTGATCTTGACACCAGCCTTTGCCCCACCAAATGGCACATCTACAAGAACGTAAAGGAAAATAATTTTACTTTTTCAACAATAAAGGCAGAATGCATCAGTAATATGTGTGAGGAATTATATTTTTGATTTTAGCAGTGAATTTGGTTTTGCCACATTTAGGGCTTCACAAGCATAAGCTATAACCTCATCAAGGTACTCCTATAAAAATGGGAAATCGTCAAGGGTGTCTTGAAAATGGTCTTTGAAACTCAGAAGATCATGATTTAAATGTTCTATGCTTCAAGCTCTTGAACTTGGCATTTGTAGAAACAATAAGTTTTACAGTTTATATTTTACTGGTTTAGATCAAAAATTTTACTTTAGAAGTCTTAAGTGTTTCTATATATATTAAAAAGTATTTTGTTTTCTTATACATAATGTGCAGGTTCTCTCTAAACTCCCCTACAATTTAGCAACAGTGTATGAGTTACACTTCTTTAGGACCCACATAAAGGAATTTACCCTTCTCTCTCCACAGCTCCCCTGCCTGAATCCTTCACAGCCTCCATTTGTTCCCCTTAAAATCAGTCCCCTCCTAATCCAGGTTTGTCATACTTTGATTTGAGTTCAAGACCAGCACTTTTACAGGAGGGGGTAACTAGCAGAATTTTGACTTTTCGAATTAAAATGTAACTTTATTCAAGTATCTACAGTAACGACAGAGGGGAATATGTATTATTTTGGTCACTATATATTTTTCCCATCTTGCTAAGATTTTAGTCAGAGATTAATCTCTAAAACTTAACTTAATCATTTAGATGTTTTTCTGCAAATTGCATCAGTACTGACTGAAATAAAAGATTGTATCCTTGCTTGAAAAATTATCACTTACCAACCACAGCACATTTGTACGTCATTAGAGAAGCTAAGGCTTTCACTTCATCCACACTAACATCCAAACTGTAACGAATACCTGAAAAAGACAAATGAGAAAAAAAGAATTCACTGAACAACTTCGGAGGTATTCATAAATTGGGAAGGTTAATTCTAGACTAGCCATCTATAGCATGCAAATATGTAATTTATCAACTTATTTGCATTAAGGCTTAAAGAACAATCCCCAATCTCCTACTCAAATATCTGTCTTCTACTTAGTAGAAATGCAAGACTTCAACAATTCTCTATCAGGTAGTTCAACAGCAGCACTCAACCTTAGAACAAAAGCGAATATTCCTTGGCAGGAAGACGAGCCAAGCTGATAGGTAACACACAGTTTTCCAGAGGCTGATAGAGCTCATCAGCATCCTATAAGATCTTTGGCTTTGGACTTGTAAATACAATATGAAATTTGTTTGTGGACCTAATCTATCAGGTTATAATCAGGATTTCTTCAGTAGAGTAACGCAAGCTCCTGTTAAGCTATGAGCCTTGCAATACATTGCCTGGGGTTCAACAAAACCATATGTAGCTTCAGAGCTCTGGCTGCTAGGCACAGCCACATAACAGAAAGCAGCAAGCCACTCCACTAATTTAAATTTGTTCAAAACATTTTGATGGAGTAACTCTACCCCAGTAAGCTTGTATGACCAGGCCACCCATCCCACACCCATGTGGAAGTCAGCCCACACCTGCATTCCCTGCTCTGAGTCATTTAGCAGAACTGCAAGTGTGTGCTGACACAGTCCAGATGCAAATTCAAATTGTTGTGGTCCGATAGCTCCTCAGATGCAAAACGGGTGATCCCAGCCATCAAGGCAGCTCAAAACTGAATGGAAAATGATTACACAAAGGTAGGGAGATCTGTCACCTGCTTCACTTTTACCAGTCTTCTAAAAATGGGTTGTAGCTGTCCAATCAAGTGATTGAACACAAAGTTAAAATCCGTGTATTCTGGAGGCAGTTGCAGAGTAGAAAATATTTAACCAAACTGACAGGGCAAACATACAGAACTATAGAAGCCTAAATGTGATGTTTAAGATCACAGTGCCCAAAGTCACGTGGCCACATAAAAACCAACCCTACAGCTAATTTGTTAGCTTCTATCTAAGCTTCTCCTACATCACTAAGCACATAACAGATCCATTAAGAACTTCGTATCCCCACCTCTACTCCCCAAATCCTTGGCCATAGGTTGTGCCAAGTTGCACACTGGTTTGTAGCAGGCACAGAATGTCCTTTAAATGCTAGGACAAGGCACCACAAATTTCCTATTATATAAAGAGAAGACCATATTCAGGTCCTCAGAAGTGAGAAAAGGCCAGCATCCATTATCCAAACTGAAGCACTGTGCTGCTATGAAAGCCATTCCTGAACGCTCTGGAAACAATCCCAGTTTGAAAGGCACTGAGTGCTGCTCCAATAAAGCTGAGGGCCAAGTGCTGTTCTCTCATGCGAGTTCAGTCAGTAAAAGAAAGCACCATGCCTCTCAAGAACAGAATTCAAATTTAGTGTGTATATGGTGGAAGGGTGGTCTCCAAAAGCAAGCTAGTTTCTGACCTAGGTAGCTGTACAGTGTTAATGTCTGGGCTTTCAAGAGCCCTCTCACAGAAAGTAATATTTCAAATCTAAGTAGAATCTACCACAGGCCAACAGACCAGTCAAAGTTACATGGCATAATACATGCTTTTTAAACACTTCTTATTCTGATCTTTCAGAGGAGTGGTTATCCTCTGCCAAGCCTGGAGAAAGAACAAACACCACCTATGGCACTGACTGTCCTGCCTGGGGACACTGCTCCCTCTTGGTCAAGCAGGTACTCCGGGGACAGGTCTTATTTGAGCATTGCTCAAGCCAGACAAGTCTGAAGCCTTGATCTATGCTGGGCTAAAATGGACTCTGCCCCTCCACACCCAGCTGGACTAGGTCACTGTGTATTTACTCAGTCCATATATTTGTATTTACTCAATCCATATATTTATTCAAATTTCAAGTTGCACACACAAAGGAATTTTGCTGTAACTATAGTCCTGCAGGCACACAAAATGTTTATTGTTATATGGAAAAAAGTGGTGGGTTAAATATTTATGGATAGTTATTCCATAAGGTTTTAACAAAGAAGCAAAATACAAAAGGAGAGAGAGCAGCCTCTTCTGCACATCATATGGAAGACGGGATCTGAAAAGGTGAACAAGCAGCAGTTTAACTAGAAAGCTCAAACACATGCAAAACAGTTACCTCCTCAGTCTCCTTGTATTACAGTCAAGGGTTACAATAAACTTTACTGTAATAAATATTAAGCTTTCATACCAAGGGAACTAGGGAAAAAGCCCCCCAAGACTAATAAAGTATTAAAAGGTTTTCAGCTGAGCTGCCTATTTGTCACCCATGTACATATAACAGAAGAGGAAAAACTTTTAGACTTGAGGCTGAAACTGTCCTCTTCTGCACAACTTCATGTTTTTGATTTGCCTTCTTTTCTAGCCTTTTAAACAGCTTTACTTGAAATGGCTTGTCTGCTGGCTTTGTCTTCTTAAGCGGGAGACTAGTCAATTATGAGAGTTGTGCTGACTTCACTGGCTGCTTTGTTCCAGTTTATCTCCTAAAAGTGTTCATTGCAGTGTCAGGCATGGTTCAAGGTGTGCATTCCAGGTTCCCTGACACGTGATGATTTTTCCCTTCTGTGGCATGAGTGGACAACATTTAAGTTGTGCTAACATTTCATTCCTTTACACAATTTGGCCAGTTACCATTTCCCAGGAACTGTAATGCCTCTCCAGGGGGCCTGTCTCTGGACAGGGAAGTTCTTTGTGCTCAGTGGTCAGGGCTGATGAGAAGCAGGCATCTGAGAATGCTGTACATTTCAGCTGCAAGGGGATGCACAAAGATAAAAGACTTAATCGCTATTCTATTTGGATGTCAGCGAAATTTAGTTTGACAGCTTCCGAATTTGGCAAGAGGAAAGTATTGCCATGCATTTGTATGGCTCTTTTGGCAGTGTTACTATGCATTAAATAGCCTGAGTCTAAAAATGGACTGTATACACAGATAAAATACTGGGTTTGGGGTTTTTTTTTTTTTAAAGATTCTTAATACAAAAGCAAACGAAAGCCACAGCTACACAGCAAGATTACAATTTTTTTAAACCCTGGCAAGTCCCACGCAGTAAGTCTCTGGAAACTTGTGACTTTTACAGCAAACTAGCTACAAAAAGAGTCTGAAGAAAGCCTCAAGTTACAGTGTGACTCACTGCTATGGAAAATACTTTTCACTGGAAACCATACAAATTCTTGTTCTAGTTGACAATTCTCTTTCCTTGCCACACCCCAAGAAGTTAAACAGTATGCTGAGAGAGACTTTGTTTTTCTATGCACAAGATCTTCTAGAAGAGGAAATGTTTTAATTTAAATGTTGTTGCATTACTGGTCACTATAAAGAGAAGGCTTTAGCATCACACTGCAGTGCCTATGCTTTTGAAACTTTGTTTTTATGATCTGTATTTTGGAGATATTATACTTCACCCTCCTGTGCTGAGCCCAATAATTGTTTTAGCCAAAGTAAAATTTGCTCATGATTTAAACTCAGCTTCTTAGACAGATGCTATGGATTAAGGTTCACTTTTCCAAATGGAGGTAACAAAGCACTTGAAACACAGTATTTTTTAAATAAATGTCAAAGTTGGAATTATCCATAGGACTGTATTTTGGATTCTGTAACAACAGCAGTCAGTTACCATTTTAATCAGCAATTTCGTACTAAGGAGTGCACTAATGGGCAGTTCAAAGACAATTTGCTACACATGCTACTAGATTTTACATTGTACAGATTGCAATACATTCTGTGATGTTCAGTGTGTTTATTATGCTTCCTTAGAAAACACGGTGTACAGAACCACCAACTTTTCAAGGATGATTCCTGCCTTTCTAGTATGCCTAAAAATCTACATGTAGGAAAGTTAATTATTTCCTAATTTTCTAGTGCAGTGATCTTAAATGACTGTATCTACGTATGTCCTCACTACTGATGAGTGTGAGGTATTCAAAGGCAAGTCTCAAAACTAAACAGTTGCCATAGTAACAGTTCAGAACAAAACATTTGGTAAACTACCACTCCTGCACTAAATATCTTGCAAATCTTAGCAAGTTTCTCAAGTTCCCCAGAACCTGGAACAGATTTGCATCTCAGTCTGAATTATCAATATCTAACGGAGGCTTCTGTCCTGCTTTGACTTCACTGTTTTCTTCTAGTTACGATAATCTTTTGACCTTTGAAACTAATTTGGGCCCTTTATAGACGATAGTTCTTGTTACGATGGTGCATTTGTTCTACTCACCTCTATTTGCAAAATACCTGCTCAACAGAACAAGTGTTGCAGGGCAGCAGCTTACCCTACAGTATCCATATAGCACTCAGTAACACAGATTTTATTACATCATTGGCAACCTTTTAGGACTGATTACAGCCATAATAATATTGCAGTCAGCAACACTGAATTCTGCAGTGGCTCCATGGGTCAACAGCTTTCCTGAGCCTGTCCAAAGGCTGACATTACATCCAGAGTCTAAAGGAGCTTCAGTAAAGATGCTCGCTTTGTTCAAACTATTCAGCAAAATCCCCAAACAAAACACATAAATCAGCTCCAGCATTTACTGTAATGCCTTAGTTCCTTCATGTTTTAACTCTGGATTATGTTTTAACTCTGGATTATGTATAACATTTTCCTTTAGATGAAGTTTGGGAAGTAAGCAGGTGGGACTGCTACTACTACCAAACTCTACATAATCATTGACACCTAACACAGTAGGAACTGACGTTCCAAGCAATCCTTAGGCTCTTTCAGAATGAGTACATTTTCCTAAATCCAGAAAAACAATGCAGCCTTCCCTATTATGGAAACTGTTTATCCTTGTTGAACCATTTGGAAAGTGTGGTAAACAGCAAAATGACAAATTTGTAATTATTGAAGATGAAGAAATGCCAGACAAATCTAACAAAGCAAGATGAGTAATTCAGTGCTGGAAAACATGAACATTCCTAAATTCAATTCACTAACTGCCAAGAGAGGAGATAAAAATATTTATCTCTTCCCACACAGCATTAGCCAGCTATAACCTGGGGCAGAAAAGAGATTCCCCTACGGACACATCCCACCATTCTGATTTAACCAGAAGTATCTATTCAGTGACCAGTAAGGTACTTAACCAGGCAGAATACTTCAGTAAACCACTTCTTGTATACTTTTAATAAGCTGTACTTATACTTGAAACATACTTAAACACATACACATAAATGTTTACTTCATTTCATGGAGAGAGAAGCCAAGAATATTCTCTATTTTAAAAAGCGTGGTGCATTAGTAAGATCTTGTGTTTTAAATGTAAACATGGTAAATTTAGTATACCACCAGGCAAGCACATATTACCCTGAATTCATGCACTTAGAATATGGCTATGAAATAAAGTCTCGCCTATAGAACTATCTCACCCTTACCTAAAGGTGTAAGTAGGTTGTTCCTTAAACTGCACTCAACACTGTAGTAACAAGGACTGGAAGAGAGATGCAGTAACTCTACTGCCATGCAGATATTAATACCACACGCATGGGCGTGTGCAGAGGGTGGAAATAATACACACGTTGGCCCTGACTAGTCCAGATGCCACAGGAGCCACAAAACAATAAGCCACCATACTGCTGACACAAAGCAGTCAAATTCCTTGCTTTGCCTATGAGTTTATTTCCTAATGAAATGGAGCTGTTGCAATTCATGCAACAAAGAATACCTGCTAGGACAACCCAGAGAACAGGAGGGAGGCCATCGCGCAAGACATTCCCCTCCTCACTCCCTCTGACACATGTTTATCCAGAAAGCCCGATGCTGAGAGAGGTATGATCTCTCTATAAATAGACAAGGAGCCAACAGCAGCAAGGGAAAACAACTATTTAAGATCAAGGACAAAGCTGGCTACTGCACAAACAATAAGAGCTGATTACATTAAAAATCTGAGACTGAAAAGATTCATAGCCAGCAGAGCAAGGCACAGCCTCCTGCAAGAATATCAGAGGTAAAAACACAAAACATATATGGTTCACTGAGAATTGCAACTAGTTTATTAAAGGACAACAAAAGCACAGGACACCCATTCTTTGTCCTGTTTTTTCAATTTGCAATTTAAATATATATCCACTGTTGTACAAATTGTAAAGTTAGGTACACTCTACAAGAAAACAGAAACCTATGAAAATAAAACGCTCATGTAAGCTTTAGCTGTAACACTGCAAGTGTTGTTATGCCAAGCTAATTACCTTTTTTTTGGGGTAAAACTCTCCTATTCCTTTGAAGTTAGATCAGTTTCCATGGTTTATTTCAGGTTACAGATGGTCTATGCTAGAGGTCCATCTGTTGCATTGTCCCTTGGGTACATTCCATGTTTTACTCTCTAGGACCCCTGGGTCAAAGACACGACCTCAGAACTTTCATCCACGCACGACTTAAAAAAAGCAAAGCCACCAACGCGACCTCAGGATCAAGAGAGCTCTGTTGACGTGAAGATACCATACAGCACTACTTCTTACTTCCTCCACTTACAAAGGGAAATAAACAATGTCACAGTAGCCAAGACAACACATAGGGTTGTACTGGCCAAACTCTTGCATGTAAAGCTTCTCCTCTTGCAAGTCAGGTTACTATCATGATGTACGTATAGTGATTTAGACAAGTGAATGTGTACAACAGAGGATATTTGGTGACTGGGCACTGAGATAAGCATCAGCCTTAGACCTCTGCAATTGGAAAATGGCAGCAAGGATAACATGAATGAATGTCACCATTTGCAGCAAGAAGCTCATTCATGTGACCTCCTAAGTCATGTCAGGAGGATAAATCCTGATAGGCAGAAGAAAAGCAGCCAAAACCAGAGACAGAGAAGTTTTGTACCACAGAATAGTTCCTTCCCCTAACCAGCCAAAGCAGCACCACGCAGGAAATCAGATTCATTCACCTCCGAGTCAACTGAGCAAATGAAGTTAAGAATCATGTCTTTATATACAGATAGTGAATTTTGAAGTAACGTATGACAAAATTTTTCAAAACGTAAGCCAATGTAAGTCAAAGTCAGACGAAATCTAATCTGGAACTAAAAAATGGTGTTAAAGCCTTTTGGAACCGAGGAAGCCATTGATACTCGGTCAAGGCAATCTGGGTGAGCATATACAAGTGGTTAGGCTGTTTCACAACTCTGATTCACTTGGTTTCATTGATAACAGACCTGTTGGACAGTCAGTTAACAAAAAAAAGGCTTTAAAAAGTTTTAAAACCACTTAATAACTTTATCCCTGCTGTCTAACAAACATGGAGCCATTTCCATACTACTAAACAGGTAGGAATTCATTGAGCTTATTCATATTTGCACATTGGTTATTTTCACTCATGTGTTCTCTGAAACTGACTTACTAATGAAAACAGCTGTCAGCAACCACATAAAAAGCAGCTTAACCAGTTTCATACCTTTTATGGAACCTGATAAAACTATTCACAAAGATTATCATGTAGGAATGATCAGAGTACTTTTCGACAAAGTCATCTGTATTCAGCCATCTCATTTCCTGTACCCTGTTTGGTTTCAGTTCTTTTGGCAGCTATCGGTGCAGTGAACAAGAGCAGCTGTGGTTTCCTGTCAGCGCTGGCCACCAGCACGCAAGTCACCGCGCAAGCACAGGGAAGAGTGATCTGACCCCAGCCTTACTTCAGCTACCACACCGCATCAGTCCAGTCGTATAAATACTAAATTTGGATCGCGAGCAACTTGAGTTCCAACACACAACAGAACTGCTTATCTCCATGTTATCACTAGGATGAGGAGGCTTCCAAATAATTTTTCTTTCCAGCAAACAGCTACATTGCAGAAAACTTAGTCTTTAAAAACTAGACTTGTGTGCTAGACATACTGTGAAGCCTACCACTTAAATGAGTATATTCATGACCACGTTGTAAAGATTCCTAAAGCACAGAAGTACACCAAAAGAAAAAGCATCACTGCCTTGAGTTGAAAAGCTTTGCAACCCCTGAAGTATAATTAAAGATTCATTTCTACACCAATTAAATAGGTAAGCACCACAGGATGTTATTTCTGAGTTCTCTCAATGAGATGGAAAAACCCCACAAGTTATAAACTTAAAAGAAAGCATGTTTCACTACCTAGTGCCAGTTTTCCTGAAAAGCTCTTCTCTTGACCTAACGAAGAATCACCTGCACTACCATGTAGTGACAACTGTGTCTGACACAATCAAGTTGACTTGTGTTCCTACACATTTTGGGAGGAGAGAGTAGGATAAGGACTAAGTAACTTCCTACTTTGATTAAGCGTGCTTTAGGTTGCCAGGACTAGGGTATCAAGAGCATCATACTTGAACAGAAACATGACAGTCAAGTTTCCCACCGAGATGTAGAAGTTTGCCAATGCAAAAAATGTAAGACTGATCTTGAATTTGCCCTCATGCAACCCAACCCATATGGCTCTGCCATTTCACTTCTGTATCAGGGCACAGCCATCCATCCAGTCAGAAGCCTTATTGCCAAATCAGGCCTCTTCTCACATTCATTCTGCTATTTCTACTTGCAGGCAACACAGAAGACAGCAGAGGAGGTACAGAAGGACTAGCAGCCAAGGAGCTGCTGCATTTCTGCTGACAGGTATCATCTGCAGGCACACTGGAGTTTTAAACTTGCTTCATAAAGATCAACCTGGCATTAAGTTTGGCACTTTCTGGATTTGGGCCATACTACTAAGCAGTGGTTGAGGTTTCACCCTAGAAGAGAAAGAGCAGGCAAAGAAATTGAAGATGACGTTTGTGACAGAAGGAACATAATCTAACTGCTATAATGTTAAGCTAAAAACATTTAGTAGAAACTGAAGGTGCTGCTAAAGTGCAGATAATTCAAATATTTATTTAGTCTGTTTTCCCAAGTAATTGAACAGCCTCCAGGTTTAGAGCATTTAAATCAAGATGCTTTAATTTGATTTAAAGTATAAAATCTTCATTAGTTTATGGTTAAATCTGTAAATGCCCTTGTAAAGAAAAGCAGTATACAGGAATAACATACAATCACTGATGAAGTATTTTGGTATGGGTGTATAAAAAGAAATGAGGAACAAAGTTAAAGGAAGAGAACCTCGAAAAGAAGTAAAACATTTGTTCTCCTGCATCCCATACTTGAACCTTAAAGTGCACTTTGATCATTTGTCTAATCCGCATACAGAATTGTACTTCATATTCTCTAAACAGCATCTTGTCCTTCAAGCTTATTAGTAATAAATGGGCATGCTACATACTTTTTCTGCAAATGTACTTAGAGATGTAAGGCCAAATCTGATTACAATTGATATAACCTGTAAACATCAAGAAATATAAGAGATAAGCATACAAAGTACAATGCTCCTTACAAGAATGACAGATGACAAAGCATCCCTACTTGCTAGCAATTACGTAGCAGTAACTAAAAGCTATTGCTTTCCTAGTGCAAAATATGGATCCTTAAAAAAAATGGTATGGGGAGCTGATTTTATCAAACTTTACTTTTCAGTAAGTGCAAAGTTAGAGTTCACAATTCTGCATCTGAAAAGATGTGGAAGCTGGGTTCCTCCTACTGCTCTGCAAGGCATCCAGATGCCATCTCACCCCTTCTTTTAAAAGGTAGCCTTATGTCCCTTGTTGTTTCTTGCTGGTGTGAATTACTTGTATCAGAGACACTCACTGCAGCAAGTTTTCCGATATCATACTACTACAGAGTCTGAGTTGCATTTCACCGGGCTTTGCCATTTTTTCCCTGTGGATTCTACTAGGTTTCCAGTTTAAAAACACTTTTAGACAAAAGCTCACATTGTTGGTGCATTTCCAACGGATCCCACGTACCATAATGGCAGAAATACCTTTACTGCCCCTTTTCTCCACAGTTTAAGTAGAAATGTTTTACTTCCTCCTATGTTTTTTCATAGCAGGTTCCAAGCACTTGATCTACACTCATCACATGTCCCACTTAAATTTACTACAGAGCCAGATCTGCCATCTGATAGTGAACAAATTCCTAGAGAGCATTAGAAGGTGAAATCCATTTATTACGACTGTCCTGAAAGAGTGGAAAGGAAATATCATTTGCAATTCTTTCCCTAAACCCACAGGGGCCAGGGAGTGGCACAGGAAGAAAAAGACAAACTGTCGAGAGCTACTATTTTCTTTAGCTGTCATTTCCAACTGCCTTGAAATTTAGTCGTAACTTTCCATAAATGTTGCAGTGTTTGCTCCAGTGTCACTGCAGACAGGCACAAGAAATGCTACTAAAACCCAAGAAATTCTGTTGAGGATTTAGAAATGTAGGTATAAAAACAGAAGGTACCAAATCACCCAGCTGGTGTTTTTTGTTCATGTACAGAGTATTTTATAATGCTTTGTTGTGAAAACTATAGTTCTTTCAGTTCTGAGCAATAGTAATGTGAAATACTAGAAGTTATCATATGTTAAATACTATCTTGTTACTTCATATGCCACTGAACTGTATTCTGTTATGCAAGCAGGGATCTTAAGAGTAACAGGCTGTACAGAAGAAGACTCCTTGTAAGCAGCAGCAGCAAAAATAACTTAACCTAAGCAGTGACAAAATAGAATTCTAATAACCATCAGTACTTTCAAAGAAATTACAGCAGAGAAACAGTAGCTCCACACAGAGTAAGCTTCAGCCATATCCAACTTCAGCCACAATTAAGTCTGATGCTGATAACTCTTGTTCCAAGTAATCACCAGAATTTATTTTGAGTTACCCTCTTGTGGGTAAGAAGTAAACACGTCACATGTTTACATGGTCGCTTTTGGAAAACTAGGAACGACAGTAGGGACCACAGTAACAGGACAGATTATCTGTGCTGCAAAGATAAAAATCCCCATATCATATATACACACCAGCTGAACTGATTATCAAGAATGCATTTACCTAAGAACACCCTTCCTACTCTATTCTAGAAGTCAGAGGTATTCTTTGATAAGAAACAACAGAGAAAACCTTGCTTATACAACCATCATTACTTACCACAAAGTTTGTCTAAGATGAAAAAAAAGTAATGTATTTACAGATTACAGCAGCTCTGGTTTGAGACAGTCTTGAAATGGTCTCCAATGCTTAACTGTCCTCAAAGATCACAGCTCCTGAATAAGTTATGCTGAAGGACATTTGCATTTGTTTTTCAAGGAAATACCATCTATCCTGGACTACAAGGGAGTTGGATTCCTCTGAGATCAGAGCTGATCCCACATGAGCTCAGCTGTGGGATACATCCTCCTGGTCCCTTTGCACAGCCAGGCTGTCAGACTCACCTATGATGTCAGCTTTCCCTAGAAAAAACACTTTTGGCTCTTCCTGCATACCCAGCCAGTAACTGGGAATACTTATTATTTTTCTCTACTGATGTTTTCTGGGTGAGCATTCCCATTTTGCGAATGCAGCAGACAGCATGTTAAGAGACAACTTCTCCAGCTCCCAGCTCAAGAGCAGACACTTCCAGCGTGGAGTTTCCACACATTTTCCAATAACACTTTCGAGACTTGAGTCACACGGAGCAATCACGCCGGCTGCCCTCGCACCTTTCACCTAGCCCGACACCCAGCCAGCGGTGTCTGCGGCGAGGGCTGTGCGACCAGCCGCCCCGACACCTCGCACCTCGGCTAACCAGGCGGTCACGCGTGGGAGCCCGGGGCACAGGCCGCCCGGGGCGGCGTAGGAACCGCTTTGCTCCTGCTCCCGCCTTCCCTGCGGAAAGCAGACGGGAGGCTGCTGCCTGTTCCCGCCGCAACGGCCGTTAACGGTCGCTGGCCGGGCGGGCAGCGGGGACCCAAGCGTCGTCCCGCGGTACCTCAGGGAGCGGCCGCAGGAAGCGCCCGCCCCGCGGCGGGAGAGAGACCGCTGGGCAGGGGAAGGGCAGGGCCGCGGGGCTGCGGGCCCGGCCGCACGGCTCTCCGCGGGCTCGGGCACCGGGGACGGGGCGTGTGGGGGGGCGGCGGGTCTCACCTCCCTTGCAGGGGGTGCGGTGCTGGCTGTGCTGCGCCCGGTAGCCCTCGATCACCTCCCACTCGCCGTTATCGCGCTTGATAGGGAAGGAGACGCTGAGCACATGGTTGCAGGGCTTGATGATGCGGAGGATGCCGCGGACGCGGTGGCGCCGGTCCTCCATGCTCTCGCGGGTGCGCAGCCCCTCCACCAGCTTGTCCTCCACGATGCTGGCGCCGCGGTCGAAGAACCCCTCCACCATCTTGAAGAAGTTAGGGTCGTCCTCCTTCGTCGCCGCCTCGCAGTAGTGCCGCCGCGGGCACCGGCCCCTGCCCCACGCCGCCGCCGCNCTCCGCGCCCGCCAGCACCGAGCCGGCGGCCAGGCGGGACGCCAGCAGCTCCCCCAAGTAGCGGTACATGGTGGCGGCCACCAGCGCTTCCGCTACGCGCGCAGACGGTAGAAGCGAAGTAGCAGATCCCGTCGCGGCACCCCTGCCGCGCGGGGCGCTGCCGCCGCCGCCTTTAAACGGCCTCGGTGTGGGGGCGGGCAAGTGGGGGGGGGGCAGAACCGGCGCTGGCGGGGCAGGAACACGCCGCGCCCCCCGACTGCGCTTGCGCAGCTCGCTCTCCGCCCCGCCCCCGGCGGGATTCGCGGAGGGGCAGGGGGCGCGGCGCGCGGGGGTGTGGCGAGCATGCGCGCTGCGCGCGGGGCGTGCCCCCCGGCCCCTCCCCACATGAACCGCGCATGGCCGCATTCACACAGCCAGCGGTAGGTCGGTGGCACGCTCGCGTATAGCGGGCTGGTTTGCTTCGCTGTTCCTCTTGCCCGGGTCGCTTCGCTCTCCTTCCGCGTAGGTGCGGGTCCCTGCGCCCTCGCGCACCGCCTCTCCCGCCGAGTGACCGTTAACGGCTGCTGCCGGGCTCCACCATCCCTCGTGGGTGAGGTGCGTTTCAACCAGTGCTTTGCTCCCCTAATGTGCGCTGGGAAAGCACCGTTGCGGGTGAGAACCCGGGGCCAACAGCCTTCACTAGAGTGTGAGCGCGACCCTCCGGCCACCGTCCAGGGCCTTCTCTCCGGCCCTGCTCCCCGCGGGACACTGCGGTGTGCGGGGTGACAGGCCTGGCTGGCACCGGCTGCTTTTGCCGCGCGAAACACGTGGTCTCCCGCAGCGCGAGTGCAAATACAAGTGCGGGCCTTTCCACACAGCGCAGTGTACGGAGTCCTTCAGGGAAAGTGTGGTTTGTGTAAGCCCCCGTTTTGATGGGAGCCTCTTAGGAAACCGCGGCTTATCCATCTGTATTTAAGCGACTGCGCTGTCAAGAGAGGACAGAGGCTTCAAGTCAATCTGCTAACGTGGCTGCTTTGTCCGCTCAGATATATGTTAGTAGCATGTTGCCTTTTACTGGGTCTTGGTCCGTTGTAGAGAGTTGTTTTTTACACAGCTCAGACTTTCGAGGACATCACTGAGAATGTAGCTTTGAACTGCAACAGCTTTCAGACTGTAGGAGATGGTGTGTCTCAGCATTTTTACCAGGTTCGTT
Organism: Pampusana beccarii; assembly: GCA_013399365.1. Lineage (NCBI taxonomy): Eukaryota > Metazoa > Chordata > Aves > Columbiformes > Columbidae > Pampusana > Pampusana beccarii. Next base: position 62,902 of record VWYH01002407.1, on the reverse strand, counting down.
TTAGAAGAAATAAGTGACTCGCTCACTTTCTGTAGGATTGGGCTGCTAATGGGAAAAGACTGTGGATGTTTTTGTGTGTTTGTGGTGTTGTGGATATGTTTTGTTTGTTTGTTTAGGCGTGTGGAAGACCAAAGCCTTTAGGGTAGGTATAACCAGGAAGTTACTTTATCTCGATGGGAATCTCTCTCACCACTATGGGCATCCAAGGGCTGTACTGCGAAGCTTGTGGGAAAGTAGTGTGGCTTTCGTGTGTATTTGTCAGCAGGAAGCTTAGTCACAGGCTCTTTCAGTACACATAAACTTTTCAGGCAACTGGTATTCAAATTTTATCTTCGTTTCTTGTTGTTTCTTTATCCTAAGATTGAGTTGTTGTAAGGACCACTAAAAAGAGAATGGTTGCCTCTTATCTTTAACGAGGATGGTTTAAAACGATAGTCTAGAGAACAAAGGACCTCGATAGTAATAGGAAAACAGAAGAAAGAAGCTTGTTCTTAGGCCAGTTTGTTATTTGGGTGTTCTCACAGGTTTTCAGAAGCAACCTTACTGATTTACTGTCCATGCTGTAGGTGGCTCATAGACAACTTCTATTGTGGTGTTCATTTTCAGTTCACAGTATTGCAGTGCTCTCAGCGATGTATTAGCTTTGAGCTCTTATTTGATTTCCATCATCTCCAGGTTCTCATTAGCTAAAGCTCAACTTCTGTACAAGTTCTTAAATTTTGTAAATGTGTAGGAAAGAAGTCAGTGAAAGGTATTGTGGCAGTTGGTCTTTATCAGCTAATTATTTTAACCTGGTTCTGTAGGTTATTTAGAATACTATTTCACAGATACAAAACTTGAGTGAAAAATACGATCAACCAGTTTGCTCAGGTGTGTAGACTTAAATGAAAATAAAAAGGCTAACGTGTAGCTCCTGTCCTGCCTTCAGCTGTGGCATCTCTAATTTACGAGCTTCACTCAGTTATCAGCTGCTTGCAGTATCAGGCTATGTTTGCAATGCACATTTGTGAGTGTGTTTGAGACTGAGTGTGGGACGTCACAGTGTGAGAACAAAGTGGATCTCTCCATGGGTTCAGTCACACAACTATATTTTGAATAATGGCAGCACCATAGTTGCACTGTTTTCTAAACAGGACTGTATTTCAGCAAAATATTCAACAAGCTGTGAACTAAATGCTAAGAATAACTAAACCAATATGTTAAACTTCTTAGTCTTTAATTATTGTAAATGAAAACATAACTAGGGATTTCTGTTTGCATGTTTTTATGGATGAAATAATGTTTACAGGTACTCTACCAGCCTCAGCAGATCCCTACCATATTTTTGTTTGCTTTGAATCCCTTGTGGAAACAAGAGTAACTGTGCTGCCTGAGGGTATTCGAGAAGAATAAGAGCAGGAGTGATATACCTACCCCAGTGCAGTATTCTTATATGGTAAATGGTGAGCAGTTGAAGCAAAATATATTTGTCAGAGGAAATTAAAATTCACATGTTTTGGAATTAGTTCTAGGAGGTACAAAGTGATAATTGCAATAATAAAATATTAACTGTATCATTTTTGTTCTTGTGTAACATATGAGGTGCCATCAGAAGATTCATATTTGAGTAGCATCAGTAAGGAAGAAGTCTCCTGGATGGATTCAAGGTAACTTTTTTCTTCATAATCAGTTTCACTAACTTTGTTAGTTTTGTATTGAATGTTGGTCTTAGACCTGCACCTGGAGAGAGAGAGGTACATAGAGAAAACTTAATACCTGTGTGGTAGGAACTGTCTGTATGATTCATGGACTCTGCAACAGGGTCATATTAAATTGTGTATACATGATAGACTGGTACAAGATTTTATTTAAAATCTTAAGTGCAGGGGAGGGAGACAAGTTGATTTCATTTCCTAAGCTGCTTCTCAAACATCTTCATGGTTTTAACAAACTATTTTTATTATATTTAAAACAATAAGCATTGTATTGTGCCTTCCTAAAGCAATCCACAGTTTTAAGGTATAAATTATCAATTTAATAGCAACTGGAGTCAAATTAATTATGTGTCAAGTTTTAACATCTTATTGAAAAAAGTGGTCTAAGACAGGAATCCAGTATGTTCTGCTTTCATCCATGATTTTATTTGAACTGCTAGCTATTTGAGAATGTGCAGATGACTAGGATAATCTTTTTCCTATGTCTAGCATCATTTATAGTGGCATCACAAATGGAAAATATATTTTTATTAAAACTAAAAGCTCAGTTAGGTTCAGCTTAATGTTCTCTGTCAACTTGGCTAAAATGTTCCTAGAGTATACTGGTACTGGATTCTCTCAGAAGCCGGGATAGCTGTCTCCAGTTAGCATCCCAGTCTACTACCAGCTCACCAGAGCAGGTGAGAGGAGAGAAGCTGGAAGTGAGAGGTCCTCACAAGGCTCTGAATAACTCTGCCCCTTGCCTGGCTAAGCCCCTTGGAACCCAGGGTAACCCTGGGATTGCCTCCGGTTCAGAGGCTTCAGAGTCTGAACACCAATTAGGCAGCATGCTCGGGAGGAAAGGTGGTCTGTACCGTAGGCAGAGAACTAATGCCTTCTGTGGTAAACAAATTTTCTTCTGGGAAATGGAAGATGGAAAAAAATGGATTTTTAAGTACTCTGCAAGTGGAATTACAGTTGTATTGGCAAGCTTCGGTTTAAGCTGTCAGCCATATTAAGTGAAACTTTTGGCAGTTCTTAACATTTGCTTAAAGAATTGGTTGAGATAAAGTTCAAGTGTTGGTTAACATGTACATGTGAAGACTTTGGGTTTTTTTTCCTAGTGATTCCAGGCAAGCTGTGGCAAGCTGTAAAATGGAGGTTCTAACCCACTGGGATAATATAGAATATTATACAAGTCGAAGGAAGTTCTTGTTCCCCTTTGAATTGTCTATATGAGCAGCTATGTTTCCCTTCCTCATTTTACCACAAGTTGTAAAAAAACAAAAACAAAACAAAACCAAAAAAAACCAACAAAAACTACATACTGTCCCAAATGGTTGCTGAAGAAAAACTGTTCAGACTCTGTGTTAATGGATCTGTGGATGGTTGAATAACAGTTACTGGGAGAATGGGAGGGTGTGAATTTGTCAAGAATACTAACTGTAGTCCTATTCATATTCCTCTTGGTTGAAGTTCTGTGCAGATTTTTAACTTGAGATATTCTCAAGTTTTATGGACTGTATTTTCCACCTTCACAATGCTTTAAAGTAAAACTTAATGTGTAATTATAAGATTATTAATTATGAAAGTAGAGATGGCTGTTTCTTTGCAGGAAAATGTTCTAGCATTCAATCTTCAGAATAATGGTGGGTAATGTTGATAAAGCATGTGTTCTTTTAAATATGTATATTTTTTATAAAATACACTACAGCCTAAATAATCTAAGGAATGATTAATGTAATCTGAGCCTAATTTTATTTCACTAATTGAAAATTTGTGAATAAATTGTTATACTGTAAGTGCCACATTTCTTGATCATATTCTTCCTTTTTTATGACAAGCCAGTACACAATACAAGAGGAATGAAATGAGAAGTGTGGCATGGTTGTCTAGCTTCAGTGTTGCTAGAGGGCTGGCTCTGTAAGATGCTATTACAGGCAACACGTGAGTTAAAGGAATCTTCTGAAATTCATCTAATTTATGACCTGTCTATATGAGTAATTTTACAAAATGAACACTTGACTAGAAGTCTTCAAGGTATCTATACTTATCTCAGTTTAGAGACTGAGGAGCAAGCTGAGTTTAAAGTTTTAGTACAGACCTATTAATCCCTTAACTGAGGCCTATGGGATGATTTTTCTTTCCTTAATAAATAGCTTCAGCTGTGTTCAGCCATACCAAAAGTGGAGAGCAGACTGTGAGATTTTCTTTATTTGCTCCCTTTGCCTTGATACAAAAGAACCTGAATTTGGTGGTTTTCCGGGCAGGCTTCAGAAGTTACATTTGCACATGCAGCAAATCTGAGATGTGCTTTGTGTAATACTGCAGAGTTGGAGAACAGGTATTGGAATTATTTATTGTTGAGATAAAGACTTTAAAGCTTCCATACTTTGTGTTATTAGTGAGTTGCTTAGGTGCCTGTGGTCTGATTATTTGATATTACTTTTAATACAAAATAATGCATAAAAGTATTTTCATGATTGCTAAATTAAAGTATAAGCTGTTCATATGTAAATAGTAACTTCTTTGCTTGTCTATAGCACTGTAAAAATAGGGAATGAAGCTCTTAATTATACAAGTAGGAAGTTGGTAGTTTAACCTAATAGGGACTTTCTTTAGGAGATGCTAGTCTAAAGTGAGTGTCTTGTTTTTTATGTTTGAGGCACTGCTACAAAAACAATCTGTAGCTGAGCAAAATAATATTTAAATTTATTACTTTGTACTTTCCCAAAACTTCTGCAACAAGATATTGTTCTTATTTCACAATTCTCACAGCAGAATTACTGATGTATTTTCCAGAATGTAAATTTGACAGGGGTTCCTAATTCTCTCAGAGAAAGTTACTTGAAAAACCTGTAGTAAGTGGACCCCTGTGCAAGCATTTCAGAGCAAGCGTCAGAGGGTAGTTTCCTGAGCTTTTAAAATGTTAATTCTGCTGCAGAAGTCAGAAAATACTTAATAAATTCTGATAACTACCTCATAAGTAAATATAGCTTTGATTGCCGTGAAAAGTGGTCGTGCTTATGTCTGTCAGCTTTAAAGACCGGCTGTCTCCTATGTTTATGTTGTTGCTGTGCGTGATGACTGAGGGAGGTTGCCAACTGGTTACTTCAGCTCTGTGACAGAACAGATATAAAAAGCTCTTCATGTATACGGGAGAAGTAATGTCCTCATCTCCCATTTAGACAGTCTGTAGATATGCGAAAATCTTCTGTGCCATGTTTTGGTACTGTTACTGTCAATATATTACTAAGAGGCACTGACAGATAATATAACTGAGAAATATAAAATATGCTGTTTATAACACTTTCTGTAATGCCACTTCTGTTTTTCAGATGGGTAGGACAGAAAAACTACTTCTCTGGAGGCTGCAGATCTGATGTCTTAACAAATTAATCTGATTTGAGTGACCTTTCAGTCAACATGGCCCTTCCTGAAGTAGTAGAGGCTTTTGTGGGTCAATATGAAGTCTTTGCCTTTCTCAGTTCCTGGATCAGTGAGAATTTGTTAAAGCAGCACTTTTGTGTCTTTGTGAAATAATCTGTAGGTTTTGCTTGCTTTTTCCTTATTTCCAGTTTAAAACACAAAAGAGGGGATGATACTTTTACCAAACGCTGTATTTTTGAAGTTCCCATCCAAATGTTAAATGTGTCTGAAACTAGCTGATGAAAAAGGCAGTAATGGGAAAGGTGACAGGTATACAGACATAAAAAAACTTCACAGATACATGGTAAACATGTGAGATTTGTTCCCTTAAATAGGATTAGGAGGGAAAGAAAGAAGAAAGTGCTTTAGTCAGTTTATTTCCTGGAAATTATACTATTTTTGGAGAATTGCTGTCTCATTTAGTCAATACAGCAAACAACAGATAGTACAAGGTATGGTTTGCCGGGAGTGAACTAAGGATTCTTTGAAAGTAACATTTACAATTGAAATTGACTTTTTTTTTTTCCAGTTGTTGGTAGCCTTGGCTATCTGGCTAAAAATTATGCCTAGGATCTTAACAGACTGGAATGGCAGCATCAGAAACTGCAAACCATTTTTTTTCTTTCTTTAATACTCAATTGGCAATCAGAAGTTGTTGACATAAATGAAGTGTATTGTTTAAATAACAAACATTAAAGCTCTTATGAACTAGAGAATACTAGTCTTCTGTAATGCTTTTGTTTGCATTTCTGTTAACAAAATCCGTTTTATCCTCTTTCACTTTGGAAGACCAGTTTTGGAAATCTACATCGTTAACATATGTTTTAATACTTCACCCTTTGAAAGATGTTGGTGGATGAAGTCTGAATACAAAGGAATTAAGAATTGCATTTCGAGTTCGTTGGTACAACTGAAACTGGCATTGTTCATCAGAAAAGTCCAGGAGTACATTGACTGGTATTTTTCAACACATTATGGATTTCCTAAAAAGATATAGTCAGTGCTTATACTGGATGCTAAAAAGGTGGTATCTTTTCTTAGTCATCTTTCACAGACCTCAGATTGTTTGTGGTGCCCACTGGTTGTAGAGATCCAGTGTACAAAGTCACTGTTATATAGTTCATCCCAGAGAAATCTTGGAATGGGAAAATAGGTCATAATAAGAAATACTTTTGGTTTAATTATGTTGTCTCATCTTGAGCCCATTTGAACAGTTTTTGAAATCACTGTGTTTAATTCTAGTCCTTTTGGTATGTCTTCTATTTAAATGACTTGGTTTATTAATATTTTCTTTCTGTGGAAGTGCTGGGGTTCACTAAAATCATATGTTATGTATCGTGTTCAGGTGCTCGTATGACATTCATGTTAAATGTATAGCCATGCAGTGTCAGACATAAGTGCAAGCTTATGGAATTGTGGTAAAACCTGGACAGACAAAACCTACCTATCTGTCATTGCTGTCATTGTTACTCAGTGCTGGTGTGGGAGCAGTGGGCACTTTAAGGAGCAAGGGCGGGATGGGCCTAGTGGTGTCCAGGGATGTGCTGAGCATCCAAGGGATACTGGCAGTTGGCATGAGAACAGTTTGCAATTGCTGCCATAAACCCTCAGCACTGCCATAGAATCTGATTTAGATGTGTGTCTTTTAATTAACATGCTGAAGATTTTGTGCTGTTAAAGTTTTTATTGATTATTATTTATTGTCTAATCTTTTCAGTATTGGCAAGATGATGTCCAGTTTCTGTCTTTATCTCTTCTGTTTTTTTTCCCTTTGAAGGTCAGTAGGTTGAAGGGAAGCTTATTTTGAAATACTGGTAAAGTAAAGCCTCTGCACGTCATTGGTAACAGATTTTTCTGGTTTCAGGAGGAGTATTTATTGCTGTCATCTGACTAAATGTGTTTAAATTGTCATGCAATTTGTAAAAGCTTATCTCGATTGCTTTTGTTTTGTCTTATCAGTTTTTTTCAGATAAGCTAGTGCTTGGCTTTAATTTAGTAAAGGAAAGCTAGCAGGCAGTATAATGTATACTTTTAGATAACTTACCATTATCATTAGAGATCAACTTTCTTGAATAGAGTGTATTCTATATATTCATCTCAGGTTTATAGTCTACGTTAGCATTGTGGCAGTTATATAAATAAGTGTAATGTTGGGCTCCATAAGCAGAAATTGAGCTTTTTCCTCATGTGACAAATAGCCCATGAAGGTAGAGAAGAAGGAAGGAAAAAGAAGCCAGTCTCCTTCACTGTTCTATTCCCCCTGTACACTTCATGCCTCACCTACCAGCAAACCCATACTTGTAGTGCAAGTCCATTAGTGTTATTTAGTTTTAGGTTTAATTTGTTCATGTTTATTACATGGCTAATTCAGTGAAGGTTATTTTAAGTCGAAGAAATTAATGGGCCTGTTAACAAAAAGAAAAACAGGTATCTTATTTGCCAAATGTTGTGCTCATCGCTTTGGCAAATAAGGTATATTTTTTATTTTAGTTAAATGTTGTGCTCGTCACTTTTTTTCCTGAGTGTATGAGTCTTAAAATTGCACTAGAATATAGTGCACTGCCTCAGAACTGAGATTTTGAAGTAATTTTTAATGTTTCGAAAGTTAAGGCTTAGTTGTGTTTGTAGGTTCTGCACAGTGTAGAAGATAAGAAAGAACCTCTATCAAATAGTGTATGAGGGTCAAGATCCAGACAAACAAAAAAGTAGCACTGTATGCCCTGTGTTAAAATCAACTGTGAATCATTTTGATTATTTTATGCTGGTGTAAGTCAGCACCTGAGACCTCAAGTAAGGACTAGAAGCATTTGAGGAGGACAGTAAGTCTTAGATTGCAGAACGAGAGAAAATTGCAGATACAGAAATGGGATAACCAGAGTTGATGAATGTTAAAACCTCCATAGGTAAGCTGAGATGTTGAGATTAAAAAAAAATTTTGTGACTAACCCAAAAGGTGAAAGAATATACGTTGGGGAATGATAGTGCAATGTTTAAAATACGAGTATGAAAGATTCACAGAGTGAGTTCTCCACTTGTTTAAAATGTAAGTACTTGTATTCTGAACACTGGGTTTCCTAGATTAAAGAGAGAGGCATACGTAAAGGGACTTAACAGCTGGTTCCTGTTTGGGGTTAGAATTTTAACTTCCTTGGGAGCAAAACTTATTTGTTTGCCAAATTGAGAAAGGAACGTCAAGTAACATCATAATGTATAAAAGATTTAAGAACTACACAATATGTTTACCCAGTTCTTAATTCTTCTATACATTATGGTGTTACCGCATGTCTCTTCTATATTTGCCTTTTTAAATGAGGAATACAGTTTAAATGGACACTGCTTTGGATTTTTTTTCCAAGGTTAATCAAATCGAGTACTTCCACTTGCTTGTTTTGTGAAGATTAAAGCCTTCCATCCATCACTTACTATTTTTTTCTGTTATCTGACTATTCAGTTTTCTGTGTGGTTTTCTGTTGGCAGCTGCAGTTCATAATATATTGTATAATATGTTGTAATATCATATGAGTTCCTGTAGAGAAAAGTTTTCAGTTAACATGTTAATATTTTGATTCTCACTTGTCACTGATACCTTGTATTTAATGAACGAACACTATCTTTATCTTGGGGAAGATTCCTTCAATTATTTTTTAAATCTCATTTCCATACCATAAACTGAATCTCCATTTGTTGCTTTTTAGATTTGTGCTGATAGATGCGATAGCTTAGCAGTTTGTTTCGATGTATTTTTATTCATCTCTTTCTTCTTCTGCTCCAGTGTTTCATAATTGTTAATGTCAAATGTTGCCATATTTCACTTAATGTTTGTTATTAGCTCATGGTTCCTAAACTGCCATTAATTTGGAAGGTGTATTAGTTTTAGCTGCAAGATAAAGCTTTATATAGTGTAAACATCAGTATAGTTCTTGTAATGAGATGTCACGTAACTCAGAACATTAGCTAAGGTAGAACAAACTGTACTGCTTTTTGAATTCCTTTCTCTGGTCAGTTGTAAAGATTACTAATCTCTGGAGAAAGATAATAGGTTGTATGTTTAATGTAATTGCTTTTTTTGTTTTCTACTTTATCTGCTAATTTTAAAATCTTTTAAAGTAAACTTATATAAACATATTTTCTGTGAAATTTATGGGAAGGGTAAAACCAATGTATATTTATTCACTACATGTTATGCTCAATACTGCAATAGCTGATTATTTGTATTCCACGTGCTTACTAACAGAAGCAAGTAAAATCTGGAGTTACTGAAATCATTAGCTAAATACGTACAGTGGTTTGATGTGGAATGGATAGCAAGTTCCCTGTGTTTCTTCACCTCCCTGCATTAGACATAATTTATTTTACCTCTAATTTTCCTCTTTTAGGTCTTTACAGAAGGTGAAATTCACCTGTGTGCACATGAAACTGAAGTGCCATGAGTTAGATATAGCTCTAAGTGTCTTTCTGTAAAAGAGTGTCGGTGTAGAATAAGGGCAGGTTACAAAAGACTATTCAGAGGTATTCCAGTACCAAACTCTTTTGTGTATTGGGGCATTAAACAGAATTCTTGTTAAAGATACATTTCTAACATTGACACTGCCATTTCTGTTTTATGTGAAAACTTCTGACTAGTGTTTTTATTTTGAAATTTTTCTGAAGACTACTGTGATTTTTGCTTTGTATAGCAGCTCACAGGGTTGTATGGATAAAAGCTATTGTTAGTATGCTAGTAGCCACACTGGCCTTGTGTACGTTATCAGTCATGTTGTTTCTATCCTAACAAAGATCAAGTACAGAACTTGCAATATTTGGCAGACAGAAAAAATTGTGTTTGCAAACAAGATTGCAGTTCCAATACCCAAACTATTAAGTAAGCTATGAGGTGAGTGTCTTTGCTCATTATATTGAACTAGAGCAATTTATAGTTTTGCTTCAGATGGGAGTAGCTTCTGCATGAAGGCAAATGAATAAATAGATAAACTTCTTTAGTTTCCATCCTTAACTCGTTGTACTTTAGGAGCTTTGAAAATTACACAACTTAAAATTTTGTGGTTTCTTTGTGCTTTTGTATTTCTGGTTTTGTCAATGTAGTTTGGTGGTAAGACTGATCATCTAGAGCACCAGCTTCTCTCTGAAGAAAGGTGCTTTCCTCTAAGTGGGTTGCTGGTATATGTGAACATGTAAAGTGTGCATACAGTTGGCTGGACTTTCTCCCAAAGCACATGATGGAGGAGTTAGGGGTAGGCAGAATGTTCCCAGGTATTGAAATGATGAGGGGGAAATAAATTATGTTGAAGACTTATCAGGTTAGCTGTGAGTCAGGCAGGTAGGGCTGGTCTCACCTCCTTAGTGTAGTACACCTCCCAAATGAGCACTACATAGTACTGCAAGTAATAAAATAATTTGTTAAAGTTATTGAATTAAAGGCAACTGAGTGAAACTACACAGCAACAGTTATATTAGCATGGTACAGAAAATAATTGAGGTGGTGTGTCTAACATAAAAAGTGAAGAAAATTATGTATCTTCAGTGAGAACATGGGTACGAGAAGGTTTTTGTCAATGGTTATGCTGCTATGCACTATGACTTAAAACAGTAGAGGGAGACGCAAGATGACTTGTAACAACATACCTTGAGTTCTTTGATTTTGCTTGCGGTGTCTTCAGACAGCTGAATTAACATGGAAAAGGGTAGATATATGTACAGGTCATATCCATGTTTTAAACATTTTATTCACAGATTTTGTTTAATTGTGACTGTTTCATTTGAATTTTATGGACATAGTAGGACAGAAATCAGATCTACTCTTTTTTTTTCAACTATAATAAAATTATTTTGAATAATTTGTTGGAGTGCATTGCTGCCTTGAAGTCTGAGAGAAAAGTTACCTCTTTGAAATAGGGAAATTTGCATCTAAAAGGCACCTTTGGCTCAGTCAGCTGTGTTGATAGTTACTCAGTGTCACCTGTTATTTGTTAAAGCTTAACCAGTTGGCTAAACAAACATCTATCTAAACCATTGAAATTTAAAGGCTTATATATTAAAAAGCTAATGCTGATTTCCTTTATGTATCATTTTTTTTGTCAAGTAAACACTAAAGGACTTTAAAACTTTATCTTCACTTCTCTAAGTTTTGCTTTAGTTTTCACTAGCTTAAAATACTCCGAAATTTTTGTCTTGATTGTTCTGCAGTGCTCTAGCACATTAACAACTTTACTCCTTAGCCGTAATACCTGTGAAAGAGCATTTGCTTGCCTGACATTCGTACAGTTCTATGAAAAGTTTAGTCGGTTATGTTGCTTCTGTAGCCACAATAAGGAGCAAGTGTGTGCAGTGAACCATCTGTGATCTTTAGTGCTATTCGCTGTTGTACGGAGCCAGCTTGGCTCAAGTCTCAAGGTTATATTTCCTTAAGGGAGTTTTATCTCTGAAAAAATCTTAAACGCCTCAACTTCTAGACAGAAGTCGTTAAGGCTGAAGTATGTTACTGAGGGTATATGTAGTATGTGCAATAGGAAGATCCTAAAATATCCTGGAAAGTTCTTTGCATTTTCGAGAACAGGACTATCAGAGATTTGGATATAAAAGTCAGTACTGTCATGTAGTTAACATTTGTCAAGGGCTTTGTTTAAAATACAATGCTTACATAAAAAGCATGTGTTATGAACTTTCCTTTTGAGACCTCAGAGTTATAGAAATTTTCTGCGAAGCCAGCTTTCATCTTTCTGAGAGATGAATGTTTTGAGGAGATCAGTTCTTTAGTATACCAGATTGCCAGTTACTTTGAACCTCACAAAAATATACTAATGATAGCACATGAGGGATGTAGTTGCATACTACAGAAACAGATAAAAGGTGCAGAACGTGCGTGGGGAAAGACTGGAAGAGATCTGGTGCCGTAGATTCAGTCCTGCCGAAAACACTTGCTGTTTTTTCTGTTTACAGAAGGGTTAAATATTTGCCCTCCTGGAGAGGTCCTGCATAAACAGTGAGGACTTAAATGAAGTCCTGATTGAGCTGTTGGTCTAAAGAGGTCTTGTGGGCTTGTGTGCCATCTGGCTTTTTCTGGAGCTGCTGGTGTAGTTCCTGGCTTTCCATGTCCTTGGAGCACGGTTTGATCTAGTGATGACTTGTGTGCTCCTAGTATGACTCATTTGAGTGGGTGGTTGGTTTTTTGTTTTAGTTAACAGACATCTAACTTGAATTGTTTAGTGATGCTGACAAATGAAAAAATACCAGACTTGCCTTAAATGCAAGAGGAGGTGCGGCTTTTGTTAAAGTCCAGTGTTAACATACCCACTTGTGGTGGAGACTGAAAGGCATTTTACTAACACTGGTAGATTACTGATTTATCCCACCTAAGTAAACTTACAAATGATGCATTTTCAACACCCTGCCTACCACAGTACAAAAGCACAAGCACAGCATTACCTCCAGGTGTTGTCCAAAACATTGATATCCCATATTTGTCTATGAATGTGCAGTCAGCATCCAGTTTCTTGTTATAAAAACCTCATCTTTTTTTGAGTGAGTTTACAAAATAGTGATGGCTTTGTATTTTAAATAGAATAGAATATGGCAGTATGGGGAGTGAATTTTCTTTCCCAGGCCACTAAAGCAACTGCAGTTGAGACAGCAGCTATTGATTATGGTTATCTGTGTGCTATAGCCAGTTAATCACAGTGATGTATGTAATTGTTGTGGAAGGTGAATTCCAATAACTTTCATAATGTGGAATACCCACTCACAGGATTTGAGCATAAATAAGGTTTTTTGTGAGAAATATAATGGATTTGTGCAGGAAAGTGTACTTAATTAATATTACAATGCCTGTTGCACAATATCATAGCGATGCTCTGGCATTTGCATTACTAATTCAAGCTGAAGGGTATTTGCTGTTCTGGAAATATATTCTACAGAAATCTGTTAAATCAAAGCCTGGTAGGTTGTTTCTCAGTTTAGAAAGTTGTATGTTTCTGATTGTTTTCTTAAACTGCTTTTTTTTTGAACAGGCTTTTACAAGAAGAAAATAAAACCTGATGCTAGCCTGATAACTTGTGTGTTTCTTTATCTTCTGATTCTAATAAATCTACAGGCAGCTAAGGTGATGGAAATAGGGATATTATTATCATGTTTCTTTGAGCAGTTGCCTCACTTTTGTCTTAGGTCCTGTATTGTTTTATCAACCTCAGTTTATCAGAAGACTTAAGCCCTAGAATTGCTAGGGATACCTGTGGGATTTTCTGCAGACTTAAACATTCTTCTAAAAAGAAGTCATGATGATGTCATTCTAATATTGTGAGTTTTTTCAATATGCTGAAATATCTGGAAGAATGTCTTCCTTGACAGAAGATATAGCAGTTTAGTTGTTTAAATCTCCAAAGTAACTGTTTCGGGAATGGGTGTTCTTCAACAAAACATGCATAGCACTTTTGTATAGCTTCGACCTTTTACCTTTATCTTTCTTTACTACTCAAAAGGTCACTGTTCTTCAGAACTTTTAACTTCTTTTGTTTGCAACAGCCACTGTATGTTCGTATCTCCTTGATTATGTGTTTTTATGCATTGCAAGAGAAAAATCAATAAATAGCATTTACTTAAAAGGAGGTCTTGCAAGCCACAAAAGCAGTGAGGAAAGAATTATCGAGCTAATCACGAAAACCTACTAGCTTTACTCCGATTTTCAAACATAATGAAGACTATCTCAGTGGCTGAATTGAAAATGGATTATCAGTGTTAAGACTTTTGCATCATTTGATTCAAAAAATAATTTTAAAGTAAAACTGCTGAGCAGATGCTTCTATATGATGCAAGCTTGTATTTATGGCAGAAATGTCTTCATTTTGGATCAAGGAAAGTATTTTAGGACACAAGTTTAGAAACCGCAGGCCTTGATTCTGCAGGCAAGTAGGTACACACTAAATGTTAGCAATGTCATTTGGCTGTTTGCCTGAGTTATATATCTTAACAGTTCAGTAATAGTTATGAAGAGCAACTTAATGTTTCTAGACTTCTATTCCGCGTTTCGATTTAACTTTTGAAAAGTGTGAACTTATCAAAACACTGATTTTGGTTTAAATTACCGATATTCGTGTTCATGCTATAGGAGTATATATGAAGGTTTCTGTTGCAATGCCTAAATCATAGGTGTTTCATATTCAAAATAGTGTTTTGTTGCTGAAGTTGGATACATGTTGGTTTATGGCTATGTATTGCCAAATACGGTGGGTTTGTATTTGTAAACTAGCTCTACCTGTCTTGAGGCCAAATGGTATTGTAGTCTTCTGGTAACAGCTAGTGGCAAGAACTAAATACTGGAAGGATTAGTACTGCTGCTATTTAGTATAAATAATAAGTACTAAAAGATATTACATCATGGGCGATCTATATTCAGGTAGCATTTAGAGATAACTTTATACTAATTATTACAGGTACTGCTGTGGTCAAATGAAGGCTTGTGACTTTCGTGGATTTAGATACCGACTAGCAGGATTCTTGCTATAGCACTACGTGTGGTCAACAGCTGCCTCTCTGCACAGTATTCCAGAAACATTACTTCATTATGTGAGCCAAATAACCAACTTGGAGTAAAATTGCTTTTGGTTAAACAGGTCAGTTATAGATAGCACTACAGTCTTTGCCTGAAACCTTGTATTAAAATTTAGATAAAAAATATTTGGTGAATGTAACGATCACCAAACAAAGGATGACAAAAATAAGATCTATAAATACCTAGCATATCCATTTCCCCAGTTGCCCATATGTACATGTACTTTCTACCACAATGCATGTTCTCTTGACTTCCAGTCAGGTCTCACTAGTCTAGTCTAAAGCAATCCACTTAAATCTCCTTGAGCTGCCATTCACCTACAGGTATAATCTTCTTTTAAGCCCATATGATACAGCCCTCACTCTTATGTAAATAGAAGATTGTTTCAGCTCAGAGTTGCCTAACTTGATTTCTTCTGGCAGTTTTTATTTACCAATGGCTTCCTCTTAATATATATATATGTTTGGACTAAGCTTCTTATTGATTTGATAGATAGGTGCTTTGCTGGTGTTACTGATCCACTTGCAGTGCCACCACGAGTTACTGGCATAAAGATCATCCTTCTATTTTTTTGCATAACTTGCAAGCAAACGTGTAATGTGTTTATCACTTCATTTGGGAACCGTTTCAGATTCTACGTGTACAAAACTGTTAACTGCATTGCTTGCTGTTTCTTCAGTTTTTCGAGGTTGTCCAGCTACGGTACCTGGCTTTTAAAAAGACAAAGTTAAATTTTGGGGGAAGATTTGAGCAGCATGGTAAAAGTGACAGAAGAGTTTCCTGTGACGTGATCAGAATTCTGCATCCAGAGGTTTATTTCTGTTTTTCTTTTGGTTATCAGGTGTCTTAATAGATTTTCTACTCATATGGCATGAACTGCTGTGAAAAAACCCCAACCAAACAAGCCCACAGCTTGAATTGAACTGAAATTAAATATTCTGAAGATGGCTATTAATGACTTGGTTTCTTCTATTGTAAGATCAGTGAGACAACAGTACTTTAATTCTGTTTATACTGCAGGTTGGATAGGTGTAAAATCAAGCATGCAAATGAAGGAGGGGAAAGCTCACATTAGAACTTAGAATTTGGAATTTAAAGAATATCCTGCTTTATTTTTTATCTACAGTGCTAGCTTTTCAGCAGATAAAGATCAACATAATTGCTCTTGCATATTGTAGGAATCAAGTGATTAACTACTTATGAATTAGCATGTTCGTTTTCAAGCTGTACCAAATCAAAGCTGCAAGTTAAAAGAATATACTGGTTTTATCCCAAAAAACTTCAGTGCTACCCATGTATGAGAATTCTGGAGGGGGAAATAAATTACTTTTGATTATATTGCTCTAATCATTTGTCTTCTGATGCATTGTTTTGTGTTATTTCTGTGATTATATTTGTATTTTGAAGCTGTAGTTTGTAACAGACATAAAGAAAACGTTCTCCAGAGGTGGAATTAGTGTGGTTTACTTTCAGTGTATAGAGCTTCAGTAAAGATTTAGTGAAACTATATTTGAATGTAACTTTTAAAACCAGGAATTTAGGCATCTGATGACCATTAATATTTAGGAGTGTTAGGAAGCTGAAGCTGTGTTACTGTCTTTAAATTATCATCGCCTAATGTTTAAGTGATTATCATGGTAATTTAATAATATTAATGAATAGTGAAATATAGAATAGAAGTTACGAACACTGGTAAGGTATTTTAAGGGTAATTTGAGGCCATATGTGTAGCAACACACAATGTTCCTGGAGTACTTAGCAATTGGAAGAGGAGTTTTAAAGCTATTTTAAATTTTGCCCTATGTGTAACAAATCACTAGAGATTGTCAAACTTTTAATTATTTTAATAGTTGTTTCATTTTAAAAAACCTTTTAATTTAGAATTACTGTCTTACTGTTTAGGTCAGGTACACTATGTACTCTAATGTATTTCTTGTAATAGGTATATTTAGTTCCAGTGTCCTGCAAATGTAAAACTTGCTGATGTAGTCGCTGTTTTTTTAATAGATCATTGACCCGTCAATCAGACTCTGACCATTTCAGAGATAAAAAGCTGGGCTTTCATTGGCTATTATGAGTAGAGCACCTTTCCACAAATTAAGAAATGGTGTAATAATTAACAGGTATAATGGATATGTGCATTCAGGTTTTGGTTATATCTTTCTGAGCTTTAGCTCCTCTTATCTTTGGTGTAGTTAACCCCCTGTCTACCCATAGATAATTTAACTAAAGTAGAGAAATGGATTTAGTTTGTGGCAGTAGCATTTTGCTCATATGATTGTTCTTTTGCTTGTTTAAGATCTGTAATAAGAATTGTTGTTTCAGACTTTCTTTAAAACAAGGCACAGGGCTTCACTAACAACACTCATTGAATAAGTAATGAATACTGTCCTAAATAAGCATGACAAAGATTCTTTAAGCAATTTTGCATGTAGAGAGTTTACGCAAACTTTTTCTCTGATCTACAGACTTAATTATAAGTACTGATGATTCCTGCACTGGAGTTCAGTATCTTTGACGTAAAAAGTTGCTTGGAAATTGCCAAAGCAGGTCATTCAATAGTGGATTCATTAGGCAGAGGTCATTTACTGTTCCGAAGCTCTAAATATCTTAAGAAAAAAAAAAAAAAAGAAAATCTTAGGTTTTGAAAATACTAATAGTTTCATTGCAAAAATTCAGTAAATAATATCAAGATTCAGTTGCTTTGATGTAATATACTTGTGCTGCAAAATGTGAATTGGGAAAGAAAATCCTAAATTTGGAGAAGTTACAGAACAAACTTAAGGAAAACTTTCTGAATTTATCTATAAGGGGTTTTTTTTAATCTTTAAATATGAAAAAACACAGTGATAGTTAAAATGAGAGACTGATAAAATACTATGTAACTGGAAGTTTACCAAGGTACTGAAGTTTTGTTTTGAAAGTGTTTTTCTATTAAAGTATTGCTGCCATCTTAATTAGTGCTATTAAACTGATTTTGCATGTGTTACATACAATACTGTTTCAGTTCTGTTCTTATGTACCATATATTCAGAACACATTTGTATAGAGGTTAATATGTTTAGTAAACTCATTTTTGTACCGTCTATTATTCATACATTCATGTCAATGCTGCCTAGGTATAAGGTGTGCTTTTAAACGTAAATACTTGTCTAGAACAAGTATTCTCAAAGAACCCCTTAATATTAGTCACAGATCTTAACGTGTGTTTATAAACGTAGATGTAAAAAGATCAGTTATTCTGGAAGAAAAGGCAGGAATTTTTCAATTCTGTTTAGAAGTATCAAGCCTACTGTAACTGAAGTCCAAAATATTGCAGTTGCAAGGTCAATTAGGGTGTTGGGTGCTTTTTTTTTTGAGTATGCTGTGAGACTATGCCAAGATCTTCCAGGTCCGAAAAATGAAATCCTCAAGGAAAAAAGATGGAAGAGGCACAGTAGTTGTCCTTTTATTTCCTATTTGTAATATTTACATAAATGTGCAAGTAGGCAGTTTACTTCTTCATAGAAGGTGAGGGGTAGTGGGATGCATTTTTGATCCAGGAGTGGCTTGCACTGAGACACTGGAATGCAACGTGTTCCTAACCTCATCTTCATAAACCTTCCAGTTATTAGTTCCTTTATTTTTAATAGTCTGTTTTTCATTAATCTTGTTGTGATATACCCTTCTTTAACTGGAGATGTGTGTGTGTATATATATATATATATATATACACACACGTATACATGTATGTATATATGTATGTATATATATGTATATTTATATATAGATATATATTTATATATAAATATAAAACTATGGTTTTGCTGTATTCTAATTCTCACACACATACTACTTTAATATTGTAGTGCAAGCAAAAATACTGAAAGCAAACCACAAAAATAATTAACCCATTACAAATGAAAATAATTAAACATAATTCTGTTCTAATCTTTATCTTCCATTTCTTCAAGTTTTCCCTTATTTAAAGCTCTTATTTTGTCACAAGGATCTTCTCTTAATGTAAGAAGAATTCATCCAGTTGCATTTCAAGGATAAAAGTAGTAAATAGATTTTATGAAGACCATAAGTATGCCAAGATAACAGCTTTGTTGAATTCAGGCTCTGCATAAAGAGTTTGTAGATATATATCTACAGAGAAGAAAGTTTGGGGTGACTTGGATGCGTTTAGATTTGTAAGGATTTTCCTTAAAAGTTACACAGTAGTGCTTGGGAATTAAAAACGAAGCTAGTTTCTGTGGTTTTAATATGGGGAGTAGACAGAATTACAAACAAAAAAACTCTGTGCTTTTGAATATGTTTCTTCAGGGATATTTTTCCTTCAAGTGTTAACTGGTTGATTCATTATTCAACCCTGATTATAGGAAGAATACGCTTGAAATGTGATATGGGATATCTCTGGAAGTGAAGTGAAATACAACTGCATTTCTAGAATCTTAAAATTACTTTTATACTGAACTTCAACTATTGAAAAGGTATGTTTAGCCTATGAAATATATAGTTACCTAAAAGCTTTCCCTTGTTACTGTTTTCTGGTTTTAAGCTATAAGTGCAAAAATTTGCTCTAGTACAGTATGTAAAGCCCTGCATTATATTTACATGAAGCAATCTAGGACACTTCACAGTTTTTTAATTTTAGTTTTGAGTTCTTTATACCATGGCATCTTAAGCACCAACTTTTCTATGAATACAAAAGTCTCTGAAAGGTCTTGCAACACCAGTTTGTAAGCTGGCCTCTAAATATACTGGTTTGTGTATTTAGCAACCAAATTGTCCTTCCAGTGGCCTCAGAACTCATCAAGAACTGAAGTATTCAGGGGGCTTATTCACAGTGTAGTTGACTTCATTTTTCATTATAAGAAAACTTAGAAGAACTCTGTTATAAGCTTATTCTGGAGGTATAGAAAGCAGATAAGCAAATTGTTTGGTCCTGAACGTATTTTAGTTCACTTAAGATTTCTATCTCCTTGCAACTTGATGCACAAATACTTGAGAATTTTTTAACAAGACGGTAAGACTAGAATAAGATGGTATCATATACCTGTGACAGGTCGGTGATGGGCCCTTGTAGAAGAAGGTTATTACCTTATATCACCATTCTTTAATTATATGACTTAGAACTTTCACAAGTGTGGGAATTGTCCTTTAAAAGTTGCATTGTTAAGAGTCTAAATTTAAGTGTACAACTGCAGAGGTTTGGATACTCTGATCTTTATAGTAGTATTTGTTTTGCAATGAGCATAAAACTGAGAGATACCAGTTACTGTGTTTTGTAGTTTGTTTCTATTATGGCATGATATATCTAATTTTAGTGATTATATATTATTTTTCTAGTTATAATATACCGGTGTTCTAGGATGTTTATAGTTTTTCCATGTTATTATGAGCTTTATGAATGTGTAGATTTATCGACCCCTAGTGGGTTGTTAGGAAGATGGCTTTTAATGTCATACATGTTAATGAAAAATTTAAATATTTTTCAATGCTGTATTTGTTTCAGTATTCTTTTTCTTCTGTTTGCAGATGGATTACCTCCCAAATTTTGCTGCTGGTGTCCTATTTCCTACCTCTGCAGAATTTCCTATTGCAGCAACTTCTATTAACAACACTTCTAAAACACGTAGCGAGGTGTCTGCATTTTAATGAACACTTATAGCTGTAGCTGAGTATTTTCAATTTATATTATAGCAGAATATTTTTTTTATAAAAAGGGTCTTTTGTGCAGTGTAAGGTGGGCTTTTAAAAATTAGCTAGGAAAGATAGTAACGTCTTGGGTAGTGTGGTGCTATGTAAATGAAATAAAGTAAATTCTGAATCATCTACTCAAGTTTTACTGATCTCTTAGTGCTTACTAAATAATTATAATTTATCAGTAATATCCTGAAACCTTCAATTTCATAAAATTGTCACTTAATACAGTATTTTCATGCTAAAATACCATGTAAAATATTGCATTTCTAGAAACTTCTAAATTAATTTTAAGTAGCTCTAGTATTTTTAATCATTTAGTTGAAATTGTCATTTTCTGTGAGATTAAATTATCTCCTAACAATGCTGTGAAAATTTCTTAAGCATTTATTTCACATGAATTCAAGTAAGGTACTGAATAGGGAATTCACATTTGGCTTTTTAATTAGCAATGGTAAATGAATATGTTAATCAATTAATCAATAATTAAGATTAAATTGAACTTCACTATAATTCTGCATCTGCTATGTCTCTCCAACTACTGTGAATTTATTTTTCTATGCAAGTTTGACACAATAAATAACTTGTACATTTTATTTTGTATATTTAATCTTATAGCTTTGAGTAGTGAAGTAGTGTTTTTACCAGTTAAATTATGAAGTACTCCTTTGAAATTTAGGTATTTTTAAATTAAGAAAAGGCCAAATATGATTTTTTTATTTTGCTAGTATTTGGTGGTGTGCTTATTGCATAAACCACGTTGTTTAAAGTCAAACTTACACAGCAATCAAAAATGGCCAAAAAACCTCAAATTCATATTTTTGTGGGAGCACCCAGTATTCCAAGCCTGCTGGAGGCATCAGAGCAAAATAGTTCAGCACCTGCTGCTGAAAAATGGAGAGAACTCTGCTGTTTGTGTGATACACGTAGTCTTTTTTCTGAAAAAGTCCAAGGTGCTGACCACTTGGTGTTTCAGGCAGAAAGTTCTGTAGTCACAGCACTTCCTACAAATGATGGCAGCTCTCGGCAGTTTGAACAGGGATTAATGGCAGCAAATGAATATTTGACATCTCTTGTACCTGTGGCAGTAACTTGTACCAGCATACCTAAGAAGACTGAAAGTTTAATCTATTCTGATTGTCAAATATCTAAAGACAGATGCGTACAGGCTGCGGATCAACACTCTCCGCAGAAATGTGCGGAATCAGCTGGGCAGGACAAACAATCACCTGGCTGTTGTGCAGACCTCACAGAAAGAAAAGCTCATCATTTAGATGTTAACAACTCTGACATTTCTGATTTGGTTGCCAGTACTAAGCAGATTAGCATACATCTAAGGTCTGTGGAACAGAGTGTTCAATTAGGTTGTAGAAGTGATCACCATGAACATCTAAGTCACTATCTGAATATGTTTCTCCCCCAAAATCAAGAGTCAAAACCCAAAGAAGAACCAAGGGATTGTTTAGACTTTGCAGTGTCAACAGATACTGAATTTCGTAGCGTAATGACTTCAAGTCAGTTGGCTGTTTTTGCACAGGATCAGAACAAGATGCAGAAGAGAATCGTAAAACTATTGGAAACAGAAGCAGGCAAAAAACCTGAAGGGCAGTATGATCACGTCCAATTTGACTCTGATGTTGGAACATGTCTTAATGTGGCTGAAAATGAATGTAAGGAAGAGTATACAAGTTCCCTTGAACTCTTCAGTTCTGAGGGTGATGGGAAAAATGTTTGCTTTGAAGCTACAAAAGAAGAAAGTGCTCAGGATAATACAGAGAAATCTCAAGAACTTAATGTTCCTGCTGAGCCGTTTGTAAATGAAATCCACATCGAACCACTGAGCTCAGGAATATTGTGCTCTCAAGTAGACAGCTCTCGTAAGAGCTCTTCTAAAAGGACCCACAAATGTGAAGATTCCTCTCATCCTTTTCATTCAGGGTTTAAAAGGCAGCTGAAATCAAAGAGAGCTAAACTGGATTCTTCTCCAGCTGGTCCTGAGATGGGAGTGGATCAAGAAAGTACAACAAAGTTCACAAAACTTCAAAACAAACTATCACCACTTAAGAACTGCTGCGACAAAAATCAAAAGTACAATGTTTTAGTCGCAGTAGTACATCCTTGTCATATCAAAGAAATACAGGTGAAGACTAGACCAAAATCTTCATGTAAAGTTCCTGTAGCAACAATTGTAGTTATTGACCAGTCAGAAATTGAGAGGAAGGTGGTGCTGTGGTGTGGTGCTGCATTTTGGTCACTCACTGTGTTTCCTGGGGATATTGTACTGCTTACAGGTGAGAATTCCTTTATTTGCCTTTTTAAAAAATGTGGGTCTTTAAAATGCCTGTTTAAAGTAGAACAATATGTAAGCAGTAACTTGGAACTGTGGCTAAGCGTTTGTAAGTATCTTTATTACATCGCTCAACATCATTTTGCATTCTCAGTCATCCTGTCAGTGGAGTGTCAACTGTCCCACAGAAGTTTGCCCGTCTCTTTGGCCTGAGACACAGCAATGCAGTGGCATTCCGGCAGTGCCATAGGTAGTCAGGTGTATTCTGTAACCTGTCAGGGTTTTAAGACACTTGTTCCTGAAATGTAGAAGTGCTACTACAAACCAGAAAATTCTACAAACTGGAAAATGCTGATATGTTGAGTCTCGGGATAAGAAATACTTTTCTTCCTGTGAAGAACTTTAGCTTAGCACTAGCATTTTGAGATGGATCATATTGTGAATTAGAAACTGACATAAACTGCAAAAACATAAAATGCTGCTTGCAGTTTAACTTTTTCATAACATGTCAGCTAATAATGAGGATTCGTCCTGATAAATCCTTTGTACTCTTCAATATCTAACAGGAAGAAAACCCTCTCTCTTTAAGAGAACACATCTCATGTAAGAGAATGCAGTACTACAAAAACGACATTGCACCTAATTTAGGGCTAGAGTTGACTGGAACTCAATACTGATCTGGCTGTTTAGGTTTTTCAATATACAAAAAAAATTACACAATCTAAAATTGTTTGAATACTTCTACAGTTTAAAATACCTGATTCTCTTAAAGAATTCTTAAGTGCTTATATATAGGTGCAAAGGTAGATATTTTAAAGAAATTGAAGATAAGTTGGGCTGTTTCTTTTCAGCTTAGACATATTTATATCAAAATACACCAAAAGTGTCTCTGGGTAGGCCTACTACTTCACTACTCAATCTGAAATGTTGCACAGTAATAATTTACCCAATACAGTAATCCACTTACACAGTACCTGCTGTGAGGCTATTAAATATTTTATATGTATTGAAGAATTACCTCAAACTGTTGAGAAACTTTGATTAATTCATTGTAAATAGTGCTGGTAGATTAAAAAACAACCCTTTTGTTTCCAAGTGATCTATTTCAAACTGTCTTTCACACTTGTATGTATGGTGGTTCTCTAGTCAAGAAAAGTATGATACACTTCAATATGGTTGATACATGAGTTGGTAAGGTTGCTTTTTTCTTGCAGATATAATAATGTATGAAAATCTTTGGTGTGAAGAAATCATGCTGCAATCTACGTTTACCAGTCGGTTACTGAATCTGGGGAACTGCTCAGCCCTCAATCCACAAGAATGTAAGATTATAGTGCATAAGTTTCCACAAAAAGTCACAGTAAAATAGTTATTTAAAGTGCGTGATTTTGTTGACAATGCATCATACACAGTATAAAATAAAAATGTGAGCAACCAAGAGGTACAAAGCACTTTAGGAAAGTATGACAGGAACACCTGTGGACAAGATGTGGACATGATGATGTCAGGCACATAGAGTTTATCCTAAAGTTGCATGGTTACCATTCAGAACTCTGAACTGTGAAAAACTGCATTCTTTGAACTTAGTTTAAGAAACAGCAGTTATCCCAGGACTCAACCATAATATGTCTGAGATTTCATTAATATTATTTAATTTTTTTGCAAAAATTTTAAAGGCTTGTAGAGTAAGGAGATCCATTCAGGGAAAGTAATTCTCTGTGGGCTATAAAGCACAAAGTCTTTAAAGATACATGAGCCTTGAAGTGCTGGAGATGAAGGGGAAAATACAGTGGCAGTATTACCATGAACTTGCATTGTTCTTACTGTATTCCTGATGTCCATGATTGCCAGCTGTTGAAGGTGGGTTCTGGTGTAAATGATCACAAATGGCTATTCTGACCAAGCTATGACACAAGATTTCTTTCCTGGTTTTGGTGTAATTTAAAATATTGTACTTAGCTTAACTTGGAGATGTTATCAAGAGGAGGCAGATGTAGTACAGTTCAATTTAGGATGAAGTGTTACACATTTCAAGAATTTATTGCCTTAAAATTATTGTGAGATGATTTTGGTTTTGTCAGTGTAAATATGTACCAACTGATAAATTTTATTCTTTGAAGCTTAAAAAAAGGGGGTATCCCTTTAACATTGTTTTTTCAAATAAGTTTATCCTATAGTGGATGGTGAAGTTCTCCGTGGTTTATTGGCATACATATTATCAGCATTTCCACACTTTGGAGATATTCCACGAAGACAAGTTCAGAGACTGGATAGTGTTCAGTATGTGCAGCTAGACCAGCTTCAGCCAAATATATTGGTCCACTCAGTCTTAAAAATTATCGACATTGCTGTATTAATAGGTAAGTTCATGCGCTGGACTTCAACAACAGGTGAAACTGAGAGTAATTTTGCAAGGCAGTTCTGATTGCTTCTCATTCCATACCCCAGTGTTTGACATGGGAGTGCCAAGTAAAACCTTTGTGATGATCCACTCAAGGGGGCCATAGCAGTTAGAGAAATGGAGTTAGCAGCAGGAAGATATAATGGCTGTAATCAGCTGCTGAAAGGAGGTTACTGCCCGCTAGTGCTGGTCAATGGCATCTCCTAGTGTCTGGGGGTCAAGTGTGCAGGCGGTGGGCACTGCTAATCAGGGATACTGCTTCTGAGGGACTGGTGAGTTTTCACTAAGGAGTGAGCACTCACCACGAACTGTAGTTACGAATGGATTGACTTGTCAGTGAAATGGCTTGAGCATCTCCACAGCTCCAATAGTGTGGTACCTGATCTTCAAGAAGATGATGGATTGCAGAGATGCAGGTATGAAGTATAGCGCTGGGAAGTGGAATGGCAGCAGGAGCATCTTAGGAGGAACATGGGCTCAAAATCCTTTTCAGGGAAGACAGATGTGTATAGCAGGAGTGATTAAAAGAGGGAGATACTGCAGTTATGGTGGCTGATCATAAATGTATATTTTAATGGCTCTAGAAATTTGAGAGGTACATTCCTGCTGTAGACCACTGCTTGAGAAATGGGGTTGGTTTTTGAAAATGTCATGTGGGACAGTCAGGCTTTACGAAGTCAGAGCTTACTTGCCAACTGCCTGCCACGTAAGCATCCAGTCATTAAAGGAAAATTTGGTTGCACTGTAAATCATGTGTTTTGCAGAATGAAATAAGTTACTGATTATTTTAATCCACTGTTTAGGATTTGCTTGCCATTCTTACTTTATAATGGAACTGTGGTGCTCTTTTCTAATGTTTTATTCAGAATGTTTCTTGATTATTTCTTTCTATTTTCTCCTAGTTAGATTCTTAAAGCTAAGCATTCCTGGTTTCTGAAATCCATGCAGTGTTTCTTTATAATAATCCTTACTTGTGGGCATTTTTGTACAACTTTTTGATTTTCAACACTGGAAAAATGCACAGTGTGAAACTACTAAGATGTCTTTCTGTGTTATGCCCGTTTCTTCTGCATAAGCACAACAGAGCACTATATGTTTTGTTGGTTTTTTTTTTTTTTTTTACTGTAGAAGTAATAATTTCAAACTTTTTCAGAATCTGTGTATAGCTACAGGGGCGGCAACCAAAGGAAAATTATTCTAACAGTAGAACAGAACAGAGATCAACACTATAGGATGGTGCTGTGGGGAGCAAAGGCTGCCTGGTGCCCTCAGCTTCAAAGGAAAAAAGGTAAAGTCCTTGTACCTGTAGGTAGCTGTAAAAGGATTTTTGTGATGCTCTTCATATCTTCTAAATGCTCAGCTGGTAACATTTTTCCATTCAACCTTTAAATATTCCCCTTGGAAGGGTGAAGTATTTGATACCAATTTTAACAGGTCTTCTCTGTTTAGAAGCAGTGCCATCAGCAACAGAATTGGAATGCACTCACTTTAGAATACTGAGAAAGTATGTAGAAACTTGAATCCAGACACAAAATGCAGTGGTGCCTGGCAGTTATGGAACTGTAAGAAAAACCTGACTGTTAACTATGTTATCAATTTTGCTGACTCTTTCTTATTGTCTGGTTTGGCGCAAATTGCTGGTTTTACTATTAGGTTGGTGCAAAAGGAGTTGTGGTTTTTGCATTGTCGAAGTTTGTAATTTGATATTAGAATACATTCTTAAATGTGGTTATGTTATACATCATTTGAATGTGCTTTTCTCACTTTTTTTTTTCTGCTGACTTATTACTTGCTGTTTATTTTATATTTATTATAGACTATGGAAATTGTGCTAGACAAAAAGCATATCTGAACAATTTTCTTATTTTAGTTCCAAATGGGTTGTATAGCAGTGGGGACAACTCGCAACATCAACAACACATTTGGTCCGGGAACTACTAGCGAATGTACAGTGCAGTGGTGGTTCCAGAAGTTTTGCAAAAGAGACGAGAGCCTTGAAGATGAGGAGCATATTGGTGGCCATTGGAAGGTGACAATGACCAATTGAGAGGAATCGTCAAAGCTGATCCTCTGACAACTCCACAAGAAGTTGCTGAAGAACTCAATGTCGACCATTCTACAGTTGTTTGGCATTTGAAGCAAGTTGGAAAGGTGCAAAAGCTTAGTAAGTAGGTGCCTCATGAGCTGACCAAAAATACAAAAAAATCATTGTTTTGAAGTATCCTCTTCTACGCAACAACGAACCATTTGTCGGATTGTGACATGCGATGAAAAGTGGACTGTATATGACAACCAGTGATGACCAGCTCAGTGGCTGGACTGAGAAGAACCTCCAAAGCACTTTCCAAAGCCAAACTTGCCCCCAAAAAAGGTGACAGTCACTGTTTGGTGATCTGCTGCTGGTTTGATCCACTCCAGCTTTCTGAATCGCAGTGAAAACATTCCATCTGAGAAGTCTGTGCAGCAGATCGATGAGATGCACTGAAAACTGCAATGCCTGCAGCCAGCATCAGTCAGTATAAAGTGCCCAGTTCTTCTCCATGACAACACCTGACTGCACGTTGCACAACCCATTCTTGAAAAGTTGAACAAGTTGGGCTATGAAGTTTTGCCTCACCCGCCATATTCCCCGACCTCTTTCCAACTGACTACCACTTCTTCAAGCATCTCAACAATGTTTTGCAGGGAAAGCGCTTCCAGAACCAGCAGTATGCAGAAAATGCTTTGGAAGAGTTTGTTGAATCCTGAAGCACAGATTTTTATGCTGTGGGAACAAAGCTTACTAGCAAAACTGTGGAGATTGTAATGGTTCCTATTTTGATTAATAAGATGGATTTGAGCCACGTTATGATTTCAAATTCAGGGTCCAAAACTGTGATTACTTTTGCACCAACTTAATACTTCTAATTTTAATTCTGCCTTCCACCTTACTGTAGTGTCAGGCTTTATATCTTTATGGTTTTGCTATCAAGTCCAGCTGTAACTGACTAAAAGTATCTCTTGCAAGAATTACTTAGCCTTTGTTTTAGCAGTGACTACAGTACTAAATTTTCTTTTATTCCTTGCTTTGTTGTTTTAAAATAAGTGAAACTAGTCAGTTTTTGTTAAAAAGATAACCTGAGAGATTGTATTTCTGATCGGTAGATATGCTTGGGAAAGAAATGCTGTATTATATGAAGCACTGAATATGTCTGCCTAAGAAGTCAGTTTTCATACAGCACAGAATAAAACCCAGAAAGGTTAAACAACCTCATTTACCTATTAAATGTAGACGCTATGAAATCTGCCAGTTCCACTTCAATTTATAAGTAATCTCCACTCCTAGAAATCATTCAACTGCAAGAACTACCTCTTGAACTACTTAAAGATGGTACTATTTAAGCATTAATCAATTAACTTCACTACCTTATACCTACATGGCTCTTATTTTTGCACATACTTCAGCATGAGCAGGTATATACTGTTTATTAGATGCTTAGAAATATGATAACATTTAGTATGCTAGATTATTACACTTCTAAAATACAGAATTTTAAACATTTTTGTAGCTGCAAAAAGATACCACAGGTAATTTCTAAGACATGGTAATATTCTCTGCTTAAAGCAGGAAAGTATAAGTTATAGATCTCTAGTATTAAGTGTTTAAATTTGATGTAATGCTTGTCTCTCTCCAACTAGTGTTCTGTACATCTAGCAGCTGGTGTTTTAATGATTAAAGGATTATCTGAAATTCAAGATGAGTGATTCCTTAACTGTTCAAATACTTAATCACAGATGAACCATTAACATTTGCTCCCAGTAAGATAGCCAAAAAGGTAAATTAACATGATATGAAAGCATATGCAACAGCTAAATAGAGTGAGTGGGTTACAGGAAGAATGCCATGTCCATCCTTGATGCTTAGAAATATGCAGCGATGCTATGTGTCTGCTGGTTGTACTAACAGATTTGAAACCTTTTAGTCTTATATAGAAAGGTATGGAGACTTTTAATTTTTTGAACTGTCTACATACTTAAAGTGCATAGGATTATGCAGTTCTAAAGCATGTAAAAATCGCTGCCTGTAAAAGTTTGTGTTTCATCACTTACTAAGAGCTTCTAGTATACAGTCATCAGATATTCAATTCAGGCTTTAGTCTCATCTGGTTTACATTACCAAAAAATTCATTAACTACATTTCTTTAAGCCTAATTACTTATCATTTACTGAATGTTTTGTGATCAATTTTCTAATCAACAGGGGAATGCTGAAGATCTTAATAGGTTAAATTCAGGTTTCAGCCACATCTCACAGCCTACTTAGACTCCGTCCTCTAATTCCAAATATCCCCTCTTGCCAAGTGCCAGTTTGTTTCCTCCTGTTTAGATTTTCCCTCAGTGTTGCTCTGGTGTTGTCTGAATCTTGCTTTGGACTGGAACATACTCAGTTCTAGGGGGATGCAAGATCTCTAGTCAGATGTGAGGTGCATGAAACTAGGATGATGCTCAGAGGAGAAGTTTTTTGGAGTATTTTACTGTAAAATACTGTCTGCCAGCAGAGGTTTCAGGAGCTTGCAATTTTAGCAAGTTACCACCAAAGATCAGACTGATCCAAAATATGAAAATACTAAAGCATGCTAATAAAATGCTTGTACAGATACTTGAATATATGAAAAAAACCCTGGTACTTTTCTAACTTCATTTCCAAAAATTATTTTGGCTCCAACTTTCAACTTGAGTAAACACTGGAAAAAAATAACAGTCTAAATGGTTATCAGGTTTGATTAGTAGGTGAATACTGGATTCTTATAACAAAGTGAAGGACAACCCTAAATATATTACTCTTCTGTAATCTCTGTTCTTAAAGTATTTATTACAGAGTCAATCGGAAGATGGAAAATGACTTAATGTTTTTAAATAAGAGCATTATGGTGATAGAGTAGTAAAAAACAGGGACGTATTAAACATGGAAGTTGATTAATAACATGAAGGGGTTTTTTTCTTCTAGACATTGACAACTTTTCATTATTAGAGCTGACAAGAAATTTCACAACTGGTTTGTTTTTGAAAAAGTTGAGTTATCTTGGAAGCTGAATTCAGTACACGTGAAATGAAAGCGTCATTCTGTTACGCGAAGACTCATGCCAGGTTTATAGGGAAGGGAAAGGAAAGGCCCTACATTTCATCAGGCTTGAAATAAAGTTGCCAAAACTTGTCATGAAAGTGTCTTGCTGATTTGTTTCTCAGTCTTCTAAGTGATCTTGGCTTTCTATAAATTAACCAACACGTAGAAAGTAATTTCTTCTGTTTGCTTTTCTGTTCTGTAGATCACATATGGGACTTTAAATACCTTCTGGTCCAACATAGTTCTGTCTCGGGTGACTTTGAACTGCACACGACTCCATGGTCATCTTGCGAGTGCTTGTTTGATGATGACAAAAGGGCAATTGAATTTAAAGAAAAGTTTCAGAAAAGCAAAATGTCCCATATGCAGGTGACAAAGCTCTCAGCGCATTTGGAGGAGAAATGCTCAGGTAAAGTTATCCATAACTCTTTAATAGTCTGTTATACGGTGCATAACTATGCAAAATACACGTTCTGTTGTTCAAATAAAATGCGTGGTTTGCTTTTTGTGCGTGTGGGGTTTTGTTGTTGTTTTGGTTTTGGTGGGGTTTGTTTTGTTTTGAGTTGGCGCTGTTCTGGGAGTCTGAATTTATTCTGGAGGCTGCTGCTCCCTACCCAGCCCAACTGTGAACAGAGCTTTAGTTCAGTGAGCCCAGAGGTGAGAGAGGTGGTATGTGGAACCACACAGAGATAGCTTTGGAACATAAGGAGTAATGCTGCCTTTTGTTGTTTGTGCCAACCAGTCTAGTGATTGTGTTTAATCACTGAAGGTTTGTCAAATAGTGTTTCTTCAGAACTAGAATTTTCTAAAGCAGGAGTAAAATAGCTACTGCTATTGAAAACTTCTTGTGAAAGAACAAAGAATATATTTTACACAATCACACCCTCCCAGATAAACCTGGAAAATTGCTGAGGCTGGTGTTAAACATTAAGTAACTGAATAAAGTTGGTATTGCAGCATCTAGCTGTAGTTTATGTATAAATACTGGAAAGCTAAGTTGTTGAGGCTGTGCTTTTCAGTTTCTCTGGGTTAACTTGGAAGAAAAGCAGTTGGAAATTATTTGCACAATTCTAATCTCTTGATCTCTTATTTAGATTCTTCTATATTGGCATCTACCGAGATAGTAACTAAAAATGTAGTACTTCTATACATTTTAGAATAGTGTTTAACAGTAATTATTTTTTCACTGTGTAAGTAATCTCTAAAAATATGACCATGTGCTACTAAAGGAACAAAAAAAAAATCAAAGTTTAATTGATAATTATTTTGGTTTTGAATCAGCTGTAACCCTTGCTTATGCTTTTGATTATAAATCTGAATGCAGATTTGATTGAAATTATTTTTGTAGGAGTGATTCATGTGAAAGCCCGTATCTTAGAACTGAAGTTTACAATTTCAACTGGTCAGTACAAGCAAGTCATCTTCCATGCTGACACTTCGCTGGAGTGCGTTTTGGCATCTCTGCCTATGGTTACGTATTCAGGTTGTGCTAAATGTGGTTCAGAACTACAGGCAGATGAGAACATGATCTACAAGCAATGTATGGGATGTTTGCCATACAACAAAGTAAAAACATTCTATAGGTAAGCAATAAAACTAAAATAATGTGTACAGTTACGGAAGTAAGCTACAATTTTCTTCATTTTAAGTTCCCTTGTATATAAAATGTATTTAAGATGCGGTTAGCTATTCTTGTTTTTCTAATGAATTTTCAATGAGCTGTTGTTAATAGTGCTATCACATATAGATTATATCCTTCATTTAAATCTAATTTATAAATTTCTTTGAATACTACATCCTACAGTAATAAGTTCTACCCAGTACTGTGTCAGTAAGTTAAGGTAGAGTAGGAGCTTGAGGACCAAAGGAAAACTCCTTGAGTGTCTTGTTTTGACCTGAGTTTGAAGTAGTGTGAACACACAACCGTATTTTTAAACTGATTAATCAATTTTAGCCTTGCAGAAGTAATAACAAATGCTTTCAGTGAACATTCACATAGCAGAGATACTAAGTCATCAGCAGGTGGCACTGTGAGACAAGATGCATATGCACATTTACTTAGAGAAAATAAACTAAACAGATCCAGTTGGTGTAGGAAAATCATTATTAGCTGATTTTTCCAATTCTTAGTATGTTTCTCTGCAAACATATTTAATTATACTGTTTCCAGAATGTTAATTTAGTATTTCTGAAGGTCATAATAATTTTCATGTACTTCAGCATAAATTGTCTAAGCCAAAATACGTGTCTTCAAAGATAAAATAGCAATTCCCTACAATTATTTGAGAAGCTGAGCATACAAGTGTACTGTTAAGCTTTCTCTCATGAAGAGAGCCAGCGGATAGTGTGGGCCTTGGTCTCTGTCTAAACTAACAGATTGGAAATAATCTGACATAATCAGATGTGGAGTTCTCTCTTTTGATCATGTCACTTAAGATTATGAAATTTAGCAGTAGCTTTAGATCAACAGATGGCGAGTCAAATGGCTTGCCTACTGGGAAAGCAGCATATTTGTAGTTATCTGCCTTTGAGCCTCACAGGCATTCAAATTAGTGCTGTTAGTTAGCATGATGCAGAATATACCTAAGTTAATCTGCTGTTAACACTCTCTGATTGTGAGTATACTGAAGTACTGACTGACTGTCCTCTTTAAAAGTGCAACTCTGCTGACCTCTTGAAGTGAGTATCTTGTCCTGTTGGGAGCATCTCTTATTGAAAAGTTTGGCACTGAAGATGATTGTGCCTTATTTTCTTACTTTATTTGACACACCATGTTTTGGTACTGGTTTTTTTAGTTCTTGCTGTTACGCTGGAGGGTAATATCACATTGTTTTACTTTCAGAAATTTTGCTTCAATCAAAAAACCATAGCAGCTAACTTTCAAGAGTCTTTTTTTCTGATCTAGACCTGCTTTGATGACAGTAGAAGATGAAGGCTATGAAATTTATGTTCATGTGGTGTCTGAGCTGATGGAAAAAATCTTCCTCAACATTCCTGCAGACTGGATGAACAAATTAGTAGGTACTGTTTCATGAGTTACTTGTGATAAAAACAGGCAGCAAAGTTCAAAACGGAAGTAAAATGTTTAATTGTTGACGATTTAGAATTGGGATGAGATTGTTCTGGAAATATGACAATTTCTCATTGTGTGATACAAAAAAAATCTCGAAGAAAACAGTTGCTGACAAACTCAGAAGTTCAGAGTGGAGGTAGTAACAAGAAGTGAGTTTTTTAAACACTTGTACATTACATTACTAAGTATTCAGTAAATAAATTAATTCCTTATGAGAAATAGAATTTCTTAATAGCAGGCATGCTTTCATGATATAAATAACTGAGCTGTATTTCAGACAGGCTTCCCTTGATAATCCTGTTTGGCTTCTTGAGGTGTTTTACATGATTCATAAGTATTACAGTTTAATGGGAAACAGTCTTTGCACATTGTTGTTAAAAATTATTTAAAACCCAAAAAACTAATTTTCTATTCAGATGTTGAGCTACATTTCCAGTAAGTCAGTGTAGCTTTCATGGAAGTAGAACTTGAATGTTAAGTGCTATTATGAAAATAAAGAGTAAATTGGATTGTTCTGTCTTTTGCAGTGCCCTCCTCAGATATAACCTACAGCACAATAGTAGCAGATCTGTGTCATTTGCTGCTGGCAGATACGGAAGCATCCTATTTGTTGGAAATTAGGAGCCATTTTGTGCTAGATGAAAACAGCTATCCTCTGCAAAAGGATTTCCATCTGCTAGATTTTCATCCTGATCTTTGAAGCATTGACCTCTGCTGTAACTGAGTAACGGAGACCATAGGAATACACAGATGGCAAACAGAAGAAAAACGAATTAGCTCAAGGAAGGAAATATTTTTAAAAATACAGAAAGGATTTTGTTTTTACCTTAAACACAAACACAAAGGACTGGTATGGAATATCTGCTAATAGTCTATACTGCTGCTGTAATACTGATAATTTGTCATAAAGTATATTTTTATACATACATTTTTATCTTAATAAACTTTTACTGGGTATCTGTTTCTCTTTTCTCTCCAGAACAATTCACTAGTATTTAGAGACTGAGATTTTCTCAAATATGGCAGATTAGATGAAGACAGCCACAATTCAGTAATATTATTTTAGTTGTAAGATTTCTGTTTGTCTTATCCTATACATTATCTGTAAGTTGCTTATGTCTTTGCTTGCTTTGCTGTTGTGTTGCTTTCCTTCTTTTTAACAGCAGGATTTCTGCCACTTACCCTCGGCAATTTTGCTGCCGTTGTTTTCTGTTGTAAAACGGAACAGTCTCACTGAATGTAATTTTGTGTATCTAGAAGTTGTTGCACCAATTTATTTAAGAGGTTTTAAACAGCTTAAAATGATGCATTCTTTCATGGACACTTTAAATTATTTAATTGTTGTGGTATTTATCCAGCATAAGCTGGCAAATAAACTTCATCACCTTAAGCCAGTTTAATCAGTTTAACACTGGTGTGCAAAATTTTTTCCTGACTTGATCAGATTTAGAAATGAACTTATTCTTTTTGAAGTCTTTAGTATATTCTGATAGTGATTTTTATCAGTAAAAGACTGAGTAAATGATGACTGCAACTGACTTCATAAAGTAACAATCTCATAACTGTTACTTTATGAATGTGATTAAATATATAAATCAGCATTTTCCGCTGATGTAAATATCTCTGATATAAATCGTGCCTCTTGCTGAGGCTGATGTAAGCTGTAGGGTGTGAATCACATTTGCTGTCTGGCCTAGGTCCTTGCAGATCTTTACCTGCACTCTTCTCCTTTAGGAAATCAGTTTCCACATACACTCTTTCAGCTGTCCTCAGGTTTCAAACACAGAACTGTTCTCAAAAATGAATTTGGTAAATCAGGTTGTCAAATGTATCATCATACAGTACGACTGTTGAACAGCTTTCATGTGCTGTTTCTTGGAAGCGGCTACTTTGAAAAGCAATGCTGCTTGGTGCTAGTTTGGATTCTGGTTTTGTATCTTATGTAAAACCAATTTGGGACTGTTAGG
The DNA here is from genome assembly GCA_013399365.1 of Pampusana beccarii. Taxonomy (NCBI): domain Eukaryota; kingdom Metazoa; phylum Chordata; class Aves; order Columbiformes; family Columbidae; genus Pampusana; species Pampusana beccarii. Next base: position 27,740 of record VWYH01002407.1, on the reverse strand, counting down.
TTTCTGCTGATGTTGAGTAGAGCTATGTGTAAACCACGTGTTTTCTTGTGTACCAATAAAGGGGAAGGTAGTAATGTTTATGATCAGTCTGGCAGCAAGAGACAATCCTAAGGATTATTGGATGACTTGGAAGAAATGGATTCTCAGCTGAAGTGTCACAAGGTCACTTATTTCTGTGTTTAACTACTTGTGTATTGATCAATATGGTCAGAATGTATAGATAAACAAGTTTGTGCAGCTCTGCTTTGCAAAGCAAACTTAGTCTTCCGCTTTAAGCCCTAGCTATCCTATGATAAAATAATTCCCCAGTATTTCTGTTTCCCTCTGAAACAGTCTCTGGCAGTTTTGTCAGCAAGCATAGAAATGCTGATCTTATGTCGGCAAAATCAATTTACTGCTGTGCCAAGATACCTGAGACTAGTACAAGAAAGCACAGTGACACCTAAAACTGTGCTCAACACTAGCACCACTGATGTGCAGGTAGTGCAAATGGTGGGACAAAAAGTCCCGGAGAAACTGGGTAGCCACTTGTAGAACGGATACTGCAAATTCTCTAGAGAGGAAAGGGAAGGTAGAGAGGGAACCACAAGGGAATATAAATACTCTGCTCGAGTAGTGGTAGGGCTTCTCCAGGATCCTGTTCTTTAGAATAAGAATGTAACCATTCTTGATGTCTGTTCTAAAATGGTAGTAACTTGCTGCTCAGTCATTTGAAGGGGTTGTGCTTTCTTTAAGTTATGTGACAGATTTATTGCGGAGCTTTAGAAGTTCCTGTATTTGTAAATAGTAATGGGAAGTACTGACAAAGGTGTCACACTTTGTATGATCTTGTATCTATTTCGTGTTTTCTGTGCCATGCACTTCGGTAAAAATTTTTATTTTTATTTTTTTTTTAGAGGAAAAGAAGGCACTGTTAGGCAGTGAGAGGTCTTATAATCAGTTCTCCTTCATCTGAAGATGGACCTTTCTCATTTACTTCACTTGAATGACCTTGAGCAAAGTCAAGTATGTTAAGTGCATTTAAATATGTTTCTTCATAATTTTAGCTGGAGTTATTGCACACACAAACTGGAAATATTGGTACTTTAATTTATAAGAGGCACAAAGAAAAGAGACCACATTAGTACAATGCATTATTTTATTACTTGGACTATACTATACATCAAGTCAGATTACTGACTTCCCTCTTTAGAGGTATTTATGTTAATAGACACTGTATATTACATGCATCTTCTGCACAAGCTAATAAACCTGTCTGAAACATTCTTAACAGTTTACTTTTAAGATAGTTAATGTTTATTGGTATTATTTAAATAATGAGGGACATAATGTATCTGGTAAAATTGCTTTATTTTGTAGTAATACAGAGTTTATATATATTATTGTATATATTATTGTTTTCCTTCCCAGTTTGAGCATGTTGCCTATTTTTTATATATATTTTTTGTTGTTTTGGGTTTTTTGTCTCCAGTGATTTTTGTAGGAGTAAAATTTGAAAACAGCTCTTAGGGGCTGGGTGTGCTGGCGTTACCCACTTTACAGAGATAGAATGAGGGTTGAACACTGTGAAATTCAATTAAATGTAATGAGTCTAGGCACACCTTATATCCAGTGGTGCTGTAACAGGGAACATTTCAAATGGGGGATCGGGTGAAGTAGAAGTTGTTATTTTACAATTCCTTTCAGATACATTCTCGCTCATATTTCCTTTAGATAATAACTATTATCAAAATGGAAAGTGTTCTCATTTCCCTCATTTTTAAAAATATATTGAATTAATTAATATTGTATCCTGTTTGAAAGGAAGCTGGCTTTATTTCGGCTGCAGAGGTTATGGTCCTCTTGGAACATAACTGTACAAAATGTTTTGCTGCAATAGTCTGTGTCTGGTTTATGACTGTACAGTGTGAAAGGTACAGAGTTCAGGTCTGTCATGAACAATCAAGAAGAGAAGCATGTCCTAATTAAAAATAATTGCTTTGAAAGGTTTTACAGAACAGCAAGTTACTTAACAAAGAAAACTCTTACCACAAAGCTGCCAGGACATAGGTCTGTTTTACGCTAATTGGGTTTGCAATGTAAGAATGGCCACGCTAGGTCAACCCCAAGGTTCTTGTAATCAATGCTGTCTCCAGCAGAGACACGTTTGGTGAGAGATACAAGGATGGGACAGGTCCCTTGTATTACTAGTGCTCTAGTACTCCTGCAAGCCTCCAGTCATTTGTGACTTCAGGACTTCTTTTATGCTTCTCCTTTAGCATCAACACCAAGTGTTGTACATTGGGATCAGCTGAAAACATCTAACTGAATTACTGCAAAACATACACTGTGTCGTGAACAGCTGCTTCTAGGTTTCTGATCAATGAATACTTAGTGCTTTCCACCATGTGTGTTCAAAAGAGGTTTTTAAATACAATTCTGCTATTTAAAATTAATTGTAAATTTAGTCAACATATGAATATTTTAGGCTTGTCTGTTTTGGTGTGCTTACTAGGCTTCCATCCCAGTTGGTGAAGCTACTCTGCCTGGTGATGCAGTGCAGTGGACAGTAATGCCTGGTATCATCACTGACAATTCCTAAGTCATTTTGGGTTCTGTCCACACAATGCATGATCATTTGTGCCCAGAACTCAAGACCAAGAACTGGAATTTACTAGTCAAAATAACTAATACTGGGAGATCATGTTTGTCTACCTGTTTTGTTTACTCTGCTTCATGTTAATTTAATTGGAAATATATTTGGAGGAGGGGAAAGTTAGAGTTCCAGCCTACCAGAGTCCAAATCTTATCTTTCTGTCTGGTCAAGGAAAGAATTTACTTATTTTATTCTTGTCCAATTAAAAGTGTAAAACAGTCAGATTTTGTACCCTTTATCTCATTTATTTGTGGGATTTTGTTTGTTTTATCTATGCTGTTTCTGTGCTGTAGCAGAGAGCATGCCATCGTTTGACCAGCTCCTTGGGTTTGCTGACCATGTCATTCCAGTGTTCCAGTTCTTTGCCACGGGCGTACATGAAAGGTCCAACTACTACACGTCCTAGCAGATGAGTTTCTGGGAGAAAAAAAAGGGAGTTAGTGATTAACACCCGTGAGTGCTTCTCTGAAATCCTTACCTAAATTAGCGTATTAACTTGCACTTATGTAAGTAATGAATGTTCTGAAAGTTATTTTTAAAGCAAATTTTTCATCAAGAAATTCAGTCTAGGCCTCAGGTTCTCCGCTTTCTCCATGCTAAGGTTCAGCATTAAAAGGTACTGCAGTATGTGGGTATTTAGTCAATTCAGGCCTGCCCTATTGCCTGCACTCTAACAGAATAAGTTTAAGGCACACAGATGTGTATCTGCCCAGCCCCTCTATCCCAAGTGTACTGTGAAAGTGTGCCCTAGTTTTGGGCAACAACAGTCTCAGTAGGATTTATAAGGTGCTCTAGCTTGGGAAAAAATGGGTTTTGTCACTGAGACAGGAGTGGGCACTGTCCACCCTCTCTATCAAAGAGCAGGTTGTTTCTTCATGCCCGAGCTTTTCAGCTGTGGATGGGGAAAATAATTCAAACTTGCCCTATGTGAACTTCAGAATGTTTGTAAAGCACTTGGCTGTCTGCAAGTGAAAATGATGAAAGACTCCAGTACTGATCCTAGTTCTTGTCAATCCTCAAAGTCAAAGCACCTGCCCAAAAATCTCACCTAAAGGAATTTTTTTAGTAGTGCATGAATCCAAATGAGGGTGTTAATGTTTCATTATTGAGGTGGTGTTTGCACTGTAGGGAAGATGTTTTTCTTGTGAACAGTGGAAACATTGAATTCTGATTTGCTTCTCTAAGCAGAACTCCTTAATGGATTCTCTCATAGTAGAGGTGACCTCAAGCATGAGGTTTTCTGGCAGAGAATGGGGATGTTTGTAATCTTTCTTCTTTCTCATTGCTTGAACTGCTGTGATAATTAAAATTCCTGTTCCTGTTTCAAATTTGGTTGGGAACAGTGAATGGCTTCACAGTTTTGGAGGTTGGGGATTACATACATGAGTGTTCACAGAACTTAATTGGACAAGCTTGTCTTCTTAGGATGCCAGAATGAAACAAAATTAAGGCACTTTGTACTTGCAGTGATGAAGCTATGGTTATTTTATTAACATCTTTCATGAAATTTACCTTTAGCCTCTGAAAGAGATGTACACTTACTGCAAATGTTGTTCTGCTTTTTAAAGAAACAGCCTATAAAATACTCCAAACCTTTTATATGTTTTATGATTATTGCTGAAAATAAATTGGTTCCTCCCAGGTTTAAATATCTCTACAATATGTAAGAGATTTATGATATCTTAACTGTAATAACTTATATAGCTTACTTTCTCCCTTGATGCTCTGGAGGACGGATAGACTCAGGCTTGCTGTGTCCAGCTCTGTCTGATCTACCTTGAAACTGAAGGTTTCATTATACACTGGATTGAGAGATCCCAGAACAGCTGCTGTCTTTTTACTTTTAATAAATTTATTATGGTTCATTAGTGAGACTTTGACGTACACACCTTAGAGAGAAAGAAATTCAAGAAGAAAATACATCAGAGGCAGTTGGGAGAAGGCTTAGGGAATTTCTTGCTTTCGGGAGTCAAGTATAAAATGAGATCATTGACAATTCCTGAAACACACATGGCAGCACGGCAATGCGCAACATGAAGCGGGGAGTACACCACGTCCTTAGGGTGCAGTTCTGCAGTGTGCTTCCAATTTAAGAGCTGTTAAAAGAAGCAGTCATATCCTTACCCTTCATCCTTGGTCTTGTATTCCTTCCTATGTACCCTCCTTTCATCTGACAGAGACTTTTGAAGGCTTAGTTTGCTGGGTCAGTAATTAATTTCATTTATTTGATGATATGATTGTTTGATCCAACACTGGGGAGGCTGTGAGGGAGGAGCTGTGTCGTAAGGCTGCAGCCTGTGCTTGGTTTGGATACGTTTCAAGGGAACAAATTCTTCTAGTCAAAGAAGAATCCTTGAACAAAAGGTTTTCATAATGACATCTAGCTCTGTGGTAAGGGATTCTGTAGAAAATTTGAGGAAAAGATCTATGATCTCTGCTCTTTCTTCTAGAAAATATTACCAAAATTGTGTGTGAATGTGGGATCAAGAACAACAAAAAAATCATTTGCTTCCTGAAGGTGACCCCTATTGCAGTGTGGTCTTATTCAGTAGATCTTTGACAATGAGACCCAAAGCAGCCTGAAATTTATCATTCTTCCCAACTCTTCTACAAAGTTGGTGACAAGCATGTAGAAATTTCATCTTAATTGATGGCTAAAGATTTGTTTTTTCCCAGTGAAGCAGATTCTGTGCTGCTACTGTGTTTATTCTCTCCTATTCAGTTCATAAAGGTTTCCTATGCGTAGCAAAAGTCTTTTGAAATGTCAGAACTGAGACAGCATTGATGGACTCCTAATGTTTTCTCATTATTTCCACAGATCCAGTAGGCTCTCGTTACTGTTTCAGAGGGTGCAAGATTACCAGAACTGACTTAGGAGAGTTCCTACCTGACTGCTGTATATAGAAAGAGTTACTACGTAAACTACTTGAACAGTCTGAATTAACTTTCCTATTACTACTTAATACATTTAATTCAGTAATTAGAATCTATAAATAAATGTATTCTTGCTGTTCTGTACTGTGTATCTTCTGTCAAAGATGTGTTGCACTAACCCCTGTTAACATAGAAAACTCTCTATTCCAGTTTATTCCAGTTTCTTCAGGATTTATCAGAGAATCTGTAGACCCTACATCATACATAAAGGGCATTATTGAAGGAAATAACACCCAATTGACTTAATTTTCCTTCTTTTTCCTTAGTAATATAGAGAAGCGCCTTCTGGCAACTCTTCCTTGTGGAATGTGTCTATGACTCTTGCTCGTTATGATAACCTGAAGTACACCTACACTAAAATAACTAGGCATATTGACATTATATTTGTAGAAAGAAACACGAGTTCTGGCTCTCCGTGCTATGGAACTTCACAACAATCTGCAGGATGTATTAAGAAATGTGTTCTCCTTTTTTTGTAAAGCTATTGAGATGATACAAAATTAGATATTTGCTCTTAGTTCATGATGCTACTTTGTTCATCTGCTATGAACTAGTCATTTTTTTTGTCCACCCTTATCTTAGTTATTTTTTTCTACAACTAATACATTCTGTAATATATTTCTCCTTCAATAAGTGCACAGGTTATGATTCTGCTTGTTGGAAACATCTATGTTCTCATCATTTTGCTGTGCATTTCTTCATTTATAAATTTTATCCTTAACAGAGCAAATTTATCTCTAATGCTATGAACACAAATTTACTCATTTAGAGGGCATAGTTTCTGAAGTTAAACATCTTGCTCAAAGAAACCTCAGAAAAGCTTCGTAGTTGATGTGTGTGTATATAGGGAACTTAAACCTGTTTTCAGCTGCTGGGTGTATTTCACATTTATATTGTTTAATTTCAAAGCCCTTCAAAAAACTCACTACATACTCAAACCCAAGTTTGGTTCCTCTGTCTAATTTTGCTTTGGGTATTTAGATTTTAAACAGCGTTTTGAGATAATCTTTATACTCAACATCTCTGAGACCAAGGACACATGAGTGTGATGTACCAGGAAATTGTGACTCCATGCCATGGTCCTTTGAACAATGGCCAGGTTGTCCTAAACCAGGACTCTTATCCCAGTTCAGATCTCCCCAGGACAACTGTTCAGCCTGAGCGGTGTCCTGTAGCTGTTGCCTCAAGGCAAAAGCCCAGAGGTAACTCTGTTCATGTCAATATCCCTTGACATGCCACCTTCTCTGGACTGCCGTGCAGCCAAGGGATGTTGCTCGCTGTACTAAAGCAGGAGAAAAAAATTGCTACTGGCAATGAGACATGCATTTATTAGGAAACAAAACCAAAACATAGCAGAACTGAGCTATCAAAATCTAATTACCGTAGTAACAAAGTATGGCTTGTTTCCACTCAGATTAAATCACCCAGATGTTTACTTGTTCTTTTCAGAGTCACTCAATGCAAGCCTGGGTGGACAGATAAGGAAGGAGCAAATTAGAACGGGAATTTTGGAGCTGATAGAGAGGAAATCACACTTACCGACAGCATGGCTCTCCTCCTGGAGCTTCAGTCCCCTTGCCCTCAGAACCACTACAGTGAGACGGCCCAGGTAGTCATTGTAGCTGAGGGAGAACTGGATGTCCCCATACTGTGAAGGTGGCTTTAGAAGCAGGAGAACACTTGTTAAATATATCTGGAAAACTTTCTTCACATGGGCAAATAATGGGGGCGAGGGGGAAGTTCTCCTTATTAACGGTTTCTGCCGCACTAAGGCATGTGAGTGAATTTGCAATGGCTTTATTTTTATTTATGCTGTTGTAACATTTGGTAGAACCCATTAATCAGCCTTCCTGAACCTTTGAATTCCTATCTCTTACAGGTGATGCCTGTTTCTTTGCCTCTTCTGCTTTTTTCTGCTCTAATTCAAAACAGAAGCAAATAACAAAAGGTACTTTCTTATGTAACTGTCTCCTAACTCAACAACAGCTTTAGATCTGCAGGTTGGTAAGATCAGAATTCTGATTCCAAACGTTTATCAAATATTTTTTGTATTTGATACAATATACAGCTCCTTCAGCTGTACACTTCCAATATTTGTAAGATGATAGAAGTTCCACAATGCCAAACAGTCTAGTATCACGTACCTCCAAGTTTTGTTTTTCCAGGTCTCTCCATATGACTAATTTGTTGTCATCAGTTAATGTTTCATTTTTCAGTGGGAAGGTAACTTGGCCTAGCAGATGATGCTTCTTCTGTTTATCAACATGATAAACCAAAAACTTGAGAGTCCTTTCAAGCAACATTTTACTGGAAACCTGTACAGGAAAAGGAATAATATATTAATAATTATAAAACATCTGACACTTTTCTACTCTAGTTTTGACTTCAAAGGAAGACTTTTTCAAAGTGTGCTAAAGGTAGGTGGAGGTTTCTGTTGATTATTTGAAGTCCACTTTCTTAATTTGCCTAAAGTTTTTGCTGTGCAGGAGTCTAAAGATCCAAGGTAAAATAGAATGAGTTCATTTGAAAAATGTGAAGTTAGCTGGTGGTTTTTCAACTCATACAAATCTAGTGTCACATGATGTGTTCACTTTAAGACACGTTTAGAACTGTAAAGATTTATTTTTCAGATGTTTGAAACACAAACTTTTTTGGTTTTAAAGCTTTCGTCTTGTGACACCTGCTTGAAGCCTCTTGGCATAGGGAGCCAAGCTCCTAGCTTCACAGCACTGTACAAATACCATACCAGGCATCTCGCAGGTTCTAGTTTCTAGCCTGCTTCGCAGCACAGGAACTAAAAGTTATGAAACCATTAGTTCAATACAGGTCACTTCTGGACTTCCAGATCTGCTGGGCTTAACTGCTCAGCCATAGTTCAAACTGGAGTTTTCATCATTCCCAGGGCAAGTTCTGGAATCCTCAACTTTGGTGCAGACCACAAGGAAGATCAGTAGCCCAGGATGCCCAGAAGCCCCAGTAATAAATCTTATCTCCAGTGGAAACAACTTGTATCTTGGTAGAAGTTTGTAGAAAATTACTTTTCGGAAAACATGTACTGTAGTTTGACAAGTCAATATTTGCAAACAAAAATCTGCTTTATCAAAAGGAAAAGTACCTGAAAAACAAAGTTTTCATCAAACTGTGGGTTAAGGGTTTTATGTTTTGTTTTGGACTGCAAGTAGCTTCTTTCATCAGGCAGCAGGTAGACTTTCACAAAGGGACTACAGGAGTCAGCAGGAGGCTGCAGATTTCTGACTTTGATCAAGGAGATGAGGAGCCTTTCTGATTCTTGCTCGTATGCTATGGAGAACCACAGGCGGCCAATGTGGCCTTCAGGAAAATCCATCTCACTTTCATCTTCAGGAAACTTGTACAGCTCTGGGTTAATGGTCCCTACAACATAAGCTCCAGCTTCAAGAAATAAAAAATAAGCACCCTCAGATTAGTCTGGAGACTGTAGCATGCATTTTTATAACTACTGCTGTATTAGGGAAATCACATTAATCTCTTATTCATTAACATTTTCTGCGTAAACTTGGTATTTTAATTCCTTTTCCCTCAAATTTGGGTGAGTAGCTGTAGGCTGCACCATTTTTCTTTCTCTTATTCCTATGACTGTGCCTTGATAGTTTTGGGTATTCATTGTTGCAGTCTGCAACCGGTCTCTGTTGTTTCTGGAGACAACAATCAGATATTTCCTGAGTTACACTCGTGCGGTTCCTTCACAAAACACAGGAGGAGAGATTGCCTTGTCTGCCATATATGCGAAGTTCAACAGCAGTGAGACCAGAATTGCTACATTCTGGCCCAATTCCTGTGTGTATATATATATATATATATATATATACACACACACATAAGTGTTTAGGGCTTGTATTGTGTAACACTGTCTGGTATGCCCCCAGTAAACATGCTTCATAAGAATGAAGTTCCCCTTTAGAAGAGTACCCTTACAAAGTCCCGTTTTTGCAATGCCATTACCCAAAGAATGAAACGATGACCGTGGCCTGGACTGAGGAATCGTGGAGGGGTCACTGTCTTCCTGAACCTGCTCTTCATTTGTCAGGTTAATCCAGTCTTGCGCACGCAGTGTTGGTGGAATGATGAATGGAACACTTCTGGATCTGCTCAAGATGACAACAGCTACTGACTCTTCTAGTTTAAATACGGAAACCAAACTTGGTAACAGTAATAAGCTTACTGCTCTCTCACAGTTTTGTAAAAATTCTACAGAGATGCATAGGTAGAAAAGATAAATACCCATCATTTTGCAATTTGTTTGTATAACACCTAAAGGTCCAGTGAGGGAAATCAGATCCTAAATCTTCAGACATATCCCTCACTTTTTCTCATTCTTTTCTTTTAGAATTTATCTTTCAAAGGAAAGGAAGAATTAACTGCACCTGCTTGTTTTAGAGCCACAAAGCCCTGCAGTAACTTTACTTTCCAAGAGTCTCCTTTCTGAACTGAAGTCCTATTGCTTGTTTCTCAGATGCTTCATTATGAGACCACCAGGAATAGCTCTGGAACACCAGCCAGCTTTGTCTAGGTAACAGATGAATCTATCTATGCACCATTTACACTTGAATGTGTTCCCTCTTTTACATAAATCAGAAATAATCATTGCGTTCATAGTTACAGAAAGTAGTATTTTCCTAAGAGAACAAAACAGAGTACGACTCATGTTTTCATATAATTTAGGGGTCTAATTTATTTCTGAGCATGCGTATATTTAGATCACCCCCTCATTTGAGACTTGATATGCTGAAATAAATTACCAATATTGTGTGATTTTAAAACAAAACAAAAATGTGTACCTTGTGCTTTTTAGTTGAATGCCAGAAGCTGACTGATCCTGAAAAGTACCATTTGTATTTGTCATTTGAATAGGACTGGTGAGCTTTTCATAGGAAAGGAGGTGGCAAAATTTCTTCCAGAGAAGGTATCCAGTTATTCCGATGAGAACAAATAAAAGGATCCCTCCTGTTATACCTCCAGCAACAGCAACTGCTTGTTCTGTTCAAACACAGAAGCACAGAAAGCATCACAGGAGGATCAATGTATGTTTTGGGGTAGATAGGAATATTAAAGCCGAGAAATTTATTTGATTTGCACAACAAAATGATTTTTAAATGAAACATTTGGCTCATGTGCACATTTTTGTCATTGGTTACAGTGTGATGCAGCACCTGAAGAGGTATGACATCAGCAGTGAGAGATTAGAAAGTATTCAGATATGCTGGCAATAATTGCAATATAAGACACTATAGACAGGAAAAAAACCCACAATTCAAGTTCTTTGGGCTTTAATTTTACATTAGCACGAACATTTACCTTAGTATGGCAGAAGTGCTAGAGCTTTCATTAGAGAAGAAAAACAAGAATCGTCTAATACAAAAGGTACCATTATTTTTGTTTGGTTTGTTCTTCCACCTATTGGTCTACGTTGAACTGAAACTAGATCCTGGCACAAGGAACAAAGCAGAGCAGGGTTGTTTTATTTCTAAGGATGCATGTGTTTCCTGATCTCTAAGGCCAAACTTAAGTATGCATTAAACACTGTTTCCTGAATCTCAGTTACTTCAGATAAAACTGAATATTGTATAATTTGGGGGTTGGTTTTTCCACACTAATAAAATTGAAAATGTCTTTAATATGAATATGAGGAATTCTGTTGTGATCATTTCTCATGAGACCAAGGGTAGACAATTGATAGTGGGCTCAGTTCATTGTTTTCTCAAGTTTGCTGAGTGTGCTAGAGTAAAAGGCTGGACAGACCATTCTGCACTGTGCCTCACACCCAGCCGGTCTTGGCCCACCTCTAAACTGGTAGTGCTGCATCAAGATGTGACCAGGTCTCAACTGAGAATGGATCCTACCAGAATACCCGCTGCCTGAAAAGGAGCCCAAACTGCAGAATTATCTTCCACTCTGCAGCTGTGGGAGGCAGCACAGGATCAGCCGAGTCGTGTCAGTTCTCCCCTGAAACTAAAGCAACAAAAAGACCTGATGTTTTCTCACAACTCAATTTTTCCTCTTCTCTGCTTTTGGGTAGAGATACCTGTGATTATACTTTATTCCTTTCTCCTTTTTGTCTGTCTGTTTTTGGTAGATACCTTGTAGTTAGCTACTTCTGTGCGATGGTACAAATAAATAACGACAGTACAAGTACAAAATAATCAGTCAACACTAATAGTGGTTTCAAATAAGAATTCAAAACTAATTTAATATAGTTTGCTTAGAGCTATAGGGTATAGGAAGTGAGTTACTGATCTTTTTCACTCTTGCCACGTTACAATAAGTGATATGAATGTTCTTCAGCTTCAGAACACTTATGTAATACCGTGTGCTATAAAATTAACCTGGCCATAGTACCTCAGAGGCCTTTATCTGATCCTATCTCATTTTCCTGCCTTTGGTACAGTCCCAGGAGACAACTTATTTTTGCAGGTCCCCTCCAGGTATGTTGTCTCAGTTATCTGGAGGAATTGGCTTCCCCATGAGTCACATAATCACTCATGTCCCCCAGCACCATGGAGCAACCACCTTGCTCATGGCTGCACCACAACAGGCACTTTGCTGTCCTTGCAACCAGCCGGTGGGCTGAATGCGTTTTAGCACTTAGCCAGGCTATTGGTACAGTACATAGTGCTAGTCCAGGACTTATTCTGAGGAACAGGAAACAAGTACCTATTTGGTTTGGGTTAATATTAATACAGAGACAAGTCTGGTTGTGCTACACTGGTAATGTAGTGTTTGTTTTTTGGGTTTTGTTTTTTGGTTTTTTGTTTTTCCCTAAGAATGCACAGTATGAGGAAATGCGTAAAAAATGCAGTCCTGAGCATGAAAATTCTGTGTGGGTGTTCCTCTTTGTTTTATAGGGTATGCTGAAGTGTGTCTTCAGTCACATTGCCATTTTATTACAGCTTAAAAGGCCTGATGCAGAAAAAATGCTTTAATGTCCATGAACATAATAGAAATTAATGGTTCACTTCATACAGGTGTACAGTAATACAAATGTTTATATGGCTGGTGGTTTTACTATCTGACATAGGTACCTTCAGGGTTAACATTTCGAGCAAGCTCAACAGGACTCTGCCTGTTTAACGTGTCCTCTCCATTCCCAAATCTTTAATGCTCTCAGCAGCACTCCTGTGTCCCCCATAACCAGGTTGTCACCATTTACCATTAAGGACAGTAAGATGAAGTGCACTGCAATGCAATATACTGTACAGCAATTGTGCACTGATTTTAGAGTAAGAGAATGAGTTTCCAATCACTTTGTTAATGAGTTTATGTACCGAATTTGTTCATTGCAGAATGATGTTAAGTATTTATGACCCATTCACTCCCATTGGCTCAAATTCTGCTTTTTTATTTTTATGCAGTGGTAGATACAAGGTGAAATTTTATCCGTTTCCCCCACTCCCCCGAAGAGCCCGCGCAGCCGTGGGAGGTTCCGGGGGGCCGGCAGGTGCCCGGCGCGGGGGGTTCGGCGGAGGAGCCGAACCGAACCGAGCCCTCCCGTCCCTCCTCCCCAGCGCTTACCGGGCATGGGTGCTCGGGTCCTGCGGTCACGGCCTCGGCCCCATCTCCTCCCGGTCCCCCTGGCTCGCTGGCAGGCGGCGGTTGCCCGTGTGCCCGCCGCAGCCCCTCCCCGGCCCGCCCCTCGGCTCACGGAGCGCGCACGGGGGAGGCGGGAAACACGAGTTAACCTGGAGACACCTGTGGGGCCGAGCAGGAGAAAGGAACGGGAGGTGTTCGGAAGAAGTTCCGGCCTTACCCGGGCTCCCCGTGCCGGGCCGGCCTGCGCTGCCCGCCCCAGCCCCTCGCGGCTGTGTGGGAGCTTCAGCCGGCACGGCCCGGGAGGGAGCTGTGGAAATAGGCGCAGAAGTAGCTGTTGTAGCAGAGAAATCTTCTGTCAGCCCTAGGAAAACCTGTGCGACACTGGCTGTGTGAGATAACTTCAGAAACTACGATTATGCTCAGAAAAAGACTTGGATATTAGTAGCTTAATTCTGAAAATCCAGTTGGGCAAGAAATCAGCATGCACTTGTTTCAGACCTCTAACAAAATGCATAAGCACAAAGGAACGCAGAAACTGTACTTAGGCAATTGCAATTACAGCTTTTCCTATTTGTATTTATAAATGTAATGATATTTTATCTCTTGTGTGTGTTATAACCAAGCAGAACTTAACTAACAAAATTACTCATGCATAGTTCAGAAACAAAATTATTCATCTTCACTTCTTGCCTGCTGATGCTTGCTTCTTTCTCAGGCAGTATTAGAAGAATCTATAACAATTTTGTATTAGACATGCTTGTTCTGTTCACAACTATTGCATGCATTTGTATAGTGCCATTTAATCTAAAAGCCAAAGAAATGCATAGGAATTAAACCAGTGGGATCCTAATGAAAGGTCATCTGTTTCTGTGGAATCCTTTAATTCTTTTAATTGTATTTAAAATGTCTTGCTGCAGATGTAGTGTGGTTAGCTTTTTATATTAATTATTGAGTCCTCCACAAGTAAGAAAGTATTGGGTCATTTTTACTCTAAAGAGGAAAAGCTTCGTATATTTCAGTTTTAGTCTTTTAACATAGTTATCTGTTAAATAACCATTGCATAGCCAATGCTTCTGCTATTCTTACTTCTACACTGAATTAGTAGTAATACTGATGTATAGAATTTTGCTCAGCAGTTTGCACTTGTCAGGATAATTTCCATAAGCAAGTTTGAGACAACCGAAAGTTTGGAGTTGTGTGGCAAGTCTCACAACTGTCTGCTTTCTCTTACAGACCTCTCCCTTGAGCTTGCTTTTATGTCTGTGTGAGGAGTGGTGAAGTTGCTTTAGACACCCGACTGCTGTACAGAACGCTACTGAACTGTTAAAATGACCCCAGCCAGATGCACTGTCTTCCATCTGTGCTGCTTGTGTAGAGGGGTGTGAGATGTGTACGTCTGGGAAGCAATAACCGCCTGCTGATTCAGCTCTGGTTTCAGTGAGTCAGTGGATGGGATGAGGTGAGCTTGGAGGAGCAGATCTCACCCTCTCCAAGTTCCTGTGGAAGGAACTAATGGCAAAGGCGTTAAGCAGGGAGTTTTAATTTTGATTCTGTGCTGTACCACAAACCTCCTGGTCTGTAGTCTTGCTGTGCTGAGCTCTGCCTCCAGCTGGAAATCAAAATAAATACAGATGTGAGGAAACAATTATACCCTCCTTTTTCTCTAGTAACTAACCTCCTTCCTAGCCCTCATGCTTTACGGGTTCTATGTTTCATCCTATATGTTACCACACCTGAAGGAACTAAAGTTAATTAATATAAAAAAAACATGTAAATAATACTTGACATATGTCTGCTTCCAGCATGTAGTATAAAAGACCCAGGAGCAACAGATGAAGGATGTTTCTCTGCATCCACCCTGTCTGATTGCAGTCCTCACTGCTTCCAGCCAGAAGCTGATAAAATTTCCTTTATTGTTTTGAAAGCCCACCTCTAAGTTCAAATATAAGACAATGCTGATCTGCCCATGTTCACATTCTGTAACTTCAGTGTTGCATCAGAGAGAATTCTGGAAGAGACTGCCTGCCTAAGTTTGGGCATTTTAACAAGTCTGTTAATTTCAAGGATATAGTATTGCATTAACAAATATGTATTCTGCACATTCCAGCCTTGACCAGAATTGATTCTCATTCTCTGCTTCTCAGCTGCTGCTGTATTTATTCAGTTGTGTTTCTTACCTCCTGAGTTTGAAAAATAATTTTGTTTTCTCAGAGAAAGTCCATCTCTGGAACAGCTGAGAGCTAGCTGACAGTTTAATGTTTTATAGACCTGGAGATTCTACTATAAATGGTCTAAGTTTCTGGTGCATTTTTTGTAACATAACATATGTATTTTTCCATGTGCATATCCAGGTCTCACTTCTTACAGTAAAACCTTAGCCTTTAAAAGTCCACTTAAAAATTCCACTTGTAACTACAAAATTGTGTTTACTGTACTTCTGAATAATCACCAAGGCATGCTAGTTTAGAATACAGGGTAAAGTTTGCTCCATTCTCCCCAGTTTTTAATGCTTTTTGTAGTACTAGCAATAAAGTAAGGAGTCAGGTCCCCAAATAGTAATACATGTTTCTTAAGTATGTTTTCCTTTGTGTTATGTTTTCTAACTCTGGTTACACATTCTTATCATGATTTTGAAAATATACATTTTCATGAAATTGCATAGCTCATTGTCTGGGGAGATACCAAATACTGTAGTTTGTACTGTGTGTGTCTGACACCACTTTGCTTGTAGGTGATTTCCTTGCTTTGGTTGTAGTTATTCTCGTTTTGACAGCTGAAGTGATTTTACCATTTTATGGCCGCTCAGGTGTAAGCTTTCTTCTTGCTTTGGCAAAGCTGAAACTGATGCTGAAAAGGCTGATGGGGTCACTGGAAGACATGTGGAGAAAAGTTAAGCCCGAAAATCTGCTGGAATGTTGCTCTTAAACTCTCTGAAGAATAGAAAGAGGAGCTGGAAATGGGTGATAGTCTCTTAAGAAATTAATTTTTAAAGTCAGAACACTCAAGCTAAATAATATTCTGTCACACAACAGCTTTCTAAAATGTGTTAAGAACAGTGTTGTCACGTTGCTTGTGAGAGACCAACTTAAGTAACATGTTTGCATCATTTATCATATGATACTATAATTTCCACTAGAGAGGATGAAATTGAGATGTATGCATTTTAAAAATTGTATATTTTTGTGAAATATTTGCTCAGCACCTTTTACACCATTCTCTTTACCATCAAGTTGACTGCATGTAGTTACTTAATGCTGTTTGTAGGAACACGCCATGACAGGGGACAGATAAAGAAGATATCATCATAGTGTCAGTAGATCCTTCTAATGGTAAGTCATTGTAGCGTAATTCAGTTGACAGTTTCACCCTAAAGTCTAAACCCTACTGTAATGTATTACTAATCTTAAAATTACAACCGATACTTTCAGTGAAATTATTTTTATAATTTTTTTTTTTTTTTTTTTTAAACTTTAATGCTATTTGGCAGCCCTAGAATGATCTTTGAATCCAGGCATTTTAAGTGTAGTGTATTCAAGTTCTTCTGCCTGCACACCCACTTCCTTACACATGCAAATTTTGACTTTCATGTTGGTGGTACCTTTAGCTACAATGGCATCTAGAAGGAGATAGACTTTTTCCAATTAAAATGTGACTTATTAAGGCTGGTGAATCAGTCAGGGATGTAACGGATTAGGGTCTGCAGGGAGCATTGATGGGCACTGTAACTACAACAAATAGATTACACAGAGAAGTATAATTGTCAATGGTAGAATTAATGAGTACTTAGAATTTCTACAGCGCCTTTCATTCCCAGGTTCCCGATTTCTGCATCAGCATTTAATTACTGGTAGTTAACCATCACAAAATCTTTTTGAAATAATAGTTATTGTTATCCTTATTTTATAGATCGTTTAATATCTGGAGTTCCTCCAGGTTCACACTTGTGTAACTGAGATAAGAATTTCTCCTACAATCTACTGTTGGCCTTGGACTAACATCTGGTTCTTAGCTTTAGCAGGCTGTGGATAATTGACAGTTTGAGAAAAGAAAATGTGAAAGAAAGATCTGCTCTGTCATAAAATATCCTTTGGATTCATTGTGGGAGCCATTTGTTAGCTTCTTTTCAAAAGAAAAGATGTGAATGGGAGAGTGCATCCCAAAGGGCATGAGTCTGCCAGGGTTGTTTTCGCTCAGCTTTGCTGTTGGCAGTAGTTGCCTTTAAGTGCTGTAACTCCGAGTGTCTTGGACTACAGTCCTCAACAGATCTCCCAGTAAAATCGCAGGCATGAAATGGGGATAGAGACAGAGCCAACAGGTAAAAAACCGTCAGAAGCTGCCATGTTTGATGCCCCTAGAAGGGCCGATGGAGAAAGACAGCGAAGAAAGAAAAGGCAGGGGGAAGATAGCATTTACCTAGTTCAGCAGTTTGGATTCCTACCTTAGTATTTCATTTAAGCCCAGTAAAACCCCCGGCATTGCAGCTGACCTTGGTATTCTTCGGGGAGATGCAGGCAGAACGCTTTCTGGACTTTCCACCTGAGTTTATCTGTCCCATCAGTTTCCTTCTGGCACAGACCTGCTCAATGGAGCCTTGAGCACAGGAGAAACTGCTACAGCTTGCATAGAGCGTGCTGTACAGGACAAGAGTTCTTCCGTGCTTTGATACTCATATTTTGCTGGGTATTTAAAGTCCCTGATAGACATGAACACACAATGCATTTGCTTTCTCTTTAGGGCCTTCTTACAAATCTTCTTGGCAGTTTTACAGTATACCTATTGATATGAAAGTATACATAGGTGAAGTCTCTATAGCAGCACTTCTACAGGCTCAGAATGTTTGTCTTTTTTTTAACCTTTTCCTTTTGCTTCTGATATGCTTCAACTGGTGGTGTTGCCTAAGAATGACATTTAAGGAAGCTATAGCACCACCTCCTGTCCGAAATCGGGCATTGGCGTGAATCAATGGAGTTAACCAAAAAGTTCTCTTAAAGGGGACTTTTTTTTCCTCTATGAAACAAAATGCAGAAAATGTGAACTTTTATTCTCTTCAGTTGACTTTTTCTTCCTGTGTTTAACAATAAGAATTTCAGAAATGCCAAGTCTTCTTTTACTGGAATATGTTCTCATGGTTGTGGGTTGGTTGGTTGGTTTTGCTAGCGCAAATTGCATGAAGAAAGTTAGCAGCTGTTGCTCTTTTAAGAAAAAAACACTACAAAATGTTCATTTAAAATTACTTTTATTATTATGCTCCAAGTTCACAGATGATGTGCACAAGGCCTATAGAGGTTTTTGCAGAGAAAATTACTTGCAAAGCTTTGGCTTGCCTGGCCTCAAAGTTTTTTGGGGGAAATATCTGACTTTTTGTTCTGGTTTTGTACACCACCTAGCCTTGGTAGTAGTAATCTAAACTTTGTAACTTTGACAAGGCCTTGCAAGATTACTTATGTACACATGCAAAATGAACTGTTCACACAGCTGTAGTGACGAACAACAAATGCTGCTCTAAAGCAAGACTAGTTTTATTTTAGGCACTATTTCCTAACTCTCACTCCCTCTGGAACAGCTAATGGATTTAGGTCAGATATAATGTAAATAAGATGCGATTGCTCTAAGACAAATGGGGAGGAATTACTGAGCAGGCAGATGAATCTGTAGACAGGCATGTATCTTAAGATTTGGGCAAAGCACAATATCATATATATGGTATAGCAATGATACCATATGCAATATAGCCATAATTGGTACAGCCTTATGGCATGCAAACTTTTAACTGAGATCAAAATTTGATATTTGATGGTTGTTTTGGGGATACTATACAACTGGAATGAGATACTGGTACTTATTTGCTTTAACTTACAGTTGTTTTTGCAGGCACATATGCCTAAAACTGTTCCATGTATAGCAACAACAGATTTACAGATGTTATCTCAAGTGTTTTTATTAAACAAACAATAAAAAAACCCAACAAAGTGCCCAAAAGCCTGGCTAAGACAGTGGTAAGATCTTGAGGGTCAAGTATGTAAGAAAAAAAAATCTAAAATACTCAAACCTGAGTATAGAGAAAAAATAATAATAAACTCTTCATCTAATTAAGTCATTATTTCATCTGCATAAGTGGTCCCGTTCTCTTTGCAAAGCAAAGACTGCTTGTGCAACAAATAATAAGGAACACCTTATCCATTCACAGAATATGTCTAATACTGATAGTGTCTAGTGTGCATCAAAAATACGTAATGACCTCTCCTAAATACACCTAATGCAACGGTATTTGGCTCCAAATACATTTAATTCCAAGTTATATTGATCAGCTTTGGCCTGTGCATGAATCCTCAATACAAAGGGTTAGAAACTAAATCTGGTATAGCACAAATATTTTTTTTAACATGGGCAACATCACAGCAGCTCTGTGACGTATTCAATTGACAGCAAAAGCAAACAAACAAACAAAGACCAAACCGAAAACCACAACCCCCAAAAACCAAAAAGGGTTCATCCTAAGTAAAATCGGTTCACAAATCTGGGTTAGAGCCTGGCCAGAAAGGACCAAAATAAGCTGATGTGGGCCAGCTTCATGAGCTAGTCACTGCAACTGTGCTGCACCAAGAATGCTGCACACTGTTTGTGTTGTTAGCTCCTCACTTAAGATATATGTGACAATATTCTAGGAAATGCAAGAAATGCAAGAAGGATGAAAGTAAATCTTTGAAGCTAAGAAGAGTCAGTGTCATTCCCACAGGTATTTTTGCCTTGTTTTACTCGGAAAGGTAGCATCTCAATGCTAGAAAGCAATTTTATTTTTTTTTTTTTTACTAGGAGCTAAATAAACCATTTCTGTCCCTTTCGCAGCCTGGGAGACAGAATGCTACATTCTGTGCTTGGAAATGCTAACCTGAAGGACACCTGCCTACCATTAACCAGCTTACATATAACTTTGCTTGTATGTGTGGAGAAATACACAGTTTTTTAGGACTTTAGTTGATACCTTTTTTCCCCCCTACCGACGTATTTTTTCCTCAAAGAGGATGCACAAAATCTCTGAGAATCTGTTTGTTTGTTTGGCAGCCATGGGCTGAAGAATGGGAAAGAGTTAAAAAATATTTTCTTCAGATTCCTGAGGCCGATGAGTCAGTATGTCCACAAGCAAAGGTTACATAAACTAATAGATTAGAACAAGACTTAGTTGCATAAACAGTGTTACTGCATTTCAATCTGTCCCAGAGTCAACCCTGCAGATTATTGCAGGCAGAGCTAGCCCGGGGTTTACGGTGCATCTCACTTGAAATAGCATTCTTCCCTTGCTGTGAGGCTGCTCAGAAACCTGTGTGTACTACTTTATAGGTCTTATTTGTGCAAGCCTTATTTAATACACAGTGCTGTTGCTGTCAGCATGTGTCTAATTTGGAATGTCATCCTGGTATACTGGCTGCATGATAATTTTGTCTCTTTCATTTAACAAAGAGTCATGCCTCTTACAGCGGTGATCCGATACAGGCGGCCACGGGGACTAGATCCAAATCCTCTTCAAATTCTTCCATCTTTCCTGGAGCCTCTATCCTGTCTCCCCTCACACTCTCTCCCTTGCACATCCAGGATGAGCCACTCGGCTCACCTGAGAGAAGCCAGGGGAACCAGTATAGGGTGGCTGCTGCTGCGTGGGGCAGAAATGGGAATGGGTCTGATGGTGCCCAGGCGTATTGCCCAGGGAAAGGGAAGCAGGATTAGGAGAGTTGAGGGGGCTGGAATCAAGCCACAGGCCGTGGGGCCAACAGACAACTACATTATGATGACTGTGGGCTAAATTATTCAGGAATATTCCAGATCATATGGGAAAACAAAGCCTTTCTTGAAGCTGTGGAGCTATGTTTCTTCAAAGTGCATCAGGGTCTGAAGTTACACTCCCAGGCTGCAGTGCTTTCCTCCTCTACAGTCTTGTCCTTGGTGCTTTCCCCAGCTTCTCACTAATACCATTTCCTTATTTTACATCTGGGAATTTAGGCATCAAAGTTCAAGACTTTATTTAGATGCTTGACTCTCTTTAAATAGAGCTGTCTCTACAAGCAGGCTTTGTTTACAGCACTGAGCCCTGGGCACCAGCTAAGGTCTAGGATAGACTCCAATACTTTTGTTTCTGTTTGTTGTCCAGAGACCAAATAATTTCTTTGAATTGCACCATTTGCAAAAGTAAACTAAAGGGGTTTAGTATATAGATGAATGTGTTTTTGAAAAGAGTTTAAATCCAAATTTGCAAGGAAGCTTGGTGGACAAATCACATAGGACAGAAGTACTGGTGACTTCTCTAAGTGTAATATTTTGTACTCTTTTTTTGAAAAAAATATTCTCTGGGAGCAGGCCCTGGAAGTCCTGCTGCCTTATGTGGTGCTGGCTTGTCTCCTTTCCAGTTGGGAGTAATGGAACAGATGGAAGGCTAGCACTGAAATGCAGAGTGAAGCTAAACATGTGATTAAACTCTCAAAAAGGCCGAAGCCCTTACTGCATGTAAGGCAGCTTAAAGCTACGCTCAAACTGGCTTGAAGGGTAATTTTTTTGTGCAATTATCTATTGCTTTTTGCTACTGGTTATTAAGCAACTGCAGAGAACAGGGGAGACATTCTGGTGGTTGTACATGGAGGAAATGAGAGCTGGGAAAAGGAGAAGTGAGAGCAGAGTGCCCATGTGATGGTCCCTTGATTTGAGATGAGATTTAAGGTTCAACGTCATGAAATCCTCGGTTTATAACAAAATACGCTTAAAAGAGGGATCTTGTTTGCATTGTCCATAATCAGCCGTTGTTCTATTCATTTGATAAACAAACAAAAAAATAGTGCTGTGTAGAGACTTGATAAATCTTGGAAATATGCGAGATTGCTTACAGCAGCAGGCTGCCTTGCAAACTGCCAATGCAAAATACAGGCAAAGGAGCTGGTCTGCTTTGTTGAGAAAGCTGCTCTTAAATCCCAGATGAAAAAGGAAGGAGATGACATGGCTCAAACACACCGGTTTTCACAGTACTGAAAAGCCTGACAGCTTTCAGAAAGATTCATCCCACAAAGAAGAGTACCGCAGGCTTGTAAGTAGGTTTTGGACAGTTTGTAGGTATCTGTTAGATCCAGCATGGGGCTGAAAGTTGACTTCGTGTGGTTCAATTGGATTGGTGTGGGAAGCTAATCCGAAGTGCATTTTTGCAAGTGTTGACTGCTATGCAATCAGCAGTAGGAAAGGTGCTCGGGCTGCTCCAGCAGGAAGGACGCAGTGCTTCGGGGAGGGGAAGGCGAGGGGCAGGCGGCACCGGGCGGCCCCGGGAGGTGTCGGGTGCCGCGCCAACCGCCACACGGCGGCCCCGGGCGGGACGGGAAACGCGAGCAGCCGTGAGGGAAGGGAGCCCCGGGCTGAGCGCTGCGCGGGGCTCGGGTGCGGGCGGCGGGGCTGAGGGTGAAGCCCGCGCTGGGCAGCGGCTGTGAGGGGACAGCGCCGGGAAGGGGAGCGCTGGAGCGGCGCGGGGCGGAGCCGCGGTGCCTCAGGGAGGGCGGGGACGGCACCGGGGGTTCGGCGGGAAGGGCTGAGGTAGCGCGGGCGGGGGACGATCCTGGGGGCGCTTCACGGGGGAGCGCTGAGGTACCGCGGGCGGGGGGAGAGGGCCGCGCCGAAGGAGCTTTCCCGGGAAATGCCGAAGTGCCTCGGGGAGGGGCTGGCGCCGAGCGGGCCTCGGGGGGAACGAGGTCAGGGGAGGCTTTGGTAGGAATGGCTGAGGTAGGTTAGGGAGGGGTTGGCACTGTGTGGTTAAAGGGAAGTGCTGAGGTACCTTGATGGAGGGATGCTGGGGTAGGAACTTGGAAGCACTTCAGATGGGTCAAGAGAGTATTTACAGCAGAAAACTCTGCAGTAATGCATCCCAGTAAAGAGGGGGAGAGTGGCAAAACTTTAGATCAGGCCTGCTAGGGTGCCTGAAGGCTTGGGGACAAGGAAGTTGAAGTTGTTAGTCCTGTACTAACTATTTATTTCTCTCTCTCTCTTGCAGCGCTTGATTGCATGGAGAAGCCAGTGGACAAGTAGTTCCTGCGCCACAACACAGATAAAATTTATTACTCTCAGCTTTAGACACCTGGAGAACCATTCCCATCTTGCCTTTAGGCAGCCTCTGCTATACACTTCTCCCAAGCAGAACACAAGTTGCCAATAAATTGCCAATAAAAAGCCACATTGAACCCCAGGGTGTACACTCTGCAGCTTTCAAGCTCAGCTCTGCATTAGCCCACACCTACAATTTTGCACCACACACACAAACTTGGCAGTGGTTGTTGCAGTGTTTGGCTTTGGTGGGGACAGTGTGTGTTTGTCAGCAGCTGGTGTAGAGTGGAATCTGAAGGAGAAAGTGATGTTTTCCATGGCAGAACTTGTTGATTTTGAGATGTTATTGTGGAAGTTGTCATACAGGTGTTTGGTGTTGGCGTATTATTGCAGGATGAGTGGATTTGTGAAGGCTTGTCTAGGAGATGCAGTAGAGAGAGCAGTTTAGAGTGCAAGGAGGAGATGTGGAGAGTTTGTAGGTAGGTTTTAGACAGTTGTCAGTTGAAGAGTTTTGGATGTTTGCAGGTTAGATGTAGGACAGAGGATGAAGCTGACTTTGCCTGGGTGGTGCAATTGGATGGTGTGGAAAGCTGATGTGAGATGGGCTTCTGCAAGTGACCTTCAAACTCAAGATCCAGCTGGCAGCTCCAGACATTTCCCGCTGCCTGGCAGGGCTGGGGGGTCCGTGCAGAGCTGCAGCATTACCAGAGCCCACTGGAGTGATGCACCACGAGCCCGAACCTCTGCAAATACCAAACAGCAGGTAAAAACCACGGAGATTTGCACTGAGCGATGACATCTGTAACACATTAAATTGGGGTTCAGCTGAGAACGGCACGTGGGGGAACTCTGCTGCAGCAGAGGGGCAGAGGTGAGGGGGAAGGCCTGTGTGAGGGGCCAGGGCCAAGGCAAGGTGGCCTTGCTATGGGGTGTGAGGAGGTGTCAGCACCTGGACTTGACCTCTGTCTGACTGTAGTGTAGCTCAGTCCTCCATGTGTTTCTCTAGAGGTGGAGCAGCTTGCAAAGGAGAAGGCAAGGAAGAAGAGGAAGGTGATGAAGCTATGAGTAAGAGTGATCAAGAAAGAGGATTGGAGTGCATCTGTGAGTCGAGGGGAATCAAGAAAGAAGATGATGATAGTGGAGTTGCAAGTCAAGAGTGAGGAGGAAGATGGGCAGCCCAGGTCAGGGAGGAGGAGAACATCCCCCTGGGCACAGGGAGTTCCCTTACTTAGCCAGTATCACATTGATGTTGCTCCTTGAAAAAAAGTCATGTTAGTAGTGTTATGGCACTGTTATCAAGAAAGATGAATACAGATGGCCTAGTAGATTTTGTAATGACTTTTTGAAACCAATAAACAAGCCCACACAAATCATCTTCCTTTTCACAGAAAAATAAAATTGCAGAATAGAAGCTTATTTGTAGATCATTCTTAGTCCAATTGGGCTGTCTAACCAACAGTTATCTTCTCCCAGGCAGAGGACGCAAAAGTCTGTTCCATTCAGAGCATTATTTTGATTAATGGAGCTGATGACAGTTGTTACAATGAGAGGAGACTGCCTCGGGGGACGGTGGTGCCACATTATCTTTTCCTGTGATAGTGCGTGATCGGGGGTCAAACAAGTGGACTTCATTTCAATGGGACTTGATAAAAGAGTTACACAGAACATTTACAACCTGGGGTTTGTCTGCACCATTCTCACAGCATCCAGTTTGCACACCAGATAGGACAGTCTTTGACGTACTGAGCATTGTTCTTTGGATAAAGAAATATGGAACCAATCCAATCACAGGAGAAAAACTAGATGCCAAATTGCTTATAAAGCTGAATTTTGCTAAAAACAGTGATGGTAAATAACACTGTCCAGCACTGTTTACTGTATTCACCAATAACTCCCATATTGTGGCCATCAAGACAACTGGAAATGTGTTTGCATATGAGGCAGTTGAACAGCTGAACATAAAACCAAAGAGCTACAAGGATCTTTTAGCAGATGAGTCCTTTACTTGGCAAGACATCGTGACACTGCAGGATCCAACAAACCTGGGTAAGTTCAATGTCTCAAACTTCTTTCATGGTTAAGAACAACATGAAAGTAATTGATCCAGATGAAGAAAAGGCAAAATTAGACCTGTGTAACAGCTATAGAGAATTTAGGATGAAACAATGGGGATCCATTGAAAGGAGCAGATATCCCCCAGCTTTTGGACGAGACACTCATTGGCACACCACAATTGCAGGCGCAATTAGTTCCTGAAATCCTGAGGCAGTCAGCAGACCTTGCATATCGAGCTATGATAAAGGTGCCTGAAACTGACAAAGCAACCAAATCATTTACGAGTATTAATCAGGGTCCCAATGAGAACTGTATGCAGTTTATTGACCGTCATCAAGAGGCCATCAATAAGCAGGTCAAAAACCTAGAAACTAAGAAAGCACTAATGTTCAAATTAGCAATAGAGAACACTAATGTTTACTATCAAAGTGTTATCTGTGAGTTTTACAGTACATATTATGTGCTTCTGTGTATTGCCTCTCTGAAAATCAAGCAGCTTGTCAGGAATGTGACTTAATTGTTTTACTGGTTGTTGTCACAGTTGTTTCTTTGTGATATTGATTGTGTAAGTGTGCCGTAAACCTTCTCTCCACTTTTCCCACTCGTGCTGCAAGAAGCTCTACGCTTTCTCCTCCTACCTGGTTCTTCTCATGGTTTTTACTTATGAGATGGGGTCAGGAACATCTGTTTTCAGCTGTGTTTCCTAAGAAATCAGTATTGGGAGGTGTTTTAAAACATAGGAAAGCACTTGGAAATATGAAGAAAGGATCTTGTGAAATGTTGTAATCAGTGGTGGCTGCCGTATCAGTTAGATGATTGGGAAAACTGGCTGGAGAATAGAACCTTGAAGTATAACACTTTGTTGCAATTAATGTTGTTTTTAAAGCAAGAAGAACAAAAAAAGAGAAAAAAGAGAAAAAAAACACAAACAAAAAGAAAAATTTCTACAAGAGATCGTTAAATCACTGCAGACGGTTTTACTGGCGGAATGGTTTTTCAAAAAGCTGAGAGAGAACTAACTGATAACACAGGAGTTACAGAAAACTTGCAGAAGTCTGCAAAATGCTTTTCATTTTTAACCTGTTTTCTTTGTAGGTATCTGTTTAAACGTATTACAGTTACATAAGTCTTTGCCTGTTATGTGGTACAGTAAGTTCATAGACTGTTAAATCATGGGAATCCATGGACTCAAAATGTACATTTGGTAATAATACAGAAGACCGTGAGTAATTTAGCTCTTTGCTGTGTGAATGTGGTGGTGAGATTTTGCGTGTGATGGCTGTTACTTTTCTTTCTAGCATGCTAGCTTTATTCCAGTTTCCAGACTTGTGCAACTCTGTGATAGGCTGTGTCTCATCTTGGCGTACTAAATTTGGCTCTTTTGTATGCACACTGAATAAAGAATCCTGGTTTTGGGATAACAGTTGTAGCACCCCAAATGAGACACTAATAAAAGTCCAGCTTGATAGGGCGGTGGGGTGCGGGTGCCGACTGGGCTCCAGCGCACACTGGCCTATCTTGTCAGGCAGACCCAGTGGCACCTCTACCCGGCTGACCAGTAGGCAGTTCAAAGGTGCAATGCTAAAACCGACATATTGTCTTGAATTAGTGTAATTGTGATCCATTTGCATATTTGAACTTGGTATTTGGTTTGCATATCTAAGTTTGGTATTTTAGTTTGTATACATACATTTGGTACCAAAATAATTTTGTTTGGCGAGATAATTACAAAATGGGAACCAGTTCCGCTACTAAAATACCACCTTGCTCCCCCTTAAGATGCATCCTTACACATTAGAGTAACTTTGTGGTCTGAGTTATAGTGCTGTATTGCAAGTAATGTAGTTCTGCAGAAAAAATGGGATGAAGTACAGTACTGTAGGTTAATTTGCTCTTATTGCTATCTAATAATTTTGAGACCAGAAAATAATTTAAGTTGTTACACTCTAATCTGCATTGGAAAAACAAAACTAAACTAAACTAAAACCAACAACAACAAAAAAACCCACACCAAAAAACCCCTAAATGTTATGATGGATGTGAACTTGGGAGATGTTATATTTAAAAGTTGATAGAATATGAACTGATCTAGGAAAATGGAAATAATGGATTGATGTTTAATATGCTGGTTTTTGACATCTGTAAGAAGTTGCGAAAGGCAAATTGGGGCTAAGGAATGTAACTACTGCTGAGCTAATTGGAATTGCATATAAAGTGTATTATGGCTGGAATGAAATGGAAAAACAAAAAAAGCAAAATATCTCAGGCCTGTGCTGTACAGCTGGAACATAAATTTCACGGCTGTGTCAAGCTGCAAGATAAACTCAGCTCATTGTAACCCAGCAGTCTGCCAGGGCCAGGCAGCTCCCACTTAGCACGAGTGATTACGCCACCTGCGTGGCCTTGGCTGTGTCTAAACTGCAGCAAGAAGAAAAAAAAAGAAAAAAGAAAAAAAGCCAGCGAACAACCAAACCAAACCAAAACC